>CM060947.1:15704027-16174027 GCA_030765055.1 Mantis religiosa | reverse complement strand
AAGCTTTGTCGCTTCTCTATGGTCCCAAATTTTACAACACAAAAGCTCTGCAGTTTTTAGAAATGAAAATGGGTTTTGAATCAAATTAGGTGTTTTCTAGGTCCATGTCCGTCGGAAAATATATGTTTTACATAGTATATAAAGAACAAAAGAACGCAAGTCGACAATCAAGTCATTTGGACCCGAAAAATGTAAAGGAAATAATGTGGATTAGATTAGATTGATTTGCGTTCAGCAGGTTCACTTGTAGCCAGAAAAGGCTGTGAACATTGAACATGTCCAGAGATATAAAGTTTAATAGCATATATATGTACAAAAGTTAACATAAGACACATATTATAGTATACAGGCAGTATGAACAACAAAGCAGGGATAATTATATGTGATACAAAATGAAACACTTTTTAAACCAGATTTCACTTGTCTTATGTCAGTACGTCTCAACCTTTTTGCAATGGATACCATTCTTGTTATTTCTTAAACACATATACATTAAAAATAAACTTTCAACATGCATCAAATATTTATTAGTAATGATTTGTCATTGGAATAGTTAGATACTACTTACAGAGCTACAGAAGCATTATCAGGATAATTTGGCATTCAGATAATCTTGTACAGAATAAAAAGATTTTGAGCAAAGGTACTCTCTACCAGCTTTTTTAAAAGCACCGAAATTATCAACTTTTTCTTTAAGAACATTAGGAAGTGCTCCAAATATTTTGATAGTTTCATAATGCACACTTTTCTGAAAGCAAGAAAGTTTAGCACTGGGATAATGGATATTATACTTTTGTCTAGTGTTTATTTTGTGAATTACATTATTTGTTGCAAATAAGGCACGATTGCATACAAAGAATTTTAGGATCGAGAATATATACATGCAAGGAAGCGTTAATATCTTCAATCTTGTAAAAAGATCTTTACAGGAGCATCTTTTGTGGGTGTTAGTAATGATTCTTATAACCTTCTTTTGCATAAGAAATAGTTTTTTACTTTCTACTGAGTTGCCCCAAAATAATATTCGGTATTCCATAATAGAGTTAAAGTATGCATAATATACTAATTTAAGTGTGTCAATAGAACTCACATTAACCAGCTCTCGGATGGCATAACAGGCAGAGCTGAGTTTAGGTAAGATATAATTTATGTGAGATTTCCAATCTAAACATCTGTCCACTTGAAGGCCCAGAAATTTTTGCTATCAATTTCTTCTAATAACATATCATTAATACCGATTTCTATTTGAGTATGTGATGTACGACAGGTTATAAATTTGACCACTTTTGTTTTGTGTAGATTCACAGATAATTTGTTCGCTTTAAACCAGCATGACATACAGTTCAAAACATAATTCATTTTAAGTATACACTCGTTTAAATTTGTACTGGTCACCAGGACACTAGTGTCATCAGCGAAAAGAACTGTATTTGCAATGTCGAGTGGAGTGATTAGTGATGAAATAAATAACGCTTTACCTTAATATGGAAAGAAGAGCAATAAAGTGGTAAGGGTGAGTTTAGAAACACAAATAAAGTATCAAATAAACAACAAATTAAGCAGAAGAGAGTAAAATAGTGCGATAGAAATAGCGGTACAATATTAGGTAATACACTTTAGCTAGGGTAATATGAATGTTTAGTAATTAGAGAAAACTTAATGTAAGACAAAATGAGAAAATTGACATAGAACTAACGCTATACCGGAATGGAGTTAGAGAAGATTAGATAAGTGTATAATGTAAATTAGAGATAAGAGGCAAACGAGGGAGATAAATTTATGAGAGGTAATGAATAAAGTGGGGAGATAAAATACAAATCAAAGTATAGAAAATGGTAATATATGTAAGTGTAATAGATTCATACATATTGATCATATGAGATAAACAGATGCTCTTCTTAATCTACCTGTTTTCCCGGCTTTATAGAACTCTGTTGAGAGTGGGCACGCAGCAAAATCATCCAGGCTCAACCTCAGCCCACCAACAACCACGGATGGATCAATGCGTCAGGCGAGACATTTTGTGAAAATTAAGAAGTTATGAAGCAGTTGATGTGTTGAACTGAGGGTTAAGTAAACAATACCGCTACGATAATCTATGTGGACCAATTATGTTTGATGTGAGCAGTGATGGAAGTGAAATTAAGCGAATTAGCGCTGTGTTAACCATTTAAATTACACAGTGAGTTTAGCACAACGTGGTGTTTCATTTTCGTCACATTGTTGTCACAGACGGGATCCAAACCTCGATGAAGCTCTTCATTAATTACTCGTATTATTGAATAAAATGAAACCTATATACTCTCGAATAGACAAGATGGAATTGAAAGCAAATCATGTGAGGGAAGAAATGAAGACAGAAATTATGGGTGTAACAGCACTCTTTCACATCTTTCTCTTTCACATTTACCGCATCCGTCCTCTTATTTTTCACAATATCCTTACATTTAGTTTCTTCATTGATGAGAAACTTGTCCCAAGGCTTCTTTTCTCATTATATTCACCCGCCATTTTTTCAGCTGTGTAAACGAAAATAAAAACAATGGCGCATCGCAGTACGCTCAGAAAATAATAAGATTTATCCACAGCCTTCTATGTCTGTAATATTTGCAAGTTTCTCGGCGTTAACACGTGTTTGTTAATGTTCAAGATCTTCTTGGGAAACAAGCCAAGTGAAAAGACGATTAGAATCGCTCCCATCATTAGGATATTTTAATAAATGTTATAACCACAAATTTATCACTGGATATAACATACATATCAAAAAAGACAAAACACTATCAATATTTGCATCACTGAACAAAAGACTGTTTGTAGTAAATTAAATGCCAGGTCAGGAGATGGCGTGAGTGTACAAAATTGTGTTAAGGAAACGTAACTACTTAACTTAGCCGACTGATTTCCATTTTAAGGCCTGTTTCCAAGAGGAGCTGAACTGAAGTTCAGCATCACAATTTAGCGTGCTCCTCTCGGAGGAAATGACCAAAACCTCCTTAACTCTCCTCTCCCAATAACTGTTGCATTTTTGTCAAGATGGTTCTCTCCCGAAAGGTGGTTCTATGGTTATATCCAGTGGTACATTTGTGGTTAACGTCGATTTGTAATCGTCTTTCCAGCTGGCTTGTTTCTGGAGAATATTTTGATAAGATTCGTCGGCAGGAAAGCTTCAGGTCTTATTTTACGTGTCTGTTAACATTTTCAGAAAATAAGTTGATGAAATGCAAGAAATTGAACACTTTTGTTAACGCTGTAACAATTGTTACATTACATTTGTTAATGCCGAATTTAACATCTGTTGGTGAAATCGGGCATTAATCTACACGTTTGGAAGTAGCAAGAGGGATGACTGCCATGCTAGGGGTCCCGGGTTCGATTCCCGGCGGTGGGGTTGGTGATTTTTCTCCGACCAAGATAATTCCCCATCTTCCCCAGAGTCTGAGAGTGTGAATGTGTGCGTGATCTAATGATTAAAAACCAAAGACAACGAGTTAACACCTTCAGTATGTTCCAAAGGAGAACGGCCGCCGATATGACCATAGCAGTTAAATGCGGGATATAAATGGAACAAGGGGGAAAAAAAAGAGGGATGATATCTTGAGTCATCGAACATTTAGGTTTATACATTCGGGTGAAACGATATCCATATATTAACCACGCCACACTGTTATTCAGAGCTCTTACACTTTACATTGCAGGACACAGTGATATTTCACAATTCAACTTCGCGAATAATGACTTCTCATTTGGCGAGCAGAGAGGAATTAAGGATCTGGATAAACTCTTATATTGAACAGTCGAGATGTGTTTCCAGTCAGAAATCAAAAGTCAGGACACATCCACGCCCTGCACTACAGATGAGACAATCCATGTCGAGCTACATTGAAGAAAACCCTGACCAGGTCCAGGTGCTCCTTAATCCACGCCCATTACAAATCCTTAATTGTGAGGTGTTGAGCAAAACGGGAGAGCTCGACCTGGTTCGCAACGAGCCGAACCGCCTCAAATGAATTACGAAAAGAAACTAACCAACCACAGTTTAGAAATTACACACGTGATTTTCACGAAACTTGAAATCTAACAGTAGTGGGGGAAATTTTTGTATATGTCAGAACCCCGAGTTTTCCTTACACGTCATTTTGCTACTAAACCTCGAACAGGTAACAGGCGTTACGCTAAACTGTGCAACCAAACTTCAAGACAGTCAACACGCGTTACATTACTACCTTAACTTTACGTGCGCTATGAACTCTTAACGTTTACATATCAAAGCAGAGTTACACAGCAAAGAAAACTACACGTGTTTCATCTTCAAGTAATTTAGGTAATTCACGAATTACCAAATACATCGCTGCATTAGATTCCGGCCTATGCATTCAGCTGAGAAGATTTTATCAGTCAGCCGGCATAAGTACATATTAAACACCGCACATAATTACGCAGTGGTCCGCAGTGAAACGACGAGTAACGACTTACACGTGGCGATTCGAACAGATTTATAGGTTTTAATAAACAAATATTTGAGTAGTCGGAAGTAGTTTTTCTCTGAGAAACACAAACCGCGTCAGGACGCACCGACGCCCTGAACGCTGAAGGAGAGAAGAGTTATGAAGCCAAACAACCCTGAGAAAAAACCCGACGTGTTGCCAAATCCCCCAACCTGTGATCCATCCCTACCACCGCCACTTAGGTGTGAGGTGTTAAGTATTGGGAAAACTAACAGAGATTGCAACCTAAGCTAGAATCGTCTCATATTCCACAATAAATCGGCGAAAACTATAGAGGGTGAAGCGTTTCGGCTTGTAGGTCATTCATATCCAGCTGGATAGGAAACAGGAGGCCATGTTATATATTAGTATATGGATAATATGAAATAACGATTTTGTGCGTTTCGGATACGTTTTATTTAGAACTGGCCACAAAAGTTACCTAATGCAAGTTGGCTAAATTTAAAATGCAATATACAAGCATTTTTAAAATGTGATAGTTTTACTTGTATAATTATTAAAATCAAATTGTTAAAACAAAAACGAAACTGAGAAGAAAAACACTTGAAGGTGCCGAGTGTCCTTGTTTTCCTTTACCAAATCCCTTCATGCAAACTGTCGTTTAAAATTTTTTTACTGTGAATAAAGTAACAGAACCAAAATCTAACAGCAAGTTTGTTTATATGTTACGGTAATTAAAATTCGATAAACATGGGAGAAGTGAGGAACACAAAGAGACAATGGAGCTATTTATGTACTTACCTCAATAAACACCTAGAGTAAAGTTGTGATTTTGAGAAAGCCTCTATCTTCATTATATCAACTGAACATGTCGTGAACTGCAAACACGACAAATTGTAATAAAGTCCTTATTCGTATACGACCAATTTCAGTACCTGTCAAACCAGCTACATAAATTTTGAAGGACTGTAAAAATAAATTTTACGTTGCAAAAAGATTGCAAACAAAACATTTTGCAGTTATATACACTCCTGGAAATTGAAATAAGAACACCGTGAATTTATTGTCCCAGGAAGGGGAAACTTTATTGACACATTCCTGGGGTCAGATACATCACATGATCACACTGACAGAACCATAGGCACATATACACAGGCAACAGAGCATGCACAATGTCGGCACTAGTACCGTGTATATCCACCTTTCGCAGCAATGCAGGCTGCTATTCTCCCATGGAGACGATCGTAGAGATGCTGGGTGTAGTCCTGTGGAACGGCTTGCCATGCCATTTCCAGCTGGCGCCTCAGTTGGACCAGCGTTCGTGCTGGACGTGCAGACCGCGTGAGACGACGTTTCATCCAGTCCCAAACATGCTCAATGGGGGACAGATCCGGAGATCTTGCTGGCCAGGGTAGTTGACTTACACCTTCTAGAGCACATTGGGTGGCACGGGATACATGCGGACGTGCATTGTCCTGCTGGAACAGCAAGTTTCCTTGCCCGTCTAGGAATGGTAGAACGATGGGTTCGATGACGGTTTGGATGTACCGTGCACTATTCAGTGTCCCCTCGACGATCACCAGAGGTGTACGGCCAGTGTAGGAGATCGCTCCCCACACCATGATGCCGGATGTTGGCCCTGTGTGCCTCGGTCATATGCAGTCCTGATTGTGGCGCTCACCTGCACGGCGCCAGACACGCATACGACCATCATTGGCACCAAGGCAGAAGCGACTCTCATCCCTGAAGACGACACGTCTCCATTCGTCCCTCCATTCACGCCTGTCGCGACACCACTGGAGGCGGGCTGCACGATGTTAGGGCGTGAGCTGAAGACGGCCTAAAGGTTCGCGGGATCGTAGCCCAGCTTCATGGAGACGGTTGCGAATGGTCCTCACCGATACCCCAGGAGCAACAGTGTCCCTAATTGGCTGGGAAGTTGCGGTGCGGTCCCCTACGGCACTGCGTAGGATCCGACGGTCTTGGCGTGCATCCGTGCATCGCTGCGGTCCGGTCCCAGGTCGACGGGCACGTGCACCTTCCGCCGACCACTGGCAACAACATCGATGTACTGTGGAGACCTCACGCCCCACGCGTTGAGCAATTCGGCGGTACGTCCACCCGGCCTCCCGCATGCCCACTATACGCCCTCGCTCAAAGTCCGTCAACTGCACATACGGTTCACGTTCTTGCTGTCGCGGCATGCTACCAGTGTTAAAGACTGCGATGGAGCTCCGTATGCCACGGCAAACTGGCTGACACTGACGGCGGCGGTGCCCAAACTCTGCGCAGCTAGCGCCATTAGACGGCCAACACCGCGGTTCCTGGTGTGTCCGCTGTGCCGTGCGTGTGATCATTGCTTGTACAGCCCTCTCGCAATGTCCGGAGCAAGTATGGTGGGTCTGACACACCGGCGTCAATGTGTTCTTATTTCCATTTCCAGGAGTGTATTTCGCCATTTCAGGAACAAAAGAAGAAAACAGAATCCTTGTACTTATCCGTTTTAGTGCTTGCAAAATAGATTTATGTCTAAGTGACTGATATATCAGCTCCAATTTTATTTTTTGTTTCTGTCTTGGGAGGAACAAATGACGGTCTGGGATACGTACGAGCTTTCGAAGTGTAAATTAGGCGAAAACCAAATAGGTAAAAAGCAATTCTCTGTTCTTTACGGAAACCACTAATGATTATATTAGATTTTTATTATGCATATTCCAAAATTTTACAATTTACAACTTTAGGCTACATTAATTTGTCTTTACTTTGTTGCTACCTTGACTTACATGACCCCCTGGTCTTCTGCTCTGTCAGGTAGCTCTTAACCTCTATGACTCCTTGTTACTTAATTAGTCCCTTTCTTCTCCCTCACCTTCCTTTCTTATATTATTTACATTTCTTGCCCATGTTTCTTTTACTTTCTGCAAGAACTCACCAATACTTCTTACCTTCTTTTCCTCCCTGCCCGTTAACATTTTTATAGCTACTATCCTCTTCTCTACTGTCTCCCATTATTCCTCCCAAACCTTTTTTCTCCGCAATGCAACCTCCTCGCATTCTGTTACATAGTGTTCTTTGCTTTCTTTTCTCCCACACAATTCACAAATTCCCTTTTCCCTACCTCTTATCCCTCTTAGAAATATTGTTCCTGTTCTCATCCAAGCTAACCCTTCTCTCTCTTGCCTATTGCAGTAATCTACACATGCTTCTCGTCCCCAATAGCTTTCATTAATGCAAAAAAACACGTTAAACATATTAGTTATTTATCAAACATTTCAGAAAGCCGTAAGTTTCTTTGTGAACGGATAACAAGAACGAAAATTCCATTAAATACAAAATTTGATTTCAGATTTTCTATCCTCTGAGGGTGCTACATTTCAGAGTATTCCCGAACATTGGACTACCCTTATATGGACAATGTTTCAAAATTGTTGATTTTCCGGAAATAGTTCTAACAATTTTCATTAAAATTGTCATATTTTAAAGATGTCTTCATGACAAATGAAGTGTGTATATTAAATTTTCTAGGAATCATCTTTGAAGTTCTCTTCATTGTGAAGGACTTTTTTAAACGTGACGAACCGTAAGTAAACAACTCATGTGTACATCACTCACGCACCATAGTTAAGCAAATTTGGTTATCCTAATGTTCTAATTTGGTTCGATATCCCTTAAGGAGAGCCTACATGGCGAACATTGCCAGAAGTTAATATTTTAGTTTTTTATGCTGTCTCAGAAACTGAAATTCTGTCTTAAATTTGATATATATATATATATATATATATATATATATATATATATATATATATATATATATATATATTTTATAGCTGAAAACACAATGAATACATTTGAAATATATTTCCAAGTGTGATATATTGCGTATATAATTTTGTACTCTAAAGTCTACAGCATTTTACAGCAAAATAAATTGTAACTTTTTCATATATCACAATAAGGGGATAGTTCATCTTTTTGGAGTTGTTTTGTAACAAGTTTAAGTGAAGCAGCTTCTGTGTGCTCAAGTTTTGTAGTTTCTTTCTTTGAAAACGTATGAGAGTTAGTTTTCTATATTTTATGCTGTTAATAGTTTCTTTTACAGTGAACAGTATGACCTGTTTTCTGAAGATCTGTTGAAGTAGACAACCTCTAAGAGACATTCTGGATCTACTTTCGTGTAAAGGTATTTCATTACTGTTTATAAAAACATAAATGTTGGTAAATATTAACGAAAACTTACTGTACAAAACTAGGTCAGCAGTAAGCTTAGAGGGCATACTGTCCTACCCCAAGATTGGAGTAGTGACTGAAGTATTTCCGAAGGTAGAGCAAAGAAAAGAAGGGTAGCAGAAACAACTCCTAGTTCCCTCACATGATAACCAACCGGGTTTTAATAACTCCTGTCTCGTACATAACTATATAACTCACACAGAAGCCCTGAAGAGGCATTGCACAAATGATTCTAATAGACACATAACTGATTGGTGGCGCTTACCTCCGAGGATATGTCGGTACGTGGTGAGATGAAGATCCGTCGTGGCCGCAACGATACACTTTAGACTATGTCTCCCGTAGGGAGAGGATCCGTCCCCTTCAGCTGCCGATGTGCGGGCGCTGCGGACCCCTAGCACTCGTGGTACCTCTGACGTTACTAGAGGAACCTCAGGCCGAACATTCGAGCCCCTCCCTAATAGGGAGTAGTTCGGATTGGGTTGGACTCGAGGGGGCAGTGGTTCCCGATACCCTTGGGAGATCGGGTAGGTACCCGGTCGGGGTTGAGGGAAGCCATATATTCCCGTGTACTAGCCTGCATAGCTAGAAGGTGTGCTAGATCACCAGGCGGCCCTACCGAGGTCATATCGGTGGCCTTCACATTTTGGAGTTGGCGCGCGCAAGTGGCGTATCCACTTCCATCGCGACTTGTGTCCACAGGACCAGATGGGGGGGCCTGTTAGTCTCTAGGAAAGCCCCACGGAAGCGCCGGGCGCCCTTTTGGGACAGCTCGGTAAATCCCTGGTCGAAGTAGGCCTGGGTCCTTGGACTAATGGAACTAGAACCTCTGACATTAACTATTAACTTTAGGCTATGTCGCGCCCCGACAACCACGGCTGTATTAACGGCCAAACCCAAGAGGAGGGGCCAATACACGTTGAACCTATTTCCATTTGATCAGCAGAAAAGCTTCTGGAACATTCCATCCTCCATGTTGGATTAAACCCCACGACCTGCTGATCACCCATTTCTAACTACCGGGTTCAACGTCTAGAGCTGCTGCATTTAGCATTCATACTTGGTTAATGCTCCGAAAATTTAGCTCCGTCTAATGTTCCGCTATGAGGTTTCTACATCTTTACTTCCACAAATTAATAATTTGTATAAAGAAACCTCACGCTATTAAGATTCAAATAAATTCCTAAAATAAATCAAGTTCCTTCACCTCACCAAAGCATGCGCGACAATACTCATATTGTAAATCTTGGGCCCAAATGACAGGTCGTTAAACCCACTCACTCACTCACTCACTCACTCACTCACTCACTCACTCACTCACTCACTCACTCACTCACTCACTCACTCACTCACTCACTCACTCACTCACTCACTCACTCACTCACTCACTCACCCACTCACTCACTCACTCACTCACTCACTCACTCACTCACTCACTCACTCACTCACTCACTCACTCACCCACTCACTCACTCACTCACTCACTCACCCACCCACTCACTCACTCACTCACTCACTCACTCACTCACTCACTCACTCACTCACTCACTCACTCACTCACTCACTCACTCACTCACTCACTCACTCACTCACTCACTCACTCACTCACTCACTCACTCACTCACTCACTCACCCACTCACTCACTCACTCACTCACTCACTCACTCACTCACTCACTCACTCACTCACTCACTCACTCACTCACTCACTCACTCACTCACTCACTCACTCACTCACTCACTCCTCACTCACACACACACTCACTCACTCACTCACTCACTCACTCACCCACTCACCCACCCACTCACTCACTCACTCACTCACTCACTCACTCACTCACTCACTCACTCACTCACTCACTCACTCACTCACTCACTCACTCACTCACTCACTCACTCACTCACTCATCCATCCACCCACTCACTCACTCACCCACTCACTCACTCACTCACTCACTCACCCACTCACTCACTCACTCTCTCACTCACTATGCATGGTTTGATTACGTTTTAAATATTTTCTGAGATAAAGTCGTGACTTACATGTTTAATTTTAGTGGGAGAGGTGTTTTAAGTTGCAGTTAAGTGCCACATCTGCTTATCCTTGTGTTTATATTCAGTTATAGATACTTTTGGTAGAAGGTATTTCTATCTGATAGGACAAGCTAAGAAAATCATCAACAGTGTTCCATTTAAGATGTATAACGTGGCAGCTGCGATACTATTGGGCAAACAAATACAGGCTTTACTAGGGTTACGTATTTGGAAGCTGCCCTCCCATCACAAAAACAAAAACGAACATGAGTTTGAAAACATTTGTTAGAGAATTTATTAAAGGATTTTCCCCATCGTTGGCACCAATAACAATTAATTGAATTAAACTGTTTTCCGCTGATTGTGTTTTATTTGTTGTATAGCAACGCGTTCATAATTAATTAAATTGTTGTTGACTGATTATTTGATTGTTTATTGTGCAACACAAAAGGCAGAAGAAAATGTATTCTGTGAGTGAACAGACCCATATGCACCACGAGTAGCTGAGGTGCTCCAAAAGGCAACTACCTTTTTCATGAACATTCTCCCGAGTGAGAGTGTCGCTAGGCGAGTATTTCAGATGTTGAAAGACCAAGAAAGGTCCGCATTGACCACAAAGAACGAGTTGTGTTATGAACGCAAAACTATCAGATAATACAGGATCTATTGTAGTAAATAAAGACACTAGTCACATTGGAATATCTGGGGAATTTTGGATGAAAATCTTCTGTACTCGTATTACCTTGAAGGGTTCAAGGAAAAATGTGATTGACTTCGAGTCAAAAACTTCCTGCCATTGTATGTTACATAGTTGTCCCACGTTCGTAAATTTCTTAGAGTACACCTTCTTTACTGATGGGTTGGGTTTTCATAATGCTCAGAATTGGGCCTATAAAAACCCTCATGAAATATGGCAGCATCGACATCTACAGAGGTTCTGCCTAAAAATTCATGTTTGCCTTATTGCTGTCCCTGTTTCTTTCCTTCAAGATGAATACAAAGATGTGTTCCTAAAAATGCCATTTAATCGATGATGTGCTTCTTGATGCCATCCGACGAATGTTATTTTTGCACTATGGTGCGCCACCCGATTCTTAGTCGGATGACAAGAAATTTCTTGAGTGATAAATTTCCAGATACCTAGTTGAATTGATGAAAGGATTCACCTAATTTGAATGCAATTCATCTAATTTGAATCTTTGTTTAGAGTATCTAGTTTCTGTGACTCCATTAGTGGATAATTACACTGTGAGACTAGACCTGAGTAAATGCGAAACACTAGATAATTTGCAATAGCTTTTCAACCATGTCATGTTGTGTGTCAGAGCGTATGTAATGGCAAAGCGGATCCATAGTTAGGATTGTGACAAAAGACTAAAGTATGTTCGCCTTAAAACTTCTTTGTATTCACCAAAATCGCAAACTCAATGTCAATGTACAATTACCCTTTCTTTTACACAAATACAAAACTTCGACATATCTCTACAATGTCCCTTTAAAGCACGCATCCTTTCTACTGCTATAATCTTTCTGATCTACAGACACGCCCATCTCCAGCACGGGCTATATACCTGATACCAATCCAGTATTCACATGTAAACTGCTTCGCTGCCGATTCAACAGCTCGGCGATAACTCACCCTGAGCCGCACTTACTTATCCATGTTTCACGGATTACCGACTCCTTATCACTGAGCTTGGGGTAGCACACTCAGCTCGAAGTACCACAGGGTTGCCGCTATACAGCTACCCGACTCTTACCCTGGCCAACTCACTACTGTCAGCCCTGCATCAGCTTTTATATATCTGCAGGTGCAATAGATATTTTTGGAATTGGAAGCCTCTGGAATTATAGTCGCCAAAGGTCTTTTGGTATTGTAGCAACAAAGTTGTTCCCCTGGCACATGACGTGAGCTCGTGACTGGCGTTGAAGGCATGCCAGTCCTCGTATTTTACAGTAATGTAACAGCCAACATGTTTGTACTCGTCTCACCATATTCTCTGAAGTTTTACGGAGATGATATCGAATTAAGAGAAGGTTATTTCCAGCAAGATGCAGCAACGTGCCATACATCTAATGATACCATGGAACTTGTAACCAGTTTCTTTGATAATTGAGTAATTTCAAAAGGTATGTGGCCTCCCAGATCCCCTGAGTTGACCTAAGCAGATTTTTTCTTGTGGGGGGGGGGGGGTATCTAAAAATAGAGTGTAAAAATAGGTCGCGGACAATTGATGTTCTCAGTGAATCCATTCGAACGGAAATACGTAATATTGGCGAGGATAGTCTCCGTAAAACTTCAGAGAATATGGTGAGACGAGTGCAAACATGTATAGATGCTGGTGGAGGACACTTCCAACATTTTCTCTGAGATGTAAATAGTGTCATGTAATCTCCCAATTGTGTATTATATTACTCCAAAGTTGCACATGTGTCCTATTATTGGCCTATTGAAATGGTTCAAGTTTTGTTATATGGATCGCACCATGGAAAAACATCTCGAAAACGATCAACATTACAAACAATTGTATACGAGATAAATCGTGTGCTATATCAGGATCTGTCTTGAAAATATCTTGAACTGATGGAGTTCCAATTAATATCATTAGGACCATTTTTGGAACATCTAACATTTCGAGAAGACTTTCATATAAAGCACAGTTTGGATGTGGGAATTTTCTTGGTCATTATGTGATGTCTTTGAGATTCTATGCTCCTTGCATGGTTAAGGAATTAAAAAAATGAATAACGCATCCTATTTGAGAAATGTATCAGTACTGGAGGATACAAATCATGGATAACTTGAAGATGTTTTACTTTGCAAAAAAACACGAGAGGTACATTATTTCTGCTTAGGGTTTACCAGTGGAAGAGTCATTCAGAATGAGGAAGAATTATGAGGATATTCCAAAAAGAATTTAGACATACATTCCATGTGTTATCAAAACACTGTAAACATATGACATTTTAAACAAAGCACTATTATCGAAAAATACTTTATGTAAATGGTAGTGAGTTTTCTTGAAGACCTTTGCGTCACATCCAAGGCAGATGCTGAACCTATACACGAAAACACTCCAAGCAGAACGGAACTATTAGTAGAGATTTGTGCTCCCGTACGTCATAACCCTCCATCTAAGCCCCTTCGATTTTTATCTCTGGGGAAATTGAACAATAGTGCTTACAGGACATACTCAAATCTCTGAGGGATTTGAAGGAAAATATTCGCTTATTTCAGAGGATTACAGGACACTACTATATATGCATTGACGGAATATAAGTATCCTATCTGAGATTGGCTGACGACAGTAAGGGTGCGGTTCAGTAAGCACGTGGCTTCAAAGTAGATCAGGCAAGTTGGTGTTACCATCGTGTGCTGTCATTTGTTACAGGTCACCAAAACAAAGCTGGCAAATTCATAGATTATTATGTGTTTCAAATGGAAACAGTTCTGCCTGTAGCCAATCAGATGCGTTAGAACCTTCACCGTTACCACCTCGTTATCCCCACTCTTGCTATATCTCCCCCCCCCCTCTCTCTCACTCACTTGCGAGTGTTCGTGTAAGGGAACGCAAACTGAATTTTCCAAAGTTTTAAAGTAATGCAGTTGTTGAAATCACAATTGCAACAAACGTTTTAAATATTTTAAATATTTAGTTTAAAGTTAATTATAGTTTATGAATTACTTAGTTTTCTAATCCAACGAAAACACCAGCGGCGCATCCATATAGCTGTGAATGTTACGTTAAGAGATAATTCGTCATTGTCATTGTCTTCATCGTCTGTGTACTGCAAATTTATGATGATAGGTTCCAAAACGTCGTTACGTGCTATTTCTTTCCAAAAGTCGTGTTCTTGTAGTTACCTGATGTCTCACGCAGTTTTCCCAGTCTTGTTGTGTTACTTGTCAATTTCTTCGTGAATAAGTCGTTCAACGTCAGTCACTTTAAAAATATTTCTGTTTGCAACATAATTTGAGCCCACATTAACTCTATTGGATTGTTCTAGCAGTACTAAGGGGGGAGGAAGGTAGATCGCGTCTCATTGATCCAACTGATACACTTTTTCATGGACGACTAACTGAATAATACTGTTTTGAACTCTAGAGTAAATAGAGATTACGAACCATTCATAAACAAAGCTATAGTGTGACCAGACACGTTCTGCCAGACTAGCAAGAAGTGTATTGTTCCCTCTCGTTCGAATTTAACAAACACCTTGGCTTATTCAAAGTACATATTTCTTTATCATGTCATGTCAAATGTTTACGTTTCAGTTCTGAGTAATTTCGCATATATGTTCACCCATACATGCCAACAAATAATTATATTGTAATTTTGTGAGTTCGTGAAATTAAAAGTCCAATTACACAAACTCAAAAAGCTCTTTATTTCCACCGAATTACAGTTGGAACACTTGCCGATTACACAGAATTACTTAATGCACACAATTACAATTCGTCAGTCCGTCTGTCACAGGTCTACTCTGCACTCCAATTACGTACAACTCCTCTGATGCACGGTCACAGTCTTCCGGTCCGTTAACTCACTTGGCACTCCTCACGCTGCTCGCCAAGAACTCAACTGACTAGCCAACTGCAGCCCCTTTTTGTAGGAATATCGCTGTTTCTGGAAGTCTCGCGTTTCAGTGAATCACCCCGAAGGTTCCAGACGGCAGGGGGAGGGGAAGGAGATGGCCAGTGATGTTTTTCCAGCCACCTCTCGTTAGCGCTATAAGACAAATGGGTAGGCGTGGGCGAATGCCTCCCGGCCATCACCCAGCCGCCAGTTGGTGGCGCCTTCCGGTAATTGGGTGACAATATTCATTACAGTGCTTACGTCGCAATGCACTGTTATAATATAATGTATCTGCTTTATTTATTTGTATTAAGAAAACTATTTGAGCTAAAAGTATGGGGTTTTAACGGTTATGTTAAATACATTACTCTCTCCTTCTTCACGGACCAGCTTTTTTTTTTGCAAAATGTGAATTTTTGTCTTAGTGCGAATAGTATTTATTAGAGATTGATTAGTTTGGCGCACTTCACACACCACATAGAGGGAACGCAATACAACACCGTAGGACTCAACTAGCAGCGCTCAAGGACAAACAAACCCCATTTGAAACACATAATAGTTTGAATTTGACAGGCATTTCAGTTAACCCTTCAATATGTTTACGCTAAAATGGTAAAACTATACAATGGTTCAGTGATTCGCTGTTTACTTTTGGGTTTGGAAACTTTCGAGGAGGTGAAAACAAAACTGGAAGCTGTTTATGAGGACCTTTTGGTATCTATGACAGTACTTTGATATTGGTTCAACGACTTCAGTCGTTTTTGATGAGCAGCATCCAGGAAGACCTGCAAATGTTATCGATGAAATCACTGCAAAGGTCTATGATATGATTTTCATTGGTTGCTGAACAAAGGTTCTTGACATTGCAGAGGCCCTAGGTGTGTCGATGGAAACGGTAATTCCTATTCTGCATGATAGGTTAGAGATGCAAAAGTTGTCGGGTCAGTGGGTGCTGTCTATTTTCACATTAGACACCTTAGAAGCGGATACCCAAAAGCAAAGTCCGAAAGTCTTTTTGCGTCTCATTGTTACCGTTGATTACCATGAGACCTGGATGCATAATTACACTCTGGAAACTTACAAGGCAATTATCACTATACTCATACCGCTACGCATCTGACAATTTGATGGTATAATGCCAGCTGTATATAAACCGTGTGTACCAAAAGCCTGCTGTGGAGTAGAACCACAACACCCAAAACTGAAGCCTGGAATATGCCGCATGTGAATACTTGCAAGTAGCTGCTGGACATCCCTTCTTAGTTGTGTGTCGAGTGTGGGGGATGGTGCTCCTTACGTATGCTATGTGTAGACTGCAGTCGTCAGGAGTAAACAATTCATTCCATACAATGCTGCGTTATTATGCCTATAGTCTGATTTTTAAAAGAAGATAAGTGAAGGTCATTGCTATGGTAACGTAAACAAAGGTTGCCAGATTGGATAAACTGGGGAATCACATACTCTGATAGCCCGAACCCTTGTTTATGTTTCAAGTGTTGAGAGAATAAAGAAATGGGATATCTGCATTACTTCCTGTCTGCTGATGGACAACATTGCGGAACCTCACGTGTAGAAACAGATGACCTTCACATATCTTCTTTTAAAAATCAGACTGTGTATGTTGCTACGTATTCTGGGCTCATGGTTACTTTCAGTTATGCTCCACACCCGAAGTTTGGCACACAGGCCGCACAGTGACTTTTCTAGTCACATTTCTAGTGACTTTTCTTCTAACTTTTTAGATCTGTGACATTTCTGGTGACTTTTCTTCTAACTTTTTAGATCTGTGACATTTCTAGTGACTGTTCTTCTAACTTTTTAGATCTGTGACATTTCTAGTGACTTTTCTTCTAACTTTTTAGATCTATGACATTTCTAGTGACTTTTCTTCTAACTTTTTTGATCTAGTGACATTTCCAGTGACTTTTTCTTTCTAACTTTTTAGATCTGTGACATTTCTGGTGACTTTTCTTCTAACTTTTTAGATCTAGTGACATTTCTGGTGACTGTTCTTCTAACTTTTTAGATCTAGTGTCATTTCTAGTGATTTTTCTTCTAACTTTTTAGATCTGTGACATTTCTAGTGACTGTTCTTCTAACTTTTTAGATCTAGTGACATTTCCAGTGACTTTTTCTTTCTAACTTTTTAGATCTGTGACATTTCTGGTGACTTTTCTTCTAACTTTTTAGATCTAGTGACATTTCTGGTGACTGTTCTTCTAACTTTTTAGATCTAGTGACATTTCTAGTGATTTTTCTTCTAACTTTTTAGATCTGTGACATTTCTAGTGACTGTTCTTCTAACTTTTTAGATCTAGTGACATTTCTGGTGACTTTTCTTCTAACTTTTTATATCTAGTGACATTTCTAGTGACTGTTCTTCTAACTTTTTAGATCTAGTGACATTTCTAGTGATTTTTCTTTCTAACTTTTTAGATCTAGTGACATTTCTGGTGACTGTTCTTCTAACTTTTTAGATCTAGTGGCATTTCTAGTGACATTTCTGCTAACTTTTTAGATCTGTGACATTTCTAGTGACATTTCTGCTAACTTTTTAGATCTGTGACATTTCTAGTGACATTTCTTCTAACTTTTTAGATCTAGTGTCATTTCTAGTAACTTTTCTTCTAACCTTTTAGATCTGTGACATTTATAGTGACTTTTCTTCTAACTTTTTAGATCTGTGACATTTCTAGTGACTTTTCTTCTAACCTTTTAGATCTGTGACATTTCTGGTGACTTTTCTTCTAACCTTTCAGATCTAGTGACATTTCTAGTGACTTTTCTTCTAACTTTTTAGATCTGTGACATTTCTGGTGACTTTTCTTCTAACTTTTTATATCTAGTGACATTTCTAGTGACTCTCTAGTCAGTTAGTGGCGGTGTGACATCAGCTCCGCCATCTCCAACCGCCAAATATGCTCCCGAACGAAGAACAGTTTAGCGTGTGATGTCAACGCGCTGATTTCTGCTGCCCAACAGCAAATAAATAGTTTGATGTGTTGGGTTTCCGAGAGCATAGGAAAGACAGGAAACGTATCGGTTATCAATAATATGTTCAACTCACATAATCGATGTTGTAATATTAATGCTGATTGCTTTAATTACACAATTGGTAACAATTTATAAACAATTACATTTTGGATCTGTGCTATGAGAAAATATATAAAACTTCAACTCGTAGTTTATCTGAAGGTCAGGCATGTTATAAAGTAAATAAAATAAAACATAAAGTAATTTTCTCTGCAAATTAGAGCAAACCCATTCAGAACAAAATTACGTGGACACTTTTCGACACTTTATGTGCCGCAGACGAAACTGCCTGATTCATCCCACTCGATTATTTATAACAATTTCTGCAAAGTTTTGTCTCTGGATTAACAAGAAGTAATAGAAGAATGAGTTTGGTAAAGAATGGTTAGAGAAAGCCGTTTGAATTTAACCCTCAGAGATATTGTTTAATGTTTAATTTGAATAGTAAATGAATGAATGAATGAATGAATGAATGCATTATTTATTGCGCATATTCCAAAATTGTGCAATTTACAACTTTAGGCTACATTTATTTGTTGTTACCTTGTCTTACATGACACCCTGGCCCTCTGCTCTGCCAGGTAGCTCTTAACCTCAATGCCTCCTTGTTACTTAATTAGTCCCTTTCTTCCCCCCTCAACTTCCTTTCTTATATTCTTTGCATTTATTTGTCTTTACCTTGTTGCTACCTTGGCTTACATGACACCCTGTTCCTCTGCTCTGCCAGGTAGCTCTTAACCTCAATGCCTCCTTGTTACTTAATTAGTCCCTTTCTTCCCCCCTCAACTTCCTTTCTTATATTCTTTGCATTTATTTGTCTTTACCTTGTTGCTACCTTGGCTTACAGAACACCCTGGACTTCTGCTCTGCCAGGTAGCTCTTAACGTCCATGTCTCCTTGTTATTTAATTAGCCCCTTTCTTCCCCTTATCTTCCTTTCTTATATTCTTTACATTTATTTGTCTTTACCTTGTTGCTACCTTAGCTTACACAACACCCTGGTCTTCTGCTCTGTCAGCTAGCTCTTAACCTCCATGTCTCCTTGTTACTTAATTAGCTCCATTCTTCCCCCTCTTCTTCCTTTCTTATATTCTTTACATTTGTCTTTACCTTGTTGCTACCTTAGCTTACACAACACCCCGGTCTTCTGCTCTGCCAGGTAGCTCTTAACCTCCATACCCCCTTGTTACTTAATTAGCCCCTTTCTTCCCCCTCATCTTCCTTTCTTATATTCTTTACATTTATTTGTCTTTACCTTGTTGCTACCTTGGCTTACATGACACCCTGGTCTTATGCTCTGTCAGGTAGCTCTTAACCTCCATACCCCCTTGTTACTTAATTAGCCCCTTTCTTCCCCCTCATCTTCCTTTCTTATATTCTTTACATTTATTTGACTTTACCTTGTTGCTACCTTGGCTTACATGACACCCTGGTCTTATGCTCTGTCAGGTAGCTCTTAACCTCCATAGCTCCTTGTTAGTTAATTAGCCCCTTTCTTCCCCCTCATCTTCCTTTCTTATATTCTTTACATTTAATTGTCTTTACCTTGTTGCTACCTTGGCTTACATGACACCCTGGTCTTCTGCTCTGCCAGGTAGCTCTTAACTTCCATGCCTCCTTGTTATTTAATTAGCCCTTTCTTCCCCCTTATCTTCCTTTCTTATATTCTTTACATTTAATTGTCTTTACCTTGTTGCTACCTTGGCTTACATGACACCCTGGTCTTCTGCTCTGCCAGGTAGCTCTTAACTTCCATGCCTCCTTGTTATTTAATTAGCCCTTTCTTCCCCCTTATCTTCCTTTCTTATATTCTTTACATTTATTTGTCTTTACCTTGTTACTACCTTGGCTTACATGACACCCTCGTCTTCTACTCTGTCAGGTAGCTCTTAACTTCCATGCCTCCTTGTTATTTAATTAGCCCCTTTCTTCCCCGTCATCTTCCTTTCTTATATTCTTTACATTTATTTGTGTTTACCTTGTTGCTACCTTAGCTTACACAACACCCTGGTCTTCTGCTCTGTCAGCTAGCTCTTAACCTCCATGCCTCCTTGTTACTTAATTAGCCCCTTTCTTCCCCCTCATCTTCCTTTCTTATATTATTTACATTTATTTGTCTTTACCTTGTTCCCACCTTGACTTACATGACATCCTGGTCTTCTGCTCTGTCAGGTAGCTCTTAACCTCCATGTCTCCTTGTTAGTTAATTAGACCCATTCTTCCCCTTATCTTCATTTCTTATATTCCTTACATTTCTTGCCCATTTTTCTTTTACCTTCTGTAAGAACTCACCAATACTTCTTTCCTTCTTTTTCTCCTTTCGTGTTAATATTTTTATAGCTACCATCCTCTTCTCTACTTTCTCCCATTTTGCCTCCCAAACCTTTTATCTCCATATTCTAACTCCTTGCATTCTGTTACATAGTGTGCTATGCTCTGTTTTCCATCACACAAATCACAAATTCCCTTTTCACAACCTCTTATCCCTCTTAGAAATATTATTCCTGTTCTCATCCAAGCTAGCCCTTCTCTCTCTTGCCTATTGCAGTAATCTACATGTGCTTCTCGTCCCCAGTTTCTTTTCAATTGCTTGTAAAATTATAACGATTTCATATTTTCTAGACTTCCTTATATTTCCTGTCTTTCTATATCTTCTATTCTGCATTTTACTAATTTACCCACATCGCATGTATTCCTTTCCTCTATTTCCATATATCTCCAATTCCTTTTTTTTCCCATAATTCCTCGTATTTCTGCGCACCAACTATTTGAGCTCTCAAATCATTTTTTGCTGTCTTATGCATAACTTCATAATTTCCCCTTCTTCTTTGGCGAAACACCTATATCAAAATTTTATTATTCTTTCCATTAATATTCCATTTCTTCTTGTCTTTCCTAATTCTACTAAAGCTACTTCCCTAGGTGCTGATCTTGGTAAGCCTGGTAGCTCTTTACAAAACCTTCTGCAGTTTTGGTCCACCCGTTTGTTTACCTCTGTGGCCGTCCCGCCGCAGAGTTCCAATGCATACAACATTTTGGATTCTACTAGTACTTCGTACATTCTTTCTAACCACTTGGTTGTCATTTCTAACTTATATTTGCATAATCTTATCCCATTCTTTGCCGCCCTTCCTTTTCCTTCAGATTTTCTCCTTCCACCTTCCATTGTTATTCAACCTTATTCCTAAGTATTCAAAAACACTGACCATTTGCCATTAAGTACTCCATTTTCATCTCTTTTAGTTTAACTCCCTTTTTAAAGACCATACCCTTAAACTTATTTATGTTTATTTTTATTCCCCAGTCGTCTCAGAATATCTGGATTTCATTTATTGGCTTCTGCAATCCTACTACCGTTATAGATCCTACCATTAAGTCATCCGCATATAGCAATTCAGGAATAATTTGAATAGTACTCTTTACCTTTTTATGTCATTTAGGTTGTTTGTCTTGAGATACAGATTCTTAGAGGATTGTTGCACTTTGAGCTGCAGTTGTTATTCCCTTTCATTTGTGCATTAGGACTTCTCCTCAGGAACTTCTGCATTTCTCACTCACATTACTTAGGCAGCCTACCAGACAGTATAAAGGATGGGACATGGTACGGGATAAAACAAACTTTCCCGTGACAGCTGAGAAACAAACTTTTGATGGCGAGAACGCTGACCCTTCTATCACTGAGGCAGTCATATGATGAGATTGTTTGTTCTGTTCTAAATTACTTGACTTAAACCTAAGTTCTGATAGGCTACAACATACGTGGACTGTTCAATAAAGAACGATCATATTTTTTACGGTCATAATTTGTCACACTAAAATTCAGTCTTATTATATTCTATTAGCTTAATTTGAAATAAACACGCCGTAGTAGTTTCATTGTTGGTACCGCTGGTTCCCGCCTGTGAGAACCAGGTAAGTTCATATATGTTCAGTATCTCCTAACGCTCCAATGGAGGTAACACGCGAGGAACAATATGCAGCTGTGAAATTCTGCTTTCGTCTCAACAAATCTTCAGTTGAGGCATAGACAATGTTACAGGAGGCCTATGGCCTTCCCTACAGCACAGCTCGAAGGTGGTTTAAAATGTTTAAAGAGGGGAGGCAATGAATTTCAAAGGAAGATGGACCCGGTGCTCCAGTTACTACTCTTAAGGAAGCATACATCAGCACTGCTGCTGCCATTGTGAGAGAGGATCGACGAATTACCTTAAGATAACTTTCTGAAATACTGAACATTTCATTGGGTGCACCCACACGTTGGTGACAGAAACATTACACATGAGACGTGTTTGTATGCGATGGGTTCCAAGACTGTTGATTCCCGAACAAAAGGACATTCCCATGCAGGTCTGCATACAGTTAAAGTTGATGTTAGAGGAAGATCCGGCGTTTCTTTCAAACGTAATCACTGCTGATAAAACTTGGCTACATCATTTTGATCCTGAGAACAAACAGCAAAGCTCAGTCTGGAAATCTCCTTCATCACCAATCCCCAAAAAAAGCAAAAGTGGTTGCTTCTGCTGGGAAAGTTCTGGTTATCTCATTCTTTGATATTCATGGAATGGTTTATCAGCATGTTGTACCTACACACACATCAGTAACTGGACAATTTTACAGGGATGTCCTGAAAAAATTGCAAGTCCATATCAGGCGCAAAAGTACACATCTCCGTGAAGCAGGCTAGATGCTGAACCACGATAATGCGCGGCCGCATATTGCCAATGTTGTTGCTGAATATCTTGCAAAAATCAACGTGAAGTGAATCCCTTACCCTCTCTATTGTTCGGGTTTAGCCCCATGAGACTTTTTTCTATTCGCTAACTTGAAGAAACGCCTTCGTGGGAGGCATTATCCATCATCAGAAGCAGTGGTGAAGGCTGCGGAGGCGATTTTGAAGTATATCTCATAAAATGGTTTCCAGTATGTTTTTGAAGACTGGCAGAAAAGCTGGGACAAGTGCATCGTATTCAGGGGAGACTATTTGGAGAAGGACCATCAAAATTATGAGGATGAGTTGTCAAAGGAAATTGTGACCATTCTTTATTGAACAGCCCTGGTAGTTTAACCCTCAGTTTAGTTGTAACTATGTGAAAAATGTACTTCTAGTTCAGACTAAATCAAGAAGAAAATGAACTAGCAGAAAACATACTTGGAGAAGTTTTGCAGCGAATTTTAATATTTTATTTCTAAATATTGTTCAATTTTTATTTACTTTACAAATAAACATTAACAATTACACACGACAGAACATTTACAACAAATAGCAACTATAGCTAAAGGTGCTCCATAATAGCAAAATCGGCACATCTTTCTCCGATCATCAGCACAACCGAATTTATGTTAGCATTCGTGACATTAGGACATATGCTTGCATCTGCTACTCGTAGTCCTTTTATTCCAATAATCCTACACTTATTGTCTGTAACTGCATTAGGATCACCCTTCGGTCCCATGCTGCATGTGCCCATGCCATGGAGCCACAAATCAAGTTTACCCTCCATGGCACACAGCCAGTACTCATAAGAGGCGTAAGGTAAGTGTTTACATCTAGGGTCAGGCGTATTGTCAGCTATAATGCCAGCCTTTTTCATTGTTTCACCGTTGCATATCTTATGCCCCAACACGCATCCTTCAGCAATCATCTCCTTATCTTTTGGCTTGACTCCAACGGTAATTGCCGGAGCAACAAAAGGATCTGTGGATTTTATAAACACAGTGCCCGCTCCATCCGTCAAGCCGGACATAACACCCAAATTAAGTGTGTTGTAGTAACTGGTGCAAAATTTTGGGTCTTTGATGTCAAGGCCTTCAATAGATGGATTAAATGCAAACAGTAAATCTGGAACATCAGGCGTTGATTTTGAGCTGTGGGTTAAGAGATAGCTGTTGAAGGCTCCAGTGGAAGCAAAAGGACCAGATCTGTCGTTTATGTAGTCCTTGATATCCTTTTTAATAGTCTCACAGTCCGGAGGTACTGTCGATGTTTTTGTGAGCTTCAGATTTATGGCATGTAATACTGGATGGTTCAGAAAGTTGTAACCTACTCTTAAGTCCTGGATCACTGGTATTCCGAACTTATCCAGCAATTCCTTAGGACCAACTCCTGAATGCTGTAGCAATTTTGCAGTGTTAATGATTCCGGCACAAAGAAATATTTCTTTTCTAGCCTTTATCACCACTTTCTCTTGCTTTCCACCTTCGGTTATGACCGCTTCCACTTCCTTAGCAACTTTAGTCTCAGGATCAATCCCTATTTTGGTGACAAACATTTCTGTTTGAACATGCAAATTCTTCCTCTTCCAACGCTTCTTTTCTATGTACACTCTATTGGCACTCATACGTTGCCCATTTTTAGAAGTTGTCTTATAATCTTCCCTAATATTGCCATTGCGATCCGGATATAAAAAACCAAATTCCTTGTATGCTTCCTTTATAATGCATATATTATGGTCGTGGTGTTTAAATCTTTCGACGGACATATCATATATTGTACCATCGTCTTGTAGCTCGTGTGCACTAAAGCGTCTCTCGTAATAGGGCCACACTTCGTCGAAAGACCATCCGTCAAGGCCCTTCTCAAGTAAGTCGTCATAAAGTTTCTTATTGCCCTTGAGGTACCACATGCCGTTGTGACCATCGCATCCTCCCAACATTTTGGCCCTACCATAAGTGCAAGGTTTTCCATCGCAGTAGTCTGGGTGTGGTTCGGTTTTGAAGCTCCACTCAACTTTGGTGTCAAACATTCCATCCGTTTTGACTAAGCCAGGTACCCGAGTTATCTCGGGCTCTTCACCTCCAGCTTCTATCAGAAGCACTTTCCACTTAGGATTTTCGCTCAAACGAGAGGCTGCAGTGGATCCTCCCGATCCTGCACCTATCACTATAAAATCATATTCTTCCTCCAAAGGTTTCTTCAGTACGTTTGGTAAAGTTACATTTAAAATTAACGAAACCGTTGTCAGAAGTGTGTTTAGTCCTTGAGTGGTCGTGCAGGAATCCAGACACTCAAATTTTTCTAATATCCTCTCCATGATTATAAGTGCTTCTAAAACAAGTTCAAGATTAAAATCCAAACACTATCTCAGTAAGCCCATACCTGGAAAAAGAATAAAATTAATTTAAAAACATTTATAGATGTGATCATGTTTAGGATTGGTCTTTAAGGGTATGTATGACTGAAATTTCATGAAAATCGTGAAAATAACGACTTTTTTTTATTTTAATTCTATAAAATAATTTAGACATTCCCGAATGTGAAAAATGCATAATTTGCCTCCGAACGCCATTTTTAAATGCTTATTTAAATGTCGGTGGCCTTTAAACTCTGTCAGAGTCACGCCCTCTTTTGCCTATATCCACATTCTTTGTCTGTTTTCCGTTCTTAAACTTTCAATTCAAGAACAGAAAAATAAGGCTTTCAGACAAAATAGTTCCTAAAATGTTGCCAATATATCAGAGGCTGGCTTCTACAACATTACTAGAGAGGTGCAAAACAGGAAAAACACAGAATGCCAATAAATCTTTGCATCATGTCATATGGAATAAGTGCCCAAAGGAAGTTTTCATATCAAAACAAAAATTGGATCTTGCTGTTATTAAAAGCATCAGTGAGTTTAACATGGGCAGTCTTAAGTCATTGGAGCTGCAGCGAAATATCTGAGGTGAAAGTGTAGTAGACTCAGCAAGGAAAACTTCAGTGCAGCGAGATCAGACTCGTATCCTGCAAAGCAAGAAGCGAAGTTGTGCAGAAGAAAAGCAACATCTAAAGAAGAAAAAGGTGGAAAAAGCAGCAACAGAGGAGAGGAAAAAGAAATCTGAGGGTCCAACCTATCAGCCTGGTGGATTTTAATGTGAGTTATGCAATCAAATCTTTAATCGCTGTTTTCTCAATGTTCATATTTTCAGCATTTTTCTTCCTGTAAAATGCTCCTTGCGATGCAGTTTTTGTACTACATTCATGAAATTTCCTACACAGGTTCAGAATATCATGGGGAATGGAAATTGCCCTAGGTTTTATTGTGAAATGTATATAAGCATATATTTTTAATTTTCAAACACAAAACTTACAGTTTTTTAGACAAAAAAGGATATTTGTAAATTAAAAAATTTTTGTGACCTAAACTAAAGGAGACACAGAACAACCCAGAGCAATTTCAAAAAGTATGTGTATTATGAACATAGGGTTAAAATATTAGACCAAAATTCAAAATATTTTGTCGCAAGGGACTTTTTTAGTGACGTAACAAAAACATTCATAATTTCTAAACTGCTGGAGAAAAATGGTTTAAATTTAGGTTGTGACATGTTTACATTATACTACACCTATGCTGTAAATTTGAAAAAGCTAGCATTATTAGTTCAGAATTTGAAAATTTCAGTCATACATACCCTTAAGCAGTCTGTTAGCAGAACGTAAACACTCACAATCACAGATTTTGTCACGTGAAGTCTCTGTAGCGTGTGAAAAAACGTTTATGTTTTGGAAACGTAGAGTCAGACTGAAAAATTCAATGCCATAGCCGGGATTTGAACCACTGATCTTCTAGTTTCCGTCCAGCCGCTCTACCATTGAACTACTATGGCCAACGTGCCGATATGACATTAAATTCTCCAAATGACTTGTATTTTCCCGGTAAACCACTTAGGAGTTCTCAAAGTGGTTTAAATCCCGGCCATGGCATTGAATTCTTCAGTTAGCTCTAATTAATTAAAAATCACCCATACACCGGAGTAATGTATTTGAAAGGATTAATTCTTTAAGGATTAATTCCTCAATATAAATTTACATTAAAAATAATCTACGATAAAAACCCTGGTAATTAAGTACTTACAATAGTAAGTCGCCACAAGTGGTTGTCTCAAATATGAGAACCCTAAGTGGTCTACCGGGAAATATAATGAGTAAATTGGAGAATTTAATGTCAGGAAGGCACGTTGGCCATGGTAGCTCAAGGGGTTAGAGCGACTGGACGGAAACCAGTAGATCCGTGGTTCAAATCCCGGCCATGGCATTGAATTTTTCAGTTGGCTCTAATTAATTAAAAATCACCCATATACCGGAGTAATGTATTTGAAAGGATTAATTCTTTAAGGATTAATTTCTCAATATAAATTTACATTAGGAATATATTTGCTTGTAGTGTGAGGAGTCTTTCAATGCAAGAAGGGTCTAAGTGTGACCGTACAGTAGAAAGAGTACTGAAGAGTATCCATAATTCTTTGAGTCATCTATCTCTCTTATTTTAACGAAAATTATTATTTGGAGCTTTCCTTGCTTTGGAAGTCATGCCTCACCACTGTAGAGAAGATATTGTATTTGATACGAGAATCGGTGGGTACAATCCTGATTCAGGAAAATGGCGTTTAGCGTCGTTGGGACGGCGAGATGGATGGATGGTCTCAGGGTCCAGCGTTTAAGTCGAAATACACCATGCTTCCTTGTTGGTTTCTCTCACTAGTTAATTGATACAACATTTATATTATGAGATCGCTCCCTATTACACTTGCTCGCCACGATGTCACAGTTTTCTCCAAGCGACCAATGTTTCACTTCCCCGCACCTCAATCTCAGTCCCGTCAATTTACGCATTCGCCGAAATGCCCCAAGGGCTTATTTATCCCCACCTCTTTTCTATTTCATGAATCTTCCGCCCGTATCACGTGATATATAGCAATTCTGATTGGAGCCCGCCTCGGTAGCGTAGATGGTAGCATGTCTGCCTCACGTTCAAGAGGTCCCGAGTTCGAATCTCGACGAGTGTTGGAAACACACTGCCCCTTGAGTACAACACAATCCGAACAACTCCCTGACGGGAGGGGCTCGGCAGTTCTGCCCGAGGTCCCTCTACAGTCCGGCCGTTGTATCTCCGGCACTGACGTTTTGCGATTGCAAAAGGTGGAGGGGGAGAGTTAATAGTATCAACATACAGTAATGAGCAATTGAAAACATATCCTCAAAATTATCTTTAGAATGAAAATATAAGACTATATTAGCTTTAAAACACTGAAATACAACTTACAATTTAATTATCATGCAAGATATTTATTACAACACCACTCTATTCGAATATTTCGTTCACACATTTCACACTCACTAACTGCATCTGTTGGTAGTACTGGGAATCTACATCCAGTGGGCCGCGCCGTGGCTCAGTGGTTAGACCACTTGGCTCTCACCAAGGCGGCCCGGGTTCGATCCCAGGTGACCGCAAAGTGAGATTTGTGGTGGACCACACGGCGCTGGGGCGGATTTTCTCCGGGATCTCCGGTTTCCCCCGCCATCTCATTCCACCGGTGCTCTATCTTCATCTCATGTTTCATCAGTGTCATCGCCTGCAGTGCCGTATGTAGTAAAAGCGGGCATTAAACACTACACATTTCAATTTCTACATCCGGTGTTGTGGTCTGGAAGTTAAAAATGTCTGCTAGCGCCAATCAGTATTGTCGCTGCTAAACGTGGCTTCCGAACCCAACACCATGTTGCCAGGTTAAATTTCTTTGAGCTACGTGGCTTTAGATGCTTGCGCTGGTGAACTTTCTTTGGTATATTTAGCGTGCGTGAATTCCGATTTTTAGTGTTCGTAAGTCCTATTATTATCGCTATTATAATAATATGGCTACTGGTTCATGAAATATTTAAAATACGCATAGTTCCTCTGCTTGAAATTCCGGCTAAAGAACTGGCAACAGCCTGTTTCTCCCTCTCGAGGAATGTCAGAGCTGGAGATACAGCGGCCCAACTGTAGTATAGTGGCCTCATCCATTGAATCCCAGTCGGTGTCAAAAGCTTTCCCTTCTGATCACGCCTCCTCACATGTAAGCAATTATATACTCTTAAACATATGGGGTGGTCCTTCTTAATACGTTCACCAAGTTAGAGCGCTGTTGCGATATTTTTCTTGTGTCCTCAGAAATTATCTTAGACTGTGCAAACGTGCATCCTATGTGTGTTAATTAATCTTAAATTTTAGAAGTTACATAGTGTTTTACTTAGTATAGTTTTATAAATTTATTAGTGTTTAATAGTTATTGGTGTTTAGCACTTACGTAGTTTAATTAAGATGTGGAGCCCGTGGGTATCAAACCTAACATGGATATGCTAACATGGATTTCCATTCATACTTGTCATATATACCTAACAGTATTTCTAAACTTTCTCGAGTTCTAAAGCGTTTATGACATATTTAATTATTATGCAGAATGTACGTGATTATTTATTTAAACTGTGTTTAGCAGAAGACATCCCATCCCAAAAAAATACACTGCTTAACTTTATTCAAAATTGTTAAATTAGCAGACATCCTTGTAAAAAGCTTCGAAAATTTGAAAAGAGTAATAGAGGTTCCTTACTAGTTTTTCTTTAATTCATTGGTTCGTTTTTTGTTTCTTTTCGTTTTACTTTTGAAGTATTTATTGCTTTGCTAAATCAACAGAAATGCACCACCTGTAGCTGCCGTAGAATAAAGAAAAATGTTTTAGGATAAATCAGCCCACGATTGCAATAAACAAAGGTCTAACGTGCAATCTTTGCTTATAAAGTATTATTAACTACCAGAATATCCAAAGTGCTTCTTTAATTTGCAAGTAAATATCCCTCGCAAATTCATGCACACTGATGCAGTTTAACCACTTTAAAATTGTAATGATGTTTTACTAAACTTTCCTTAGATATTATGCTAGTAATACGCATTTAGTTCTTGTAGATAATATAAGTACTAATACCATAACAACATATCTCTTTTCAGTTATGTTATAAAGAGTTGTAACATTATGTATTATTATAGGAAACTTTAATCATTTAAAATTTACTTGAAAAGATCAATGACCATTTCTTACAGTGAATTCAGCTTTATTTATTTATTTATTTATTTGTATTCTGCCTCTAAATGTTATTTTAAACAACGCAACCCTGGGTACTCTCAGCTGTAAACACGTGCCTAACATTCTTCACCTCTGACCCCGGTTGGTGTTTCCTAAGATGTTTATGACATTGTGGTTAGGGGAAAGAACAGTTTTTCCATTCAAAGAGAGCCGGTTAGGGATAGTTTAAGCGCGGCCACTATAACGTCAGAGGTACCACGAGTGTTAAGGGTCCGTAGCGCCCGCACCACGGCAGCTGATGGGGACGCATCCCCTCCCCTACGGGAAAACAGTGTAAAGTCTGTTTAGTGAACGCGTGTGCAGTTTGCACCCCAAAGGGAACTCACCCTCCCGCCCACTAATGACCATCATAAATCTATCTCCACACTTCAGAAATGGAACACTGTCGTTGAGGACCAATAGCAACCCTGATCTTCTCGAAGTGACAGTCGCATGTCTACTCTACGTGGAGTCTCAGTTGCCAAAGTTCCAACTTCTAGTTGATCTGTTTCATTACGTGCAGAAATTCGTTGTGTGTCACGATGTGGAGACCGTGGGAGGGAAATGAAGTGGTAAATGCAAATGAAGTAGTAGATCAATTTCAGTCAAGTGAAAATAATCAGTGATGACAGTGTGAATAACTGGGCCGAGTTATATTAATGGAGAAGCCTCAAAAAACAAAGCTATAACGGGAACTGTTTCTAAGCAAATTCAAGCGCTTGTTTTGAACACATATAAATATGTGCTGACAAATAATCTTGGTAAGGGGTCATGCAATGAACCTGATGATAAATTCTGGGTATTCACAGAAATACAATAAGAAATATTGTGACGAAAGGAATACCAAAGACGCCGATCAAGTGTGAAAACAGAAGGAAACGTTTCTCTAAAGTAGATAATTTCACATGCGATTTAATTCGCCGAGAAATTTATAGATTCTATGCAAAAGGGAGAGAGCCCACCTTAGACGAATTGGTTGCACATTTGCAAGAAATTTGTGATTGTCCTTATGGACACTGCACTTTGCGCGGCCTCCTAAAGGAGCTGATTTTCAAATACCGCACTTTGAATAAGTTAAGGGTTATTATGGAATCCAGTAGACTTGTAGCTTGGCGATATATATATATATATATATATATATATATATATATATATGTCAAAACTAAGGAAGGAAGTTTTGCAGTAATGGACATAAGATAATTTATTTAGGCGAAACCTCGTACGATACCCATGACGTATCGAGAAAGGTGGCAACCTTGCAGAAAGGTCTGGGGGGAGGAGGGTCGGGGGTTGTTAAACGATTATGAGGGTTCGTCAAAGGCAGCGGCCGCAGTGCACAGGAGTTAACTAAACAGACTTTACAAGATGTGTGCCGTGATTGCTTACAGTTGACCAAAAGCGCACCCGGAAGAACATTTCTTCCGAGTGTCTGGCGATGTTTAATCGCAATCTGCAGGAGCTTCTGCACCGATTTGTGACCATGGAATAAAACTTGGGTCCATTACTACACACCACAGTCAAAAACAGCAGTCAAAACAATGGACAAAGGCAGATGAAGGTGCACCAAGAAAGGCAAGGACCATGTTGTCAGCTGGTAAGGTGATGGCCACTGCTTTTTGGGATTCTCAAGAAAAAATCCTCATAGACTACTTGGAATAAGGGAGAACTATAACTTGAGGCAATTATGCTTCATTGTTGGATCGTTTGCAACATAAATTGACTAAAAAGAAATCCAGATTGAAAAACAAAATTGCTCTGTCACCAAGAAAATGCACCATCGCACACATCAATGTGTGGCGAAAGTGCATGAGCTGAGCTTTAAATTGGTTCTTCATCCACCTTATTCACCAGACTTAATCCCAAGTAACTTCTTGCTGTTCCCAAACTTGAAAATTTGGCTTGGTGGTAAGATATTTTCATAAAATAAAAAGCAATAGTCACCGTTAACAAGCAATTTGCAGACCTTGACGGAACCTATTTTTCCAACGGGATAAAAAGCTGGACCAAGTGTCATAGTCTCAATGGAGACTATGTGAACAAATAAGTTGAGATATTCACCAAAGAAAATTATTTTTTTTTTTTTTTTTTTTTTTTTTTTACCAGACTTATCAAATGACCCTCGTATTACTTATACCATGGAATTCCTATAATTGCAATAGTCGTTTAATAACAAAAGTGTACTAATTAGTTTAGCCGGTTTTCTGTTTCTTTTTTTCTGTTATGGAAATTGCAGAAGATAAGGCTGTTTTGCATCATTTTCATTCTTTGAAAAATATTACAATAAATAATTACGTGGGTACATATTTTATGTATTTATAATCATAAAGGAAATATTTTATTATTACGATGCTCCCGTATTGTGTATAATAATTGGCTAGCATTTCTTGACACACACATACGCAGCTTCCTAGTGCTCTATTTGTGTTTTGTGCGTCATGTTACTCGTACTAATAATGCACTCTTCTAATCGACCACATAAGAAACGATCGCAGCGCTGGTCACTGAAGGTCAGTACGTCTCAACGCTGTGTCCGTCGCCCGCCTCGGTAGCGTAGATGGTAGCGTGCCTGCCTCATGTTCAAGAAGTCCCGAGTTCGAATCTCGGTCAGGGTGACTGACCTGGATAAGGTTCTTTCCGGGGTTTTCCCTTATCCTGAAAAACGAATGTCCGGTAACTCTAAGCTCAATGGACCTTGGACTCATTTGAGCATCATTTCAACCCTTTCATTCATCGTCCGATATGACTTAACGTTGGAGGACGTAAATTACAAAAAAAAAAAAAAAAAAAAAAAAAAAAACTGTGTCCATCAGTAGAAGAAAGTAAAATATTGGAATCCGCACTGGACTCCGCCTCTAGTATGTGATTGTTTAACGTAACGTTAGCACGTGGCACGTAACCAGCAATGCCATCACCTGAGTTTAACTGCTCGTATCTTTCTGGTTATAGCAAACAGTTGAACACCTGAAAGCCATTTTTGCAATAATCACATCATAATGTTAATTCTATATTAGAATAACTTGAATGCTTTATTGGAATCAGATAGAGCATGGAGCTTTATAAAGCGCTGAACTATAATCTGGGAGAATACGGGATTATTATAAACCACCAGACAATGAGGTTAATTTTCACCATGATTTATTCTTACAGTAAATATTGTGGATGGGCACGCAGCAAAACTACTCAGGCTATCCATAGCCTGCCAGCACCTCTGTCAGTCGGTTGGTTAGATACAGATTTAAGGGAAATCGGAATTAGTTATATACAAATATAATAATTTGTAACTTAAAAAAACTTAACCTATCTTATAAGAAATCTTACAAATTGAATAGGATCGCGATTTCCTAAATAAATCATCTACATCATGAGCTAGAACCATCAACAAACTCGTTGTTAACGTTACTGTAGCTAGATGTCACTACGTTTATTTTAGTAATACCAACCTCTGAAAATGAAACAAATTTTAAAAACAGAATCAACTGCTGGTATTTCAAAATTCATTACGTGATGTTTATTTTTTACAACAAATATATTTTCCCAAACCGTTAAATCTATCGGACCATTTAATTGTTTAATAATTTAACTTCAGGATTTACTTCATGGTTAAATGACCAAAAATGATCTGCTATGGGCAATTTATCAGTTTGTTTATACTTAATGTTACGAAAATGTTCTTTCGTTCTAGTTTCCAAATTACGTTTTGTCTTTGCAATATAAACTTGATCACAATCTAAACAATTAAATTGATAGACAACTGATGTTTTTACTATCAGGAATTTTGTCTTTTTTATGGAAAAGCAGTAAATTTTTAATTATTTATTTATTTTGAGGAACTTAAGTTATACCAAACTCTTTAAATTTTTTTTGAAAATGTTTATTAACCCAAGGATGGTAAGTATATTTTTTAAAATTTTAATCGTCTTTTATTTTTTAAGAATAGAAATATCATTATCAGTTTTTTGATATTTAAATTTTTCATTTTTATGTGTAAAGTCTTTATTAAAACCATTTATTAAACCAGTATTGATACTATGTTTATATTATTTATTAAATTCCTCTTTCATTCATTGGTATATTTATTAATATATAAATCAAACTATTGAAAACAGCAAATTTATGTGAGAAAGGGTTAAACTTTTATTTTTTATGTAGTTATGGATATGAGTAGACTTCCTATAAGTACCAAATTTTAGTTTATTATTATTTCTTATTATGTTTAGATCTAGAAAAGGAAGAAATTCAGTAATTTCAGTCTCTTATGTGTATTTTATAGTTTTTTCTTTCAAATTTAGTAATTTTAAAGCTTCATTTATGTGTTTATCAGGAACAATAGCAAAAATATCAACATATCTATACCAACATTTACAAATTAAAGGGAATATTTTAGTGACTTGCATTTTGAAATAAACTCATATAAAACAGCAAGAAAAAGTGAAAGAGGATTACCCATTGCTAAGCCAGAAGTTTGCTTAAAACAATTCACCATTAAAAGTGAAAAAAAAAATTGATCTAAAAAATCAGTAAGTTTAACAAAATCAACTATTAAGTCTTCATATACATGTATTGAATTCAACCACTTTTCTAAATAAATTAAAAGTTTTTCTTTAGGAATACCAGCATATTCACATTAGAGACTCAACTTAATGGATTTCTTCCTTTACTAGATCTAAAGATAATAAGAAATAATAATAAATTAAAATTTCGTATTTATAGGAAGTTTACTCATATAGATAATTACATAAAAACAAAGGTTTTAACCCTTTTTCACATAAATTTGTTGTTTTCAGTAGTTTAATTTATAGATTAATAAATATACCAATGAATAAAACAGGAATTTAATAAAGAATATAAACATATTATTAATATTGCTTTAATTAATAGTTTTGACTTCATACATAAAAAATTCAAAACTTTAAATATCAAAAAACTGTTAATGATATATCTACCATTAAAACTAAAAGACGATTATAATTTTAAAAAATATACTTACCATCATTGGTTGAATAAACATTTTGAATTTTTTTTTAAAGTGTTTGTTATAATTTTAGTTCCTCGAAATAAATATAGTATTAAAAATTTACTGCCATTCTCTAAAAAAGATAAAATTCCTGATAGTAAAAAATCTGGTATTTATCAATTTAATTTTTTCGATTGTGATAAAGTTTATATTGGAAAAACAAGATGTAATTTGGAAAACCAGAGCGAAAGAGCATTTTCGTAACATTAAGTATAAACAAACTGATCGTTACAGATAATTTTTGGTCATTTAACCAAGAAGCAAATCCAGAAGTTAGATTATTAAAACAATTCATTGGTCCGATAGATTTAATGGATAGGGAAAATATACTTTTTTTTTTTTTTTTTTTTTTTTTTTTTTTTTGTAAAAACTAAACATCACGTATTGAATTTTGAAATACCGGCAATCGATTGTTTTTAAATTTGTTTTATTTTCAGATGTTGGTAGTTACTAAAGTAAAGATAGTGACATCTAGCGACGGCAACGTTAACGACGAGTTTGTTGATGGTTCGAGCTGATGATGTGGATGATTTATTTACGAAATCGCGATCCTATTCAATTTGTAAGAAATACGTTCATCATTTCTTATAAGATAAGTGGATTTTTTTTAAGTTACAAATTATTATGTGTTTATATATTTGTTTGCTTCACTGATAATAGCTCCATATTTTACGTAATCGTAGTTAGTTGTTGGAAGAGTAAATAAGAAAGCGGACAGGAACGAAGGAAAATAGTGCAGAAAGATCACAGCCCACTAAGAACTATAGAACCAGAGAAGAAGAAGAAGGATTATGTAAGATATAGAGCAGTCAATATAATCCTAATTGAGTTAGCCTTCTTAACAAAAACTCACGAGGCTAAATATTTAGAAATTTACATTTACCTAGTTTTTAACTAAAGGAATAATACTTGTGAACAAAATTTGATAATAAATTCGAAACTTCAATACTGAAATTTCTTCTGGAACACACTTTCTAAATCAACACAGCTGAAAACGAAAGGTTGGATAAGTATTTAATATTTGCTTCAAATAACCATGCTCCACTGACATTTGTCCCTCCGCGTACCACTGCCTCCCCTTTTACCCCAATTAACGCCGTAGAATTTGCTTTCACAACACGTGGAAACCTGCAGTAAACATCAAAATAATAGCCAGGAATATAGATAAAATAATGTAATTAAAGATGTAAAGGCATGCAAAAGCACAGGTTTATATTGAAACTCCACTCACACATTGAATGGTAATATATGACAAATCCAGTACAAAGCAAGGTCAGAGATAAAAGTAATGTAAACAACTATGTCACGACTACCGATACACGATATCCTGGAAAGATATCGAGAATCGAGTGTGGCTTAATGTAAAAATAGTATTGACAAAAATACGTAAAATATAAAGCCATTAACAGTGAAGCAAACAAATATATACAAATATAATAATTTGAAACTTAAAACTTCACTTATCTTATAAGAAATTATGATAATTCTTATAAATTGTCCGGGATCTCGATTTCATGTAAACTTTTACACATCCTCAGCCGGAAATAACAAAGCTGTCGTCATCGTTATGAACACTAGATGTTAATATGTTCTTGTTAGTGCTACCAAAATCTGAAAATAAAACAAATTTAAAAACAGAATCGACTGCCGGTATTTCAAAATTCAATGCGCGATGTTTGTTTGTTTTTTAAAATGAATATATTTTCCCAAACCATTAAATCTATCGGGCCATTTAATTGTTTTAATAATTTAACTTCTGGATTTATTTCATGGTTAAATGACCAAAAATGATCTGCTACAAATGATTTATCATTTGTTTATACAATCTGGTATTTATCAATTTAATTGTTTCGATTGTTATAAAGTTTATATTGGAAAGACCAAACGTAATTTAGAAACCAGAACGAAAGAACATTTTCGTAAAATTAATGCCCGATTTCACCAACAGATGTTAAGACTTAACACGGGTTTAACAATAGTTATAACAAGAACTGCATTTTACCAACAAGTGTTAGCTTAACACTTGTGCTAAATCTCTTGTTAAACTAACAAGACAAATTTCTGATATTAAGTGCTTAAGAGTTGTAAATAGTCAAGATGGCGGGAGTGAACTCAGCTGTTATTGTCGATTTGCTATATTTAAGACAGTCTAAATGACATTCGTAATAGAGTACCGCCTATGAGGGGAAAATCTATTAGAAGAAAATTTTCTACAGAGGTATAGACTGTCGAAACAAGTTGCTATGAAGGCTACTGCGGAAGTACAAAGGAAAGGAATATGCCGATCTCGCCTTTGCTTCAAGTATTAATATTTTTGCGATTTTATAATTCACTGAATTATGTGGATAATATACTGTACACCTCCCGTCTAGATACGTTCAAGCCACTCGTCACTTGTCCTTCGCTCTTCATTTTAAATTTACGTAATAATGAGTTAGAACATGCTTCGAAAGGAATATGCCGATCTCGCCTTTGCTTCAAGTATTAATAATTTTGCGATTTTATAATTCACTGAATTATGTGGATAATACACTGTCCACCTCCCGTCTTGAAACGTCCAAGTCACTCGTCACTTGTCCTTCTTCGCTCCTCGTTTTAAATTTACGTAATACTGAGTTAGAATATACATCGAAAGCAATATGCCCATCTCGCCTTTGCTTCAAGTATTAATAACTTTGCTGCTTTATAATTCACTGAATTATGTGGATAATACATTATCCACCTGCCGTCTTGAAACGTTCAAGTCACTCGTCACTTGTCCTTCGCACCTCGTTTTAAATTTACGGAATACCTTTCGTGTTTCTAGTAATGACACATGCATTTGAATTAAATTCGTTTAATTTTATCCCATGTGATATATTTCTCTTTTACATTCACCGGATCTGACCTATTTACCACGATATCCTTACACTTCGTCACCAATTCAATTAACAATTCTTTCTCCATCGATGAGAAATTTGTTTCAGGGATTTTGTTTACGATTATGTTTATCCGCTATCTTTATAGCTGTGTGCAGACGGCGGTGCAGACGAAAATGAAAACAAAAGCGCATCGCAGTACGTTCAGAAAATAATACGTATCATCCGTAGCCTTCTATAGCTGTAATATTTACAAGTTTCTTGCCGTTAACACATGTTTGTTAACATTTTCAGAAAACAGGTTGGTGAAATGCAAGAAATTTAACAGCTTTGTTAGCGCAGTGACAATTGTTACGTTACATTTGTTAACGTCGATTTTAACATCTATTGGTGAAATCGGTCATTTAACCATGAAATAAATCCAGAAGTTAAATTATTAAAATAATTAAATGGTCCCATAGATTTACTGGTTTGGGAAAATATATTCATTTTAAAAAAACAATCATCGCGTAATGAATTTTGAAATACCGGCAGTCGATTCTGTTTTCAAATTTGTTTCATTTTCAGTTTTTGGTAGTACTAACAAGAACATCGTTCGTAACGATGGCAACAGCTTTGTTTCCGGCTGAAGATGTGTATAAGTTTACTTGAAATCACGATCTCGGACAATTTATAAGAATTATCAGTTTTAAGTTACAAATTATTATATTTGTATATAGTATTGACATGCTTTGGTTATTAAAAGTTAAATCAACTGAACCTTTCGTGTGCCACCTGTATTATATGCACCAATAAAAGTTGAAGGTAGAGTAAAACAATACAAGAGATATTGTAACAAAGGAGATATACTTACTTATCTACATGCAAAGAGTGAGTGTGTCAGAAATGTTTGTGCCAATGTTCTTGTAATCCCTTTTATGCATCTTAAAATTTATGTTTACACCATTTATAGTAAGTGTCACTAGAATCGTGACTATGAGCTGGATAGAATGGGCTTCTTAATTAAGAAATACTACGCTCCTAACATTATTTATGAACCTATTTTTGAAGTAACAGTTACAATAAAACCTTACACAGCTGATAGGTATGGAATGGTATGTATTAGTACTAAGCTCAGGGCATTGCCTTATTCATACCTTATTTGTGTACCAAGTACATATTAGGCACAGTGTTGTATTTCACCCAAAACTTAGATACCAAATTTTCAATGTACATGTTTGGAGATCTCCTGATGCTTTCTCATTGCTTGAGCGGAAAGCCTGAATTAACATCAAGGAAGAGATCGTCAAGACATCACAGCTTCAACCTCGCGAAGCAAACATTACTGTTTCATAGTAATCTCTCTGACGTATACACAGGTTCACCTCTGATACGGAGCTGCACGCCGATTCTCAAACACAGCCGCCTGTTCGACTACCACCTGATACCCCATTACGTGCTTGGAACGTCCCGTAATACTCTGCACAGCTCAATGAATGATTCGTGAAGTACCTCACGTCACACCGAACACTCTGTACTGTATGCCCACGACAGGAAGGCTAGAGGGGTATGAAGGACAGAGGAGCTTCAACTGTTTATCTGCTCTGGTAGTAGATCTGTTTACTAGGAAATGAGTGTATGAGGCAGCATATGAGTCACCCATGTTGCCAGATCTAATGTTAGTTGAGCGATAGATATTTGTACTGTATACCCACGACAAGACGGCTAGAGGGGTATGAAGGGCAGAGGAGCTTGAACTGTTTATCTGCTCCCGTAGTGGTTCTGTTTACTAGGAAATGAGTGTATGAGAGAGCATATTTAACTTTGTGGGTTCGTGAAATTAAAAGTCCAATTGCACAAACTCAAAATGTTCTTTATTTCCACCGAATAACAGTTGAAACACTTGCCAATTACACAGAATTAGGTAGCGCACACAATTACAATTCACCAGTTCATCCGTCACACTTCCACTCTGCACTCCCAATTACGCACAACTCCTCCGATGAACGTACACAGTCGTCCGGTCCGTTCTCTCACTGGGCGCTCCTCACGGCTGCTCGGCAAGAACTGAACTGACTCGCCAACTACAGGGCTTATATAGGGAAGATCGCCGTTTCTGGAAGGTTCGCGGCGCGCACAATTATCCCGAGGTTTCGAGACGTCTGGTGCGAGGGGAAAGAGACGGCACAGGGCTGGCACCGCTCTCCTAATCATCCCTTCAGTTAGTGACACGAGACAAATGGGTAGGCGTGAACTGAATGCTTCCCGTCTTGCCCTACTGCCGGCTGGTTCTAAAAGGAATTCCCACGTTCGGGTGACACTGCTCCCTCCTCAAAGATGGTCGTCCCGAACAGCACCATCGTAGCGTGCCAGGCGATCCAGGTGTACCACCAACATCTTCCCTCGGGGAACCCTCAGGATGCCGTAGACCACGTCGTTAATCCTCTTCACCACCCGGTACGATCCTTGCCATGGCTGCTGGAGCTTCGGGCAGCGTCCCTTGGTCCGGGTAGGGCGGTACAACCAGACCAGGTCACCTTGCTGGAACCCTTGGCTGTTGGCGCCTGTCATACCGGGTCTTCATGCGGTCGCTGGCCTTCTGGATGTTCTGGCGAGCCATCTCGTGCATGTGTGGAGATGGTTCACCAGGTTCTCCACATACTCGGTCGCTGGCTGTTTCGCATCCGGAGGGCTTCCAAAAGCCAGGACACAAGGAAGGCGTAACTCTCGGCCGAACATTAAGCTGGCTGGCGTCATCCCAGTTGTGTCGTGTGTAGACGAGCGGTAGGCCAGCAAGAACCTGGCACCTTGACGTCCCAGTCTCGCTGATGGCTGGCCACGACCTTCCTCAGATGTTCCTCTAAGGTCTTGATGTACCTTTCGACCATGCCATCCGACTGGGGATGTAGAGGTGTTGTGCGGGTCTTCTTAACCCCAAGTCTTTCTAGTGCCTCCTTCATCAGGTTGGACTCAAAAGTGGTGCCTTCGTCACTGTGCAGCTCTAACGGTACCCCAAATCGGCAGAACACTTGCTCAACGAGGCAGTCTGTGATTGTCCTTGCCTCTTGCTTCGGCATGGTCACCCATGCTGCCAGATCTATTGTTTGTTGCAGCGATAGATATTATGTACTGTATATCCACGACAAGGAGGCTAGAGGGGTATGAAGGACAGTTGTTGAGTTGAGTCCAGAGGTTCTACTCCCATTAGTTCTGGACCCGTAGGACACAAACGCGGGTCTCTTTACACCACGTAGTGTCCAAGCTGTCCCAAGGAGCGCCCGACGTCCTCCGTGGGGCTTTCCATAGGACAAGACCTGGGTTACTAACAAGCCCCTGCCCCCATCTGGTCCAAGGACACAAGACGGAATGGAAGTGGATACGTCACTTACGGTATGAAGGACAGAGGGTTTGAACTGTTTATCTGCTCCGATAGTGGTTCTGTTTACTAGGAAATGAATATATGAAAGAGCATATGAGTCACCCATGTTGCCAGATCTAATGTTTCTTGCAGCGATAGGTATTATGTATAGGTGAGCTATGTGGCAACACTTATGTATTTTAAACGAGCCTTCCATCCTTGTCATACTGCGAAGGCGAGCATACACCCCGAGGAGACAGCAAAAGTGATTACGTCACACATTCCTCTAGCTTGCGTTCTTGTCCTGGGTAACCAGTACTGCCCTTCATGGTTCCCTTTGGTTTTATATACCAGAAACTTCTGGTGATATATTCTTCTCAAATTACTTTATAGAATACATTGTAACGGTCTGGAACGGTATCTGCGCAGTAATCGTATTGTCACACGAACGTCAGGGTTCCCGATAGAACCGGCCGGCAGTAGGGCCAGACGGGAAGCATTCAGGCCACGCCTACCCATTTGTCTCATGTCACTAACTGAGGGGAGGATTAGAAGAGTGGCACGAGCCCTGTACCCTCTCTTTCCCCTCCCACCAGACGTCTGGAAATATCGGGATAATTGTGCGAGCCACGAACCTTCCAGAAACAGCGATCTTCCTATATAAGTCTGCAGTGGACGAGTCAGAGCAGTTCTTGGCGAGCAGCCATGAGGAGCGCCGTGCTAGTGAATGGACTGAAAGACTGAGTATGTGTATCAAAGGAGTTGTACGTAATTGTGAGTGGAGAGTGGACCTGCGACAGACGGACTGGCGAATTGTAATTGTGTGCGCTTAGTAATTCTGTTAATTGGAAGGGTTTCAACTGTAATTCGGTGGAAATAAAGAACTTTTTGAGTTTGTACAATTGGACTTTTAATTTCACGAATCCACAAAGTCACAGTATAGTTCGTCGTTTCCTCTGTGAAGTCACTTGCCGCCTGCCAAAAGAGAGGGCATTGGATTACTCGTCTGTGGCTTAGTGATGCAGCCACCGGTTTATTAACCTGGGCCTCTGAGCACGGATTACATCTTTCACCTTCCAAGTCTACAGTCGTAGTGTTTACTAGGAAACGACGGAGATTTCCTGATGGCGTTATCCGCTTGGGACCTTTTACTTTTACCCTTGCATCTTCCGCAAAATTTTTGGGTATCTATTTGGATAGTCGCCTTTCATGGAGTCGTCACATCCAGCATCTCATCTCCAGGATTGGTGGAACTCTTAATGTTCTACGCAGTATCGCTAATTCATGGTGGGGCGGGGACGCTTCCATATTACTTCTGCTATATCGTTCCCTAATTCGGTCGATGCTGGGCTATGGCTGTATCTTCTTTGGCTCTGATTCCACATCGGTCTTGCGCAAGTTGGATATCGCTCAGTACCGTGCTCTTAGATTTTGCCTGGGTGCTATGCTTTCTACACCGACGAATGCACTTTTGGTTGAGGCCTCAGAACCACCATTGGAGATCCGTCGACATCTCTTAACCCAGCGTTTTCTATTGCGAGTTTTCTCCGTGGACGCCCACCCAGTATTGCGGACGTTGCAGTATCTTGCTGCTAATTATCTCAACGCGGATTTTCCAGCTGTGCGACGATTGCCCTTACTCTTACTGGGTTTTCGGTATCTATACCACGCTTTTTCCTTAATTTTGAAAAGTCCCCCTCTTCCGGGGTTTCAATATCCATATGACTTACACTTCTTGAATGTTTCGGTGCATTATCTTCCTGATCACATCCTTCGGAGCTTTGACATGAACGTCGCCCTCTCTCATTTATTGCAGGTTACATGGCCAGATTTCACCACCATTTACACTGACGGTACTAAATCTGCTGATGGAGTAGGCTATGCATACGTCTGTCCTTCTACTAATGCCCTGGCTCGATACCGCCTACCTATGGAGACTTCCAGCTACACTGCGGAGGTTCTGGCCATTCGTGACGCTTTGCAATATGGGATTTCTCAGGGCTTCCCCAAACTGCTGATCTTAACCGATACGCAGAGTGTGCTGCAGAGACTCTCATCTCCTCGTTGGACGAGAGATATGCACTGTTATCTTTACGAGATACTGACGTTGGTGCACAACGCTACCATAGCCGGACATCAAATTCACTTCCTTTGGATCAGAGGGCATGTCGGAATTCGATACAATGAAGTCGCCGATCGCCTGGCAAAAGAGGGAGTCACCCAAGGCACCTTTCAAGGCCTCCAACTGCCCTACACGGATTTCTTCCCGGTCCTTCATCGTGACGCCTATTGTCGTTGGAATGGCGCCTGGATTCGTTCGCAGTCCATCAAAGGCAGACACTACGCCGCCGTTCAGACGCATCTATCTACGACCCCTTGGTTCTCCAGCTTCAGGATTGCACGTCGACATCTCACCTCCATCATTAGAATGCGACTTGGACATGGATGTTACCCTGCGCATCTACACCGACTACGTCTCATCGATTCCTCTGTATGTCCTGATGACCCAGGCGAAACCGATTACCTCAATCATCTCCTGTTCAGTTTCTCTCGCTACCAAGCCCACCGTTCTTTCTTCCTCTGTCGCCTACTTCAGCAGTCTGTTCCTTTTCCCGCTAGCGTCAACACCATATTACAGTTATGCCACAAACCTGTATACCAAGCTCTTCTACAATTTCTTAAAGAAAGTGATCTACAGATCTAGTCTCCTCCCATCCTCTTAATCTTCCTTACATTATTTTTCTTATTTTTCCCTACGATGGCCATATGGGATTTTACCGAAGGCCAAAAAAAAAAAAAAAAAAAAAAAAAGGCACGTCTCTGCGGCTCCTCCCACTAACAAACAGCAAGGGCGACGTAACCTCTTTACAAGTCCAGAGAGCGTCGATGTGACTATACATTTCAATTATATAACATTATTTCTGACATGGAATCAACAGAGCAGCATCAAATTTTTGTTGTTGTATCTGTCTGTTACTACACAGTGAACTATTCAGTTAGCGCTTATGCAGAATATTGTGCCTTTTTGGGTTCAGAGAATTAAAAGTCCAAGTTGCATAAATTCAAAATTTTCTTTATTTCCGTAGAAATACACTTTGGTCAACCCTTAGAGTAGCAGAATTAAGTGACATACACCAATGCAAAGCTCAAAGTCGTTGACCACAAACAAAAGAGTTCACTTTCAAAACGCCATCACTAGCAACGCTCCATGGTTCATCCATAATCAGCAGCTCCATCACGAACTAGGACTTTTACCTCTTCACGACCACACTCGTAGGATCGCCCGTCGTTTCTTTTCCACGCCCCAGACCTCACGCTTGAAGAGGAGACTACCACAGGACCTGATTCTAAGTGATACATCTGATTCGAGTTATTCTAGTGCTTGATGTCTGTCTTACATCTTCAATATTGACTTAATTCCTCAGAGAGTATTATTGGAGTTCTAACTTAATGTAGTTAGGGGCGGCCCGTTAGCCTACCCTCTGAGTGTTATTGTTCTTATTGTACTGTTACCTTCTTTTCACTCTGATCTGTGAAGCATTGTACTGCTGATCGATCAATAAATAACTAAAAAAAACGTTGTACGCGGACGATCCTCAACTTCCAATTCGACTCTGTTTACAACTCTCATCACCACTCAGACTTGGTGAGTCACGGCTTCCTTATATATACCACTACTCTGGTTTCTAGACGTTTCTGGAATGCTCTGTAACAAAGAAGAAATCGAAACTTCCAGTCAGCTATCTCTCTGTTCATCTGTTTCGACAAGCTTTTATCTTCACACTACACTAGATGTCCCATATCTCTCCGCACCGAACCTTTGTACAAGTCGCCGCCAGTCGCGACAATATGATGCACGGTTATTTATTTTTCCATGTACGAGGGCTGTTTATTAAAGAATGATCATAATTTTTTACGGTCATAATTTTTTGCAATAAAATTCAATCTTATTATATTCTGTCAGCTTAATGTGAAACGAACACGCCGTAGTAGTTTCATTGTTGGTACTCCTGGTTCCCGCCTTTGAGAACCATGCGAGTTCAGACATATTCAGTATCGCCTACTGCTGCAAGAAACAATATGAGGCTTTGAAATTCTGCTTCGGTCTCAACAAATCTTCTTCTGAGGCATACTGAGTTAAGACATAATGGAAACCATTTTTTGAGAGATCTTTCAAAATCGCCTCCGCAGCCTTCACCACTGCTTCTGACGGTGGATAATGCCTCCCACGAAGGCGTTTCTTCAAGTTAGGGCATAGAAAAAAGTCACATGGGGCTAAATCCGGACTATAGGAAGGGTGAGGGATGCACTTTACTTTGATTTTTGCAAGATATCCAGCCTGCTTCACGGAAATGTGGTGTTTTGCGCCTGATAGTAACTTGCAATGTTTTCAGGACATCCCTGTAGCTAATGCCAGAGGTTCTACTCCCATAAGTCCTGGACACTGAGGACCAAGGACCCGGGCCTCTTTCTAGCAGGGCGTTACCGAGCTGTCCCGAAAGGGCGCACGGCGCCTCCGTGGCTCTTTCCATAAGGCAAGACCTAGAGACTAACAAGCCCCCCCCCCCCATCTGGTCCTGTGGACTCAAGACTGGATGGAAGTGGATACGCCACTTACGTGCGCCAACTCCAAAATGGGAAGGCTACCGATTTGATCTCGGCGGGGCCGCCTGGTGATCTAGCTATGCTGGCTAGTACGCGGGAATATTAATGGCTTCCCTCAACCCCGCCCGGAGACGTACCCGATCTCCCACGGGTATCGGGAACCACTGCCTCCTCGAGTCCAACCCAATCCGAACAACTCCCTATCACGGAGGGGCTCGAATGTTTGTCCCGAGGTCCCTCTAGTAACGTCAGAGGTACCACGAGTGCTATGGGTCCGCAGCGCCCGCACCATGGCAGCTGAAGGGGACGGATCCCCTTCCCTACGGGTGATCCCTGTAGTATTGTCCAGTTACTGATGTGTGTGCAGGTAAAACATGCTGATAAACCATTCTATGAATATCAAAGAATGAGATGACCATAACTTTTCCAGAAGAAGCAATCACTTTTGCTTTTTGGGGGTTGGTGATGAAGGATATTTCCACATTGAGCTTTGCTGTTTGCTCTCAGGATCAAAATGATGTAGCCAAGTTTCATCAGCAGTGATTACGTTTGAAAGAAACTCCGGATCTTCCTCTAACATCAACTTTAACTGCATGTTACCTCCATTGCAGCGGTAGGCGATACTGAACATGTCTGAACTTGCCTTGTTCTCACAGGTGGGAACCAGGAGTACCAACAATGGAACTACTACGGCGTGTTTGTTTCACATTACGCTAACAGAATATAATAAGATTGAATTTTAGTGCGACAAATTATGACCGTAAAAAATTATGATAATTCTTTGTTCAACAGCCCTCGTAGAGGGATTTTGTTTGTCACTAACCTACCTGCTACATAAAACTTTTAGTCAAGTGTCAGAGTTATTTTCAAGAAAATCAGAACCTTCGAAAACTTCTCCACGTAAATGTTAGTTCAGTATGGAAGAATTTACTTGAAACCTACCGTGTAGTATGTAACAAATGATGGACTTAAAAACCAAGATTGATTTTGAACCGAATTTTGGTTTTTGAAGTATCCTGTGGATAGTCGCACTCGGAGGTTTTTCTAAAAGCTTTTGGAGGTGGATTCAGAGTACATCAAAACATGTATTTCCAGTGAAATGTTGGTATCGGATCTTTTAGTTGGAATGCAATACTTTCTTTACGTGATAGAGAAAGCATTGCAGCAACACCAGCTATGAGGGTGGGTCAAAAAGTAATGCCTCCTATTTTTTTCCCTTAAATAAGTAAGTTATGTGAAAACTTTGAATTTGGCGCAATTCCTCAATCCTTCTTCTCCAATCCCCTGCAGTAGTAACTCCCTAAGTCAACAGGTGGCAGCACTGCATCCTCTTGTAAAATGGCTGACATCGACATTCGTATTACACAGCATTCTGTGATTGAATTTTTGACTGCGGAAGGTAAAACGCCAATTCGCATTCACGAAAGGCTAAAAAATGTGTATGGTGATGCAACGGTGGATGTCAGCACTGTTCGACGATGGGTTCTTCGCTGTAACGAAGCTGAAGGGCAAACACCATTGATAGATGAAAAGCGAAGCGGCAGGCTGGTGACTGCAGTGATTCCATGTAACATTCAGCGAGTCGATGACATCATTCGTGGTGATCGCCAGGTAACAACAGATGAATTGTGTCGCATTACTTCCCTCAGTAAAGGCAGTGTGATGACGATTATTCAACAACTGGGTTACTCAAAAGTTTATCCACGTTGGGTTCCAAGAATGTTAACCGCCCAAAACAAAGAAACAAGGAAAACAATAGCCTCCGAACACTTGCAGCGCTTCAATTTGGAGGGAGAGGAGTTTCTGGAAAAAAAAAAAAATTTACTGGAGACGAAACATTGGTTCATTTTTTGAACCTGAATCAAAGAAGCAATCAATGGAATGGCATCACACAACGTCACCGAAAGAAAAAAAATATCAAAACTCAGCGGTCGGCAGAGAAAGTTATGGAGACAGTGTTTTGGGATGCAGAGGGTGTGCTTATGATTGGTTTTTTGGAGCAGGGATGCACAATAAGTTCTGTCCAATACGCCAAAAAGCTGAAAGCACGTCTTCGCCGAGTTCGCCCAACAAAACTATAGCCGATGTTCTTCTTTTGCATGATAATGCAAGACCACACATCACTACAGAAATTGAGAAATTGGGATGGCAAGTCTTATCTCACCCCCAATAAGCCCTGACCTGGCACCATCAGACTTTCATCTGTTCGGGCCACTAAAGGAAGCTCTTCGTGGGATTCATTTTGAAGATGAGGAGGCTGTGAAAACGTCCATGCGTCAATGGCTTAGGAAGCTAGACCGTGTGTTTTACCACAGTGGAATACATGCCCTAGTTAAAAGGTGGACCAAAACTGTGGAAAAGGCCGGAGATAGTGACAAATTAATCGTCAATGTTGTAGTTTTCAAGCTTTGTAAATTGGATTCAATTTTCTTGACAATTAAAACAGAAAAAGAATAGGAGGCATTACTTTTTCACCCACCCTCGTATTATTTGTATTTCATCGACGGGTCAAAAGCAGTTTCTTGGGTTTAAATCGCTTACTTCGCGTTTCGCTATAAAATAGCATAAATGTTGCCCAACATTCATAACTGGAATGTAACGAACTGAGGTGACATTACTACGTGCCTTACCTGAAAAGGAACTCTTAAATATTCACGATCGTGAATGTAATTTATGACCCAAAGCTATCAACGAAGTAATAAGAATGTTTTAAAACAATCTACATGGTATTTTCCACTCATTCTTCAACGGAGTATTCTTACAAAGGCTGTACTTAAAGTTCACTTTATAATTAAACTGATATAATTGAGGTATCCCCAGCTGTAAAGAAAAGCCAGCTGAACTACCCACGTGGGGAAGAGACCCTCATATCTCTGATTGATAAATTTAGAAATATGAATCAACTTCTCAATGGATGCGGGATAGCAGCAGTTTCTACTCCAGCCAATGCAACATGCCACCGAGTTAGGCCTCTTAGAAATCACAGCTACATTCTTATGCTAGCAATGCTGTCATACGAGAGCTGTTCAATAAAGAATGGTCATAAATTTTTTACGATCATAATTTTCCGCACTAAAATTCAGTCTTATTATATTCTGTTAGCTTAATATGAAACAAACACGCCATAGTAGTTTCATTGTTGGTTCTCCTAATTCCCCTTTGTGGGAACCAGACAGGTTCAGATATGTTCAGTATCGCCTACCGCTGAAATGGAGGTAACACGCGAGGAATAATATGCGACTTTGAAATTCTGTCTTCGCCTCAACAAATCTTCAGTTAAGGCCTATACAATGTTACAGGAGAACTATGGAGAGTCTATTCTCCCCTACAGCACAACTCGAAGGTGGTTTAAAATGTTTAAAGAGGGGAGACAATCAATTTCAAAGGAAGGTAGACCCGGTGCTCCAGTTACTACTCTTACGGAAGAAAACATCAACACTGCTGCTGCCATTGTGAGAGAGGGTTGACGAATTATCTTAACACCACTTTCTGAAATATTGAACATTTCATTGGGTGCCACCCACACGTTGGTGACGGAAACATTACACATGAGACGTGTTTGTGCGCGATGGGTTCCAAGACTGTTGATTCCCGAACAAAAGAACATTCGCATGCAGGTGTGCATGCACTTAAAGTTGATGTTAGAGGAAGATCCGGAGTTTCTTTCAAACGTAATCACTGCTGATGAAACTTGGGTACAGATGTATTATTTTATCTTGACAGGAATCCTGCGCGGTATGGATGAGTAGCAAATGTGGTGGGGATAGAGCACCTATTCTCACAATGCCTCACACGCGTAAGATTACGAGAGGCGAGGGCGGTGCATGAGGTGTCTAAAAACAAATTTAATTCTCGAAGCCAGTTTTGCAGTTCTTATAAACTGAGTTGTAATTCTTACTATGGTAGTAATCTCCATGCTTTTGTTGGGCTTTAAATAGTACATAGGCATTTGGAACAAAACCCTGTTCTCCTCCAGCAGGCATGATAAACAACTGTCGGCCTTTCAATATCGCTGCAGAGTCCCTGTAACGTATTTCACTCCAGGCATATAGTCCAGTATGTGCTGTATTTATATAAGTTTCAGCCATATAAACTATACAAACTTCACTTCGATATCTCTGAATATTTAGTAAATACTTAAAGCCTTTTTGCACGTATGGTGCGATGTTTGATTAAAATTTGTCTGTCATGCTTAATGTTTTTTTTTTCCAAATAATCCTAGCTTCAAAAGAACTCTTCTTAATGTTCAGATACTGCCTTGGAAGTCAGTAGAAATTTTAGCTTTATAAGCATTTTCTTCAAAGTTGGTCTTTGTTTTTCTGTGCTTTAAAAATTATTCATAGTTCCCCTAACGACTTCTGAATTAAAACATCCAAATTAGATTTTGTGCATGTTCTTAATCTTTGTTTACTGGATATAGAGAAGGACGTTGTTGCACTAGCACCAATGGCTCTTCTTTCCTTAATAACTCTCCTAAACTGCTTTCAGACACAACTGTTCCCCAGATTTTTTTAATTGACCCAGACCATTGTTTCTTTTTTATAAATCTATGGATATTGGTTATTACTTCTCGTGTTTTTAAATGTAACACTTATTTCCTAATGCGCTGCTAGGAGGCGTCATTTATAAATGCTCTCTTGGAACCAGGAGACAAGCACATTTTGAAACAAGCTGTAGTGTTACCGAGTAGCTCTGCACGTGTTTAGTTGCTCGCAACTGGTATGCAACTGACCTGCCCTCCCCTCCAGTTGCAACCGTTCTGAGGTAAACTCGTCCAGATACCACTGCGCATCGCTCTGCACTTTTCAAGATAAAAGAAATACATCTGTACATCATTTTGATCCTGAGAGCAAACAGCAAAGCTCAGTGTGCAAATCTCATTTATCACCAACCCCTAAAGAAGCAAAAGTGGTTGCTTCTGCTGGGAAAGTTATGGTCATCTCATTCTTTCATATTCATGGAATGTTGTACCTGCACACACATCAGTAACTGGACAATACTACAGGGATGTCCTGAAAACATTGCAAGTCCATATGAGACGTAAAAGACCACATTTTCGTGAAGCAGGCAGGATGCTGCACCACGATAATGCGCGGCCGCATATTGCCAATGTTGTTGCTGAATATCTTGCAAAAATCAACGATGAGTGCATCCCTCACCCTCCCTATAGTCCGGATTTATCCCCATGTGACTTTTTTCTATTCCATAACTTGAAGAAACGTCTTCGTGGGAGGCATTATCCGTCATCAGAAGCAGAGGTCAAGGCTGCGGAGGCGATTTTGAAGGATCTCGAAAAATGGTTACCAGCATGTCTTTGAAGACTGGCAGAAACCCTGGGACAAGTGTATCGTATTCAGGGGAGGCTATTTTGAGAAGGACTATCAAAATTATGGGAACGAGTAAAGGTACGTTGTCAAAAAAAATTGTGATCACTCATCGTACTAACGTTGCTCGACCCTTTCTTTCTCTCAGACACACACATTCATATTACGACATATATATCCTGAAGCTTCTGCTTGCACTATTTTTTGGCTAAAATTGTTTCCCTATATGTGAGTCACACTTTATTGTATTTCAAATGTAATATATAGCAAGAGCTTTCTTTTAATACTATTCTGCACTGCACTTCGTCTTTACAAACAGATCTTTTGATTATCTGTCAGTCAAAGACTACAGTAGCGTAGTGCCATATTTGCATGTATGATAGTCACAATACTTATTCTCAGCTTCTACATAAGTAGAGTCCAGTGGCGAGTCCTGAATTTTAAAAAACGAACCTGCTTTACATTTAGGTCTATCTAGTCAATGCGAGTGCAGTTTGCCTCGCAAGGGAAACGGCCCTCCCGCCCACTAATGACCGTCATAAATCTATCTCCACACTTCAGAAATGGAACACTGTCGTTGAGGACCAATAGCAACCCTGATTTTCTGGAAATGACAGCCGCATGTCTACTCCACGTGGAGTCTCAGTTGCCAAAGTTCCAACTTCAAGTTGAACTGTTTCATTACGTGCAGAAATTCGTTGTGTGTCGCGATGTGGAGACAGTGGGAGAGAAATGCAGTGGTAAATGCAAATGAAGTAACAGATAACTTTCGGGCACGTGAAAATAATCAAAGTGAAGACAATAGTGTGAATAACTGGGCCGAGTTATATTACTGGAACAGCTTCACAAAACAAAGTTATAACGGGAACTGTTTCTAAGCAAATTCAAGTGCTTGTTTAGAACATATATAAATATGTGCTGAGAAATAATCTTGGTAAGGGGTCATGCAATGATGATAAATTCTGGGTATTCACAGAAATATAGTAAGAAATATTGTGACGAAAGGAATACCAAAGACGCCGATCAAGTGTGAAAACAAAAGGAAACGTTTCTCTAAAGTAGATTATTTCACATGCGATTTAATTCGTCGAGAAATTTATAGATTTTATGCAAAAGAGAGAGCGCCCACCTTAGACGAATTGGTTGAACATTTGCAAGAAATTTCGAATTTTCCTTATGGGCGCTTTACTTTGCGCGGCTTTCTAAAGGAGCTGGGTTTCAAATACCGCACTTCGAATAAGTTAAGGGTTATAATGGAATCCAGTAGAATTGTACCTTGGCGATATATATATGTTTTTTAAGGCAGTACTGTTTTGGAATTTAAAAAAAAGACCTACATAAATATCGCAATAATTTTATTTTTACATGAAAGCCTGTGCCTTAATCTACTTTTCTACATAATTTCCGTGAATATTGAAGCACTTGTCATAACGTGGCACCAGTTTTTGAATACCCTCCTCATAAAATTCTGCCGCCTGACGTGTTAACCACTGTATCACAACTGTTTTGACTTCGTTATTGTCTTAAAGACGCTGACCGCCCAGATGTTCCTTCAAGTGCAGGAACAAATGGTAGTCGCTGGGCGACAGATCAAGGCTGTATGAAGGATGATCTAGAGTTTCCCATTGAAAAGATTTGATGAGATCTTTGGTCGATTAGCCACATGTGGACGGGCATTGTCATGCAGCAAAACGATACCCTTACTCAACTTGCCACGTCTTTTGTTCTGGATTGCAAGGCGCAGAATGTTCAATGTCTCACAATAAGACGCTGCATTGATTGTCTCATTACAAGGCAGAAACTCCACTAGCAATACTCCTTTTCTGTCCCAAAAAACTGTGCACATGATTTTCCGGACAGAAATTGTTTGCTTAAACTTCACTTTTGTGGGTGATGATGAATGTCGCCATTCCATGGATTGTTGTTTCGATTCTGGTGTGACGTAGGCCACCCATGTTTCGTCACCAGTAACAATTTGGTCTAAAACAATCTTCACCTTCATTGTGGTACCGCTCAAGGAAAGCCAATGCACTGCCTAAACGTTGGGTTTTGTGCAAATCCATCAACTTTTTTGGAACCCAAGGTGAACACAATTTCCGGTACTTCAAGTTCTCGGTCACAATGCGATACAAAACACTACGAGAATATTGAGGAAAATAGTCGCACAATGATAACATTGTAAAGCGTCTGTTTTCTCTCACCTTTTCGTCCACTTTCTGCACCAAATCTTCAGTAACGCCCGAAGGACGCCCACTCCGTTCTTCATCATGCACATTTGTGCGGCCATCTTTAAATGCTCTCACCCATTTCCTTATCATTCCATCACTCATAATGTATTGTCCGTAAACTTCACAGATCTCACGATGAATATCGATCGGTTTTACGCCTTTAGCACTAAGAAATCGTATAACAGCCCGTACTTCACAATCGGCGGGACTCACGATTGTCGGAGGCAACTTAAACACTCAGTAACCAACGTACACAATGAAGAATCAGACTGTAATGGCGTCAGTGCGTAGACAAGAGATATAGGTAACCAGCGCGCATGCGCGGAACGCCGACCGTAGCGCTGCGGCGGTGGAATCGCAAAACGGTACTGAGTTAAAAAACATGCGTCGTATATATATCAAAGCTAAGGAAGTTTCGCAGTAATGGACATAAGATAATTTATTTAGACGAAACCTCGTACGACACCCATGCCGTATCGAGAAAGATGGCAACATTGCAGAACGCACTGGGAGAAGGAGGGCCGGGGTTGTAAAACGATTATAAGGGTTCGTCAAAGGAGGCAGCTGACGTGCACACGAGTTAATTAAACAGAATTTAACAAATATACCACATTGTTTTGCTTTATTGATATCGACAGCATACTCCAGTACATGGTAATGCTACATGCTTTATAGTTACATGTCAACTTTTTAATTAGTAATTGTAAAGATTACAACAATTTTACAGTGGATTATTTTCTTTTCTAGACACTATGTACATTAAATTGAGTCTATTCGTCTAGCTGATATTTGATAGTTCACAAACTGTAATTATTTCAGTCTAAATACTTGGCATATTTGAAGAACTGGTGCTTTATGGTTTTAGTTAATTATAAAATTATAATGAAGCCAGAGTAAGTTGATCGTATAGAATTCACAATTTGTCATTATCACACTCCAAAAACGTCAGTCCAAGTCCGTAATTTTTATAGAAGTTGCAAATTTTACGAACGACTTCAGGTGATTATTCGCAATCTTCTCGTTGGTGTTAGGCCATTTCCCTCCGTCGCTTGTTACACTTTTTGCCAATTCTAGTCTTTGTTTATCAAGTCTTCTGCAATTAAATATTATGTGGTTAACGGTCTGTTCTTCTTCTTCTCCACAAGGACAGAATGGGTTATTTATTATTCTAAGACGGTAGAGGTATGCATTTAATTTTCCATGGCCAGTGAACATTGTAGTGAGTTCTGGGGATATTGGAATCTTTTGACGCAATCTGTTTTTCACTAACGGGAAGAACACTTTAGTCACTCTACCTTTCGTTGTGTTTGTCCAGACTTGGTGCCACCTGTTGAGTCCATTTTCCTTCGCTCTCGTTACTATTACGTCTTTTGGTATTTTGTCGCACACTATTTCACTATCTTCGATAGCAGCGCGTTTTGCAAGCCTATCTGCTAGTTCATTCCCTTCTATTCCGGAGTGGCCTTTAACCCAGCCAAAGTGGATGATCCAATTTGAATGGTTTAGTGCAAGAAGTTTGTCTTAGATACATTCTATTAGTCGATTTCTTTTCCAGTTGTTTCTCATTAGATCTATAGTAATTCTGCTGTCAGTGTATATTGCAACAGTTCTGTTTCTATCTATTGAACCAGCACAATAAACTTCTACTTTCTCTAGTACTTTTAAAATAGCAAGTTGTTCGGCTTGATTACACTGGGCAAAAAAAAAAAAAAAAAAAAAAAAAAAAAAAAAAAAAAAAAAAAAAAAAAAAAAAATTGAATGTATCGAGCACTTCATGAGGCAATTCCTACTAATTTTGGGTTGAGAAAAACAAATATGACAATGAAAAAATTTTATTAGCTCTAGTTTCTATGATATACACAAGGTGGCAGTATTACATATTAACGGATTGAGAGAAAAGGATACGTTTTAATTACATACATGCTAACAACAATGAAAGTGCATTTGATTTTTTAAACTGGTAATTACATGCTAAGATTTCTAAATTGCTGGAAAAATACTTCGCAGATAGTTGTGTCTGAAGAGAATCATGACTTCGTCGTCTTTTAGCTTGCCTCTTGTGATGGAGTTCCGCAGAATCCCTATACAAAGACCAACAGTAATCCGCAAGTATTACTTCATTCCAACAGCCCTGATATCTTTGTTCCATAACAGAAATGTCCTGATGGAATCTCTCCCCATGTTCATCACTAACAGCTCCACAACTAGGAGGGAAAAAGTCTAGGTGGGAGTGGAGAAAATGGATCTTAAGGGACATGTTGCATCCAAGGTTACAGAAACGTCCTGATGGAATCTCTCCCCATGTTCATCACTAACACCTGCACAACTAGGAGTGAAAAAGTCTAGGTGGGAGTGGAGAAAATGGATCTTAAGGGACATGTTGCATCCAAGGTTACAGAAATGTCCTGATGGAATCTCTCCCCATGTTCATCACTAACAGCTCGACAACAAGGAGGGAAAAAGTCTAGGTGGGAGTGGAGAAAATGGATCTTAAGGGACATGTTGCATCCAAGGTTACAGAAACGTCCTGATGGAATCTCTCCCCATGTTCATCACTAACAGCTCGACAACAAGGAGGGAAAAAGTCTAGGTGGGAGTGGAGAAAATGGATCTTAAGGGACATGTTGCATCCAAGATTACGGTATTTTTGCAGGAGCACTGTCACCAAAGCGTGTAGTTGTCATCTCTTTTGTTGCCTAAAAATCCATGAACAACACCCTTGAAGGCTTCCCAAGCTTCCTTTTCTTTCCCCTCCAAAATTTGGTCAAATGCTGGATCCTTTACAAGTTCTCTTATTTGTGGTCCGACAAAAATGCCTTCCTTAACTTTTGCATCACTTAATTTGCAAAATTTCTCTCTGATTGTGTTTTGTTATTTGACAGGTGTGCCAACTCCCAAATAAAATTCCCCCAAATTTAAAATCTTCACTCTAAATGATGAAATGTTACTTTATCTTAAAACAAGAGCTAATCCATCATTTTTTGGTGTTTTTGAATTCAGCAGATGGAAATACATGTAAATTAACTATTTTTAAGCCCGAAACATTTTCATTTTTGCCTAGTGTTATTAGTGCAGTGACCATGCAATTAAACAGCTTGCCCATGTTCATATCCCATGTTCATATCCAATTTACTGAATCCCTTATTTCGGTATCAGCATAATACCGTTTTATTATACCTATATTTTCTTACCTATTCTTAACTCATTTTTTAGTACTTCTATCTATGCTCCGAGCCCAATTTTTGGCACATAGCTCCACATAGAGCAGAAATGGCGCCATCAATTTCTCAAGCGGATACAGGTTCATAGTGATAGTTCCCTTGTAAGTGGATTTTTATATTCTTGTTTGGGTTTTTATGCAATTTTTTGTATTTTTTTTTTTTTTGTAATTTACGTCCTCCAACGTTAAATCATATCGGACGATGAATGGAATTGATGAAATGATACTCATATTAGCCCAGGGTCCATAGAGCTTAGAGTTACCCGACATTCGTCTTTCAGGATAAGGGAAAACCCCGGAAAAATATTATCCAGTTAACTCAACCTGACCGAAATTCTAACTCGGGACTCTTGAATGAGAGGCAGGCACGCTACCATCTACGCTACCGAGACGGGCTTTTATGCAATGTTGAACACATTTCCTTTCTGTGCTAGATGCACGTGTTTTTTGAGGAGGCAATTCTTTAAATTCTCAGAATTATTACAGAAATTATGTGAGATATATATTTGCCTGATTTTGTGTATTTATTCTCAGAACGTATTTCAGAAATATTAATACAACCTGCAGGTGTGCTGTCAAATACAGCCTACCGCCCACTGCTTCCCCCTTTATTTCTCTTTTCCTCGACTGCCTCTCTTTCTCCACTGCATGAACTTTCCACTTTTTGTCTTCACTCGGGCTTTCCTCGTGTAATTGACATGTTATATAATGTTTCAGATGGGATTATAAAACAGAAACGTATACAAAATCTTTGTTGGTTCCATGCTGAGCTTTTCAAATGTTTCATACAATGAGGAGCACGTTTTATACTTCTTTTTAAAAAAAAAAAAAAATATTCTGAAACAGCTTGCTTCTATAAGCAACATTAAATGCAGCTAAAATAACTATATGTTCAAATAGGATGATGTTTGTCCTTGAGCGGGGTTCTCACGCTAGATGGCGTTAGTAGAGACCTTCATGAAACAGCTGTGCAGACGGCGTCAGTGTAGAGCTGAACGTGCAAGTGTGGTATTGTGTTTCTCTGACTGTTGGCGTGTTACCTCTGCGAAGTTGTTATGGCAACTTTAAAAGAACAAAGAGTGTGTGTGAAATTTTGTTTCCTGCTTAAAAATACTGCAACGGAGACACACCAAATACTTCAGGAAGCTTTCCAGGAGGACACTATGAGCCGCACACAGGTTTTCGAGTGGTTTGGGCGCTTTAAACGTGGTGAGATGTGTGTTGAAGATCAAGCTCGTTCTGCACGCCCTTCAACATCGCGTAATGAGGAGAATATTGAAAAGGTCCACCATAAGATCAACGAGAATCGTCCCAAACGATCGACGAAATTTCAGCAGCGACAGGAATCAATTGGAGCTCGTGCCAGCAGATTTTGAGGAAGGATTTGCACATGAGACGTGTTGCTGCTAAATTTGTTCCGTGCCATCTCACACAGGAGCACAAAACCATCTGCATTAATGTGCGTCAGGTCTTGAAAACAGAGATTGCACGTGATCCAAACTTCTTGAACAAAGTCATTTCAAGGGGATGAGAGTTGGTGTTACGGGTATGACCCAGAAACTAAGCAAGCGTCAAGCCAGTGGAGGACAACCAACTCTCCCAGACCAAAAAAGCAAGGCAAGTGAGGTCAAATGTGAAGACGATGATCATTGTCTTTTTTGATGTTCGTGGAATTGTGCATTGGCAATTTGTACCCCCTGGCCAGACTTAACCAGCACTTTTACTTGGATGTTTTAAGCGTCTGCGAGAGGATGTGAGGAGGAAACGCCCGGAACTTTGGCGATCAGTTGACTGGTTTCTGCATCACGACAACGCTCCAGCACACACAAACTTAGGAGTGACCCACTATTTGGCATCTCAGAGGTGGTCTGTCGTTCCCCACGCTCCGTATTCGCCGGACCTAGCCCCGTGCGACTTTTTCCTACTTCCACAAATGTAGAAAACGCTAAAAGGGGAGCGTTATGACGATGTGGAGGCGGTAAAAACAGCTTCGCAAAGGGCACTGGACAATATCAAACTTGAAGAGTTACAAACATGCTTCCAACCGCGGGAAAAGAGACTTGACAAGTGCATCGGATGTATTGGAGAGTGCATCCCGAGAGTGCATGTTGACTTTGAGTAACTAAAGAAAATATTAATGATAACTGCGCATCTCAAAAAGTGTTTCCCAGTACCGGACAGACGTAAATAAATACATATTTCTAAATAAAGGAAAAGGAACTGCATAATAAATCACAGGATAATTATTTTTATCATAATTATTGTATTTTTGAGATAAAAGCAAAACACTGTAACATAACATATTTTTCAAAACGTTCTCTAGGGTTTATCACAACAAACTAAAAATGTTCTAGAACTAATGAAACCTTATTTTAAATTCAGTGATTACATCTAGAAAAATCAATGTTCTCTTGCCCTGTACATTCAATATGTGTCCGACACTTGCACGATTCACACTGAACCCAAGCCTCATCTGTTATTTCTAAACAAATGACACACTCTGTTAGAACACTTCAATCGACACTGGTTTTGGTCCCAAATTTTAATTTTCTTTTAGTATTCTAAGGCTCTTCACTATTTCCAGTTGCTGTTGGCACAGAGTTAGAGCAAGGTTCTCTATTTATAGTTTTATTAAAAGTTAGTCTTGCATCCCTTTGCTATTGGTTTTTTCTTCTGTTTTTGTGCCTTTTCCTACAACATGAACTTATACAGAGTCGATGTTAATGTTTCTGTAATATATATTGGTATTCCCAGGTTCTTTGATCTTTCTATGACATTATTTATTGCTTGTTTAATATTTTCTTCTAACTAGTTTTCCTTACTTTTTGGCCTCTATGTTGACAGGAATGTATATAAACAGGGGATAAAAATATACCTTCGTGTACGGTACTGGGAAAATTGCTATCGTACGGTACTGAGCAACTCACACGTACGTATATATAACGTCATAGCACGGCCCGATTCCTTTAAACGGACACTGTACTTGTGTTTGTGTAGTCTACTTAATACCAAATAATATGAGTACAAATAACACTGGGGAAAAAAAAAAAAAAAAAAAAAAAAAAAAAAAAAAAAAAAAAATCATATACCCGAAACAAAATAGGCAAATTCTTATGTAAACTGATCTGCTGATTCCAAAAATGCCCCTCAAAGTTCTGTATCACGTAATGTTTTTTAGGTATGCATAATTTTTTATGAAAACTTACAGAAATGTGATATGATAACTCATATTTCATTAATTGAAAATAATAGGTATTTTATTGACAAATAACATAAAAAATAATAATAATTATCATTAATTATTATTAAAATAAATAAACACAAGATAATGATGAAAACCAATACCTGAATTATCTCAGAAGTGTTTCACTGTTGATTGTTTTTGTATTGATATGTACTCTCCCGTTTGAGGAACCAACAATAGTCTCCGAACATGGCTGAATCCCAGCGATACCCTGGTAACGTCTTTCCATCTCAGAAATGTCCTGGTGAAAACGATCACCTTGCTCATCACTTACAGCTCCTAGGTTTGTAGGGAAACTATCAAGGTGAGAGTGTAAAAACTGGATTTTAAGTGACATACGGCAACCTATTTCTTTGTAGTTCCTTAATAGTTCTGAGATTAAGTTTCACAATTTTCTTCTTTGTTATTGTCCAGGAAGCCTTCCACCACTGATTTAAATGATTTCCATGCTGCCAGTTCAACACGTTTAAGCTTTGATTCAAAAACACTGTCTTTAAGAAGTCTTATTTGAGGACCGACAAATATACCTTCCTTCAATTTAGATTCACTTATTTTGGGAAAAATACTTTTTAAATACTCAAATGTACTTCCACTTTTGTCCAAACCTTTAACAAAATACTTCATTAACCCGAGCTTTATGTGAAGTGGGGAGAGAAGAACTTTCTTTGGGTCTACTAGAGGCACATGCTTAACATTGCTTGCTCCAGGGGTATAGTCTTCCCTTTTCCCCCATTCTTTCGCTATAAAATGCTTGTCAGTTGCCCTACTGTCCCATAAGCACAAAAACAGCAATATTTTGTGAAACCTCCCTGCAGTCCCGTTAGCAATACAACTACCTTGAGGTCACTACAAATTTCCCAGCCATGGTTTTCATAACTAATAGCATCTAAAATGATGGACATGGAATCGTATGTCTCCTTCATTCCTATGGCATGAAATAAAGGTATTGAAGGTAGTAAATTGCCATTATGAAGCAACACTGCCTTCAGGCTATTATTTTAAATTAAGTCAATATGAGTTGGTATAATACCTAATTTCTGTAATTTTATATAAAAGAATAAGAATATCTCAAAAACGTTACGTGATACAGCATTTTCAGAGGCATTTTTGGAATCAGTGAGTCATTTTGCATAAGAATTAGCCTATTTTGTTTCGGGTACAAAAAACGTGTTCCCTAGTGTAATTAGTTCTTCACCGGACAAGGCAGCAGCAATGTCAGCAAGTTAGTAACAGCAGAGCTCCAGTTCACTACGCGACTTCTCTGAACAATAACTTCTGATTCAACGGTCAAAGAGGAGGGAAAACTTTCGGTTGGTGACAAAGCTAGTTGTTTTTCTAAATACACACCATGAACTTCTACTATCTATAGGCAACTCCGAGATACTGACAGCGTGCGGTACTCGGCACTGTGCAGTACTGGGCGGGTCTCCCCTATATTTGTAATTACTCAGAACTGAAACTTAAACGTTTGATATGACATGATAAAGGAATTACTTTGAATAAGTCAAGGTGTGTGTTAAATTCGAGCGAGAACAAACAATACACTTCCTGCTGGCTTGTAGAATGGTGTATCGGCAGAACGTGACTTGTCACAGTATATGTTTGTTTATGAATCGTACGTAATCTCCATTTACTCTAGAGAGTTCAAAGCAGTATTATTCAGTTGTTCTTCAGTTTAAAAACAAAGGAAAGTGTATCATCTTGCAACTGAAATAAGGCACGAGGTATTATAAACCACCTCCCCCCTTACCACTGCCAGAGCAATCCAATTGGGCTCAAATTATGTTGCAAACAGAAATAATACCTTTAAACTGACTGACGCTGAACGACTTTTTCACCAAGAAATTGACAAGGTAGCACACGACTGGGAAAACTGCTGGTGACATGCAGATAAAATACAAGAACACTGCTTTTGGAAAGAAATACCACGTGACGAGATTTTGGAGCCTATCATCATAAAGGTACAACACTCAGACGATGAAGACAATGACAATGACGAACTGTCTCTTAACGAAAGTGACATTCATAGCTATATGGATGCGTCACTGGCAGCTTCATTGGATTAGAAAATAGGTAATTCATAAACCATAATTACACTGGGCAACAATGAAAATATTTCGGGCTTAAAAATTGTGAATTTACATGTATTTACATCTGATGGATTCAAAAATTACCATAAAAATGATAGATTAGCTCTTGTTTTGAAGATAGAGTAACATTTCATTTTTTAGAGTGAAGATTTTAAATTTGGGGGAATCTTTTTGGGGGAGTTGGCACACCTGACAATTAACATCAGAGAAAAATTTTTGGAAATTAAGTGATGCAAAGGTTAAGGAAGACTTTTTTGTCGGACCACAAATAAGAGAACTTGTAAAGGATCCTGCATTTGACCATGTTTTGAAGGGGAAAGAAAAGGAAGCTTGGGAAGCCTTCAGGGGTGTTGTTTATGAATTTTTAGGCAACAAAAGAGATGACAGTGCTCCTGCAAAAATACCGTAACCTTGGTTGCAACATGTCCCTTAAGATCCATTTTCTCCACTCCCACCTAGACTTTTTCCCTCCTAGTTTTGGAGCTGTTAGTGATGAACATGGGGAGAGATTCCATCAGGACATTTCTGTTATGGAACAATGATATCAGGGCCGTTGGAATGAAGTAATGCTTGCGGATTACTGTTGGTCTTTGTATAGGGATTCTGCGGAACTCCACCACAAGAGGCAAGCTAAAAGACGACGAAGTCAATAGGCCACCACATGATTCTCTTCAGACACTACTATCTGCGAAGTATTTTTCCAGCAATTTAGAACTCTTAGCATGTAATTACCAGTTTAAAAAATCAAATGCACTTTCATTGTTGTTAGCATGTATATAATTAAAATGTATCCTTTTCTCTCATTCCGTTAATATGTAATACTTTCACCTTGTGTATATTATAGAAACTAGAGCTAATAAAATGTTTCATTGTCATATTTGTTTTTTTTTTCAACCTAAAATTAGTAGAAATTGCTTCATGAAGTGCTCGAAACATGCATTATTATTTACATTATATTTAAAACATGTGCACAATATACGAATTCCATGTTGTAATTCTGATTTGAACAACTACATTATTATAAAGCTTTGGAAAATTCAGTTTGCGTTCCCTTACGTCTAGTGCCGAAAAGACTTACAAGTGTGCGAGAGAGAGGGAAATATAAAAAGAGTGGGGGTAACGAGGTGGCAACGCTGAAGACTCTTACGCATCTGATTCGCTATAGGCGAGAACTCTTCCCATTTGAAACTCATAGTAGGAACATTGAACCCAGTAAAAGGATACACAGAAAACATCTGAATTTCCGGTGAGTGGAAAAGGTAAACGTATTTGTTATTACGACTTTTATTATTATATATACTCATCACATTCTTTAATTCGTTATTTCTACTGTTTTATCAGCTTCCAATTATTACAAGCATATAACTGTCTTACCTAAGTGGCATTCATTTATGCTTCTATTTATTACATGCCATAAATAATTAAAAGATATCACTAGGTATAAAAATGTATGCTTCAGCTTCCCACATGTTGCTGTATTTATGTCCTGTTTGCCTTCGTTGTATTCTTCATTTGTTTACTTAAATTAAAAAAAATGAACGCCTAATCACGCCAGTAGCCTTACAAACTTCGCTAACAATAAACGAGCTACTAAGTCCGGGGTTCTTTTCCTTCTTTTCCTCTTGTTACTGTCAGAGCAACACTTTCCATGTAAAATTTCAATGCAATACATGTTGAAAGCTATGCTATCTATTATAATGAAACTTTTACCACTTATATATTAGTTTCTTCTAATTCAGAAACCATAATCAAAAGATAAATAAAGTTGATAATTTTTTCTGTATTGAAATTCCAACGCCCCAAAAAACCCACGAAATGTTAAAAAATTGTCACCATTTTCTTCTTTAGGTGCCATTTACTTTTAAACAGTTAAAATATTGTAACCACTTTACAAATATGCTATTAAGCATAGCTGGTGAACCATTAAGACATTTTAATCAATAATACAGTGCGATCCAAATAAACCTGAACCATTCCAATAGGCCATAATTTACCTTTGAAAACTCATAGAATCTAGAAATTTGTTTTAATGATTCCAGGGCTCTGGGAGAATTGACAAAACTGACAATTATTATTGAGAACTGACAGTCTTAAATATGCTATTTTCTTTGATATGACTGTAGGCACTTAAGCTTATACGGGTATCTTCAAGACATTTGTGTAGCAGCTGGATTATATCTGATTGAGAGAAGGTTATTTCCAGTAAGATGGAGCAACGTGCCTTACATCTTTTTTGTGTAATTTACGTCCTCCAACGTTAAGAAGCCGCACCGTGGCTCAGTGGTTAGACCGCTTGGCTCTCACCAAGGCGGCCCGGGTTCGATCCCAGGTGACCGCAAAGTGAGATTTGTGATGGACAACACGGCGCTGGGGCGGGTTTTCTTTGGGACCTCCAGTTTCCCCCGCCATCTCATTCCACCGGTGCTCCATCTTCATCTCATCTTCATCTCGCAGTGTCATCGCCTGCGGTGCCGTATGTAGTAAAAGCGGGCGTTAAGTACTACACATTTCATTTTTCCAACGTTAAGTCATATCGGAGGATGAATGAAATGGGTGAAATGATGCTCAATTGAGTCTGGGCTCCATGGAGCTTAGAGTTACCAGACATTCGTCTTCCAGGATATGGGAAAACCCCGGAAAAACCTTATCCAGGTAACTCGCCCTGACCGAGGTTCGAACTCGGGACCTCTTGAACGTGAGGCAGACACGCTACCGAGGCGGGCTACCATTCAAAGAAACTTATAAGTGCCATACATCTAATGACACCATGGAATTTATAACCAGTTTCTTTGATAATCGAATAGTCTCAAAAGGTCTGTGGCCCCCTAAATCCCCTGATCTAACCTCACCAGAATTTTTCTTCTGGGGATATCTAAAACGAGAATATACAAGAATAGGCCACGGACAATTGATGTCCTCAAGGAAACCATTCGAGCCCAAAGAAGTAACACTGGCGAGGATACTGTCCGTAGAACTTCAGAGAATATGGTCAAACGAGTGCAAACATGTATAGATGCTGGTGGAGGACACTTCCAACATTTTCTCTGAGATGTAAATAGTGTAATGTAATCTCCCAATTGTGTATTATATTCTCCCAAAGTTGTACGTGTGTCCTATTATTGGTTCAGAAGTTATGGCCTATTGAAATGGTTCAGGTTTATATGGATCGCACTGTATTTTGCTCTTTTAGTAAAGAAGATAACGAGCGAATACAACCCTGTGTCACTGAAGGTGAATACACCTCAAACTTTACCATGTACTAATATTGTAGTTTTGAAACACTTATTGAACCAAAATGGGCGTTAAAGTACTGTCGCGAACACATTATTTAGGATAGTGCGCTGCAGAGAGATGACGGACGGAGATAAACAGCCTGCCTAAGCAGATAAACATAGCGCGGAGGCAAAAGGCATGCCAAACAAATGAAAGGATAAGTGGAACATTCTAGCGAAATCTTGATTGTCTGACAGAACGTTATATTTCTTGTTTGTTACAGAATATTCCGGAAATATCTGGTAAAATGAGTAGAGGTATTTAAGAAAGTAGCGACTTGCCAAGGGATAGTTGTAAACAGAGACGCAATGAGAGAAATGAAATGTGTAGTGTTTAACGCCCGCTTTTACTACATATGGCACCGCAGGCGGTGACACTGATGATACATGAGATGAAGATGGAGCACCGGTGGAATGAGGTGGCGGGAGAAACCAGAGGTCCCGATGAAAACCCGCCCCAGCGCCATGTTGTCCACCACAAATGTCACTTTGCGGTCGCCTGGGATCGAACCCGGTCCGCCTTGGTGAGAGCCAAGCGGTCTAACCACTGAGCCACGGCGCGGCCCGTAATGAGAGAGTGTAATCAGAACTGAATTGAGTGAACGCTTTTGTTTGTGGTCAACGACCTTGGAAGATTGCATTGTGTATGTTACGTAATCCCGTAGGGGAAGGGATCCGTCCCTTTCAACTGCCAAAGTGCGGGCGCTGCGGACCCTCAGCACTCGTGGTACCTCTGACGTTACTAGAGGAACCTCGGGCCGAACAGCCGAGCCCCTCCTTCGGGAGTTGTTCGGATTGGCTTGGTCTTGAGGGGGCAGTGTGTTCCCGAAACCCGTGGGAGATTGGGTACGTCTTCGGACGGGGTTGAGGGAAGCCATTAATTCTCCCAGGTACTAGCCTGCAAAGCTAGTAGAAGGTGTGCTAGATCACCAGGCGGCCCCACCGAGGTTTTTCGGTACCCTTCACCTTGAGTGTTGACGCGCGTAAGTGGCGTATCCACTTCATCCCGTCTTGAGTCCATAGGACCAGATGGTGGGGGGGCTCGTTAGTCTCTAGGTCTTGCCCTATGGAAAGCCCCACGGAGGACGCCGAGCGGGTTCAGGACTAATGGGAGTAGAACCTGTGGCTCAACAACTGTACATTGCATGTTACATAATTCTGCTGTAATCTGCAAGTGTACCAAGTGTATTTCTACGGAAATAAAGAGCGATTTGAATTTCTGCAACTTGGACTTTTAATTCTACGAACCCACAAGGTCACAACATTATTTACCGAATTGCGGATATGGTTTGATATTGAATCTTTTACTGTTAAAATAAGTCATTACCTGTTTCACGTAAAAAGTGACTTTATATAATCTGTTAAAAATAATAATGGATCCAATATTGTCACAGATTGTAGTAATTTACTCTGTTGATTCAAGTAGTGGGTGACGTCACTCCCTCCCCTCCTTGCTCTCTCTGCGCTCTCTGGCAGACCTGTCACCTCGAAGACTGGCTCTTTGTCCCGCGATGGTGTCACTATGTATGTGTGCGTCTGGTGCTGGATGCGTTTGATGGTCGCGCCTTTGGGACTAACCACTAGGCCCCCGACGCGGTACGGCACGCGCACCTGGATCGTAACATGGCCAGGTATGTTGACTGGTGGCCTGGAGGTGCCGTCGAACCTCCTCCAACTCCGCCCAGGCCGCCACCTCCGCCTCCCAGGTTGTTCTCGCGCGAGGCTCTGATTTGGGAGAAGTGCTCCGCCGCCAAGATCTCTTGGCTTTCGCTACATCCTCCTTCCGTCCCGTCACCACGAACACAGTTTCTTCTCCACGTACCGGAGTCTTAATGTACGTGTTTGTCCTGGCCCTCAAAGCTTTGATCTTGCAGCCTTGTCTGCCAACAATTTCCGCGACGTGCTCGGAACTTGGCACCGGGACGTACTCCGTCATGTTTTGACTCTTCTTGCTAGCCCTGTTCTCGTCGGGGAAGGTGGGCGCGAGTGTTTCGCCCGTAGACGGCTCGATCGTTGTGGGTGAAGAGTCATTGAAACCTAGCATCGACAACTCGAACCTAGTTGCAGCGCTCTTTGGTCTTCGAGACCGCCGTTACTTCGAACCATATCGGAAAACAGACTAGCAGGCATCACAGGATATATGAGGAATTCTTACAACGTACAATAAAAAGAACACTGTACGGCGAAGCGACTGGACTGCAATGATTGATGTGTAATGTATGTTTTTCTTGCAGCAGTTTTATCTGAAAATGGTGAACATATTACAAAACAAAAGTTTATTTTTGACACTTTTTTCTGAATCATGTGTTTTAAATTTATGGTCAATCAGAATTATTGTTTTCCCTGCTTTGCCTTGTAAAGTTCTGTTTCATTATAAGTTTTGGCGTTTTAAAATTTCTTAATTTAGGGATCGTAATGTTATATACGAGGCATGTTTTTTAAGTCAGTACCGTTTTGCGGTTCCGCCGCCGCAGCGCTACGGTCAGCGCTCCGCGCATGCGCACTGGTTACCTACATCTCTTGTCTACGCACTGATGCAATTACAGTCTGATTCTTCATTGTATACGTTGGTTACTGAGTGTTCAAGATGCCTCCGACAGCCGTGAGTCCCGCCGATTGTGAAGTATGGGCTGTTATACGATTTCTTAGTGCTAAAGGCGTAAAACCGATCGATATTCATCGTGAGATCTGTGAAGTTTACGGACAAAACATTATGAGTGATGGAATGGTAAGGAAATGGGTGAGCATTTAAAGATGGCCGCACAAATGTGCATGATGAAGAACGGAGTGGGCATCCTTAGGTCGTTACTGAAGATTTGGTGCAGAAAGTGGGCGAAAAGGTTAGAGAAAACAGAAGCTTTACAATTGCATCATTGTGCGACTATTTTCCTCAATATTCTCTTAGTGTTTTGTATCGCATTGGGCCAAGAACTTGAAGTACCGAAAATTGTGTTCACGTTGGGTTCCGAAAATTTTCAAGGATTTACAGAAAACCCAACGCTTAGGCAGTTCATTGACTTTCCTTGAGCGGTACCGCAATGAAGGTGAAGATCTTTTAGACCAAATTGTTACTGGTGAAGAAACATGGGTGGCCTACGTCAGACCAGAATCAAAACAACAATCCATGGAATGGCGACATTCATCATCACCCACAAAAGTGAAGTTTAAGCAGTTTCCGCCCGGAAAATCATATGCACATATTTTTGGGACAGAAAAGGAGTATTGCTAGTGGAGTTTCTGCCTCGTAATGAGACAATCAATGCAGAGTCTTATTGTGAGACATTGAACAACCTGCGGCGTGCAATCCAGAACAAAATACGTGGCAAGTTGAGTAAGCTGCATGACAATGCCCGTCCACATGTGGCTAATCGGACCAAAGATCTCATCAAATCTTTTCAATGGGAAACTCTAGATCATCCTCCACACAGCCCTGATCTGGCGCCCAGCGACTACCATTTGTTCCTACACTTGAAGAGACATCTGGGCGGTCAGCGTCTTCAAGACGATAACGAAGTCAAAACAGTTGTGATACAGTGGTTAACACGTCAGGCGGCAGAATTTTATTAGGAGGGTATTCAAAAACTGGTGCCACCTTATGACAAGTGCCTCAATATTCACGGAAATTATGTAGAAAAATAGATTAAGGTACAGGCTTTCATTTAAAACTAAAACTATTGCGATATCTATGCACGTCTTTTTTTAATTCCAAAACGGTACTGATAAAAAACATGCCTCGTATTTTCTTTTCCTGTCTTAAATTCAAAGTTAAATTTTGGCATAATATTATTTAAAGAAGTTTCTTTAGTAAATTCAGGTTTATTTCACTGTCACAAATAATGGGAATAACTTAAAAAGAAGTAAATTTGGGACATTACTGTTAGGTTTTCTTGAGATGTTCCATAGTGTTTGGATAACTTGGGATTTTCTGTGCAGTGGGTTTATAATATTTTTCTAATGTTTTTTTGTAGTAATTTCTGTTAGGCATTTTTGAATAATTGTGCTTCCTTTTGGTTAGGACTTGGGTTAACAAAGAATTTGAAGGGAGGTTATGTTTAAATTATTATTCTGGAAGTTTGCGAAATTGTTTATTTTGCTTGTCCTTTGTTTCACTCAACGTTTCTTTTAGGAGTAAATATGCTGTAATTTTTCTTTCTAGGTTAGCTTTGGTTGGTTTAGTTTAGGGTAGCTTAGTTTATAATAGGTTAGGTTAGGTTATAAGGGGTGAAATAGTAAAGCATAAGGGGAAGACTTGGGTTATGTTAGGCTAGGTTAGGTTAGCTTATTATATATTGGAATTATTACGCTGAGGAGTAGGACTTAGGATAGTTTAAAGTGTTAGAAGCGTCGATTTTATACGAGGGGTAAACGTTTGAAATGGTTAAAAACATCATGAACTACGGAAAGTCAAATACAGCTGTCTACTAAGTACATCCAAAAGACAGTAAATACAGCCCAAGAAGCCTGTAAATACAGCAAAAGCCAGTAAATACGTCCTAAAAGCTTCTGAATACACTTAAAAGCCTCTAAATGCGTCTTAAAATCCTCTAAATACAGCAAAAATCTCGAAATGCACAAAAACACGCTGAATACGCATCAAAAGTCTCTAAATACGCCAGAAAGCCAGTAAAAACGTCGCAAAAGCCTCTAAATACATAGAAAACTCTAAACACAGCAAAACGCCCTCAAATACTCCAAATCCCCTAAATAGACCCCAAGAAGCCTATAAATGCATCTCAATCAACTAAAATGTCCTAAGAGCCTCTAAATACATTCCAAGAAGTTCCTAAATGCATCTTAAAGCCTCTAAATACCCCATCAAGCCGTTAAATACATCTCAAAGGCCTATAAATACACCGCAAGAAGCCCCTAAATACATCATAAAGCTCCTAAAGATGCCCCGAAAGCCTCTAAACATTGTAAAAGCCAGTAAATACGTCCCAAAAGCCCCTAACTACATCTCCAATGCCTCTACATTACACCAAAAGGCTAGTAAATACGTCCAAAAGACACTAAATACGTCTCAAAAGCCTCTGAATATACCTAAAAGTTGCTAAATACGTTCCAAAATCCTGTAAATACACCATAAAGTCACTAAATGTGCCTCAAGAGCCTCTAAATACACCATAAAGTCACTATGTACGCCTCCAAAGGTTCTAAATACACCAAAAAAGCTGCCAAATACGCCTTAAGAGCCACTAAATACGTCTCAAAGCCACTAAATACGCCACAAGAAGCCTCAATAGACACCCCACTATCCCGAAGGAGAAAAAAAATAAACTGAATAGGACAATAAATCCTTTAAATACATAGATTGCGCACGGCCGCCATCTTGCCCTTTTGGGTCTGCGCTGGAACCTATCATTTTAACCTACTCTCTAAATACATAGAAAACTCTAAACACAGCAAAACGCCCTCAAATACTCCAAATCCCCTAAATAGACCCCAAGAAGCCTATAAATGCATCTCAATCAACTAAAATGTCCTAAGAGCCTCTACATACATTCCAAGAAGTTCCTAAATGCATCTTAACGCCTCTAAATACCCCCTCAAGCCGTTAAATACATCTCAAAGGCCTATAAATACACCCCAAGAAGCCCCTAAATACATCATAAAGCTCCTAAAGATGCCCCGAAAGCCTCTAAACATAGTAAAAGCCAGTACATACGTCCCAAAAGCCCCTAACTACATCTCCAATGCCTCTAAATTATACCAAAAGGCTAGTAAATACGTCCAAAAGACACTAAATACGTCTCAAAAGCCTCTGAATATACTTAAAAGTCGCTAAATACGTTCAAAAATCCTGTAAATACACCATAAAGTCACTAAATGTGCCTCAAGAGCCTCTAAATACACCATAAAGTCACTATATACGCCTCCAAAGGTTCTAAATACACCAAAAAAGCTGCCAAATACGCCGTAAGAGCCACTAAATACGCCACAAGAAGCCTCAATAGACACCCCACTATCCCGAAGGAGAAAAAAAATAAACTGAATAGGACAATAAATCCTTTAAATACATAGATTGCGCACGGCCGCCATCTTGCCCTTTTGGGTCTGCGCTGGAACCTATCATTTTAACCTACTAAGTTAGTATAGAGGAAGTAGTGTGAAGAAGTTTATGTGCAATTTTGCAGGTGAGCTGTTATGTGCCTGCAGAATAGATCATGTATGGTGTCAATGACCCTGTGTGGTAGTTGTTGTTGTAGGTCGTCACAATATTTCAGCATGGAGAGGATGGTAGGGAATGAGGTATTTAAACTGGCCATTCTTGCGTTAACTGAGGAAGAACAAATATCCGCTCTTGAACCTTCCTGCATTCAAATTACTTTTACTGGATGGACAGGAATATAGTTATAGGTTAAGGAAATTATCAATTTATTGTGAATAACTGATTTATTTTACAGCTTATAACTTTAATATTAAGAAGAAAGAATCAGGAATGTTCCTCTTTGATAAAGTCTGCGCCTCTTTCACCGACCATCAAAGCCATAGAATTTATGTTCGCATTCATCATAACAGGAAATATAGAGGCATCAACGACTCTCAATTTCTTGATGCCGTACACTCTCAGTTTATTGTCTACCACTGCTTCTTTGTCCTTTGGCGTACCCATCCTGCATGTCGACATTCCATGGAGCCAAAGATCTAACTTTCCCTTGATGGCACATTTCCAGTACTCGTAGGTTCCATACTGATAGTGGGCGCATCTGGGGTCTGGCGTGTTGTCAGCATAGATGCCATATTTTTTAAACACTTTACTGTTGACCATCTTTGTGGCTATCACCATACCCTCTGAAATGACTTCAGCATCCATTTCTGAGTATCCGAGACGGAGCTTGGGTGGTTCCAGCGGATCTTTGGACTTGATAAGTACAGAGCCTCGCGCTTCTGTTGCTCCAGACATAACGCCAACTCTCAATGTGTTGTAGTAGCAGGTGCAGAACTTGGGATCTTCCAAACCTAAACCTTCAATGTACGGGTTAAATACCAGCATGAGGTCCGGAAACTCTTGTGTTGACCGGGAAGAATTAAGAAGGAGATAGCTGAGGAAAGCTCCAGATGCGGACAGTGGACCGGATTTACTTGAAAGGTACCCAACAATGTCTCTTTGAATAGTTTCACAATCACGAGGTACTGTCGATGTGGTCGTCAACTTCAGTGTTGGCGCTTTATTGTATGTTAGGTGGTTCATGAAGTTATATCCCACTTTAAGATCCTTGATCACTTCAATGCCCAGAGGTTGTAGAACTTCTGCAGGACCAATCCCAGAGAGTTGCAACAGCTTGGGTGAGCCGATGACACCAGCAGAAACGATTACCTCCTTCTTGGCTTTGACTACTGCTCTGTATTTCTCTCCTCCTTTGTTGATATAAACTTCTACTCCAGTTGCAGTTTTGGTTTCATGATCTATCATAACTTTTGTGACAAACGCTTCCGTAACGACGTGAAGATTTGGTCTCTTAAAGCGCACTTTCTCTATATGCAGCCTATTGCTACTGATACGCTCACCATTTTTGGAGGTAGTGAGATAGTGTTCATAGGCGTCTCCGTTTTTATCCGGTTCCCCATATCCACTTTCTTTATAAGCCTGCAGTATAATTCCTACATTTTGATCAACATACCGAAACCTTTCTACAGATAAATCTCGCTTCATTTCATTTTCCTCGCGTGCATAGATACGCTTGTCGTAATATGGATTCACATCTTCGAACGACCAACCCTCTATACCTAGATCGTCTATATCGTCGAAAGCTTTCCTATGGCATCTCAAATACCACATACCGTTGTGTCCGTCAGAGCCTCCCAACATCTTACCTCGCCCATAGGTACAAGGTTTCCCGGAGCAGTACTCCGGATGTGGCTCCGTTTGGAAGTTCCAATCGACAGACGTGTTGAGGTAGCCATCCGTCTTGACCAAGCCGGGTATTCGACTGATTCTAGGTTCCTCCCCTCCAGCTTCCAGAAGAAGCACTGACCAGTTGGGGTTTTCGGATAGACGATCAGCGATGGTACAACCTGCGGATCCGGCCCCGACTACGATGAAGTCATACTCTCGACGAAGACGCTTCTTGAGCACGTTAGGATAAGGCATCATGAGAAGCGATCGCACTATTGTCATGAGGGCCATCAGGGCTGATGGCACTGTGCACGCCGCCCCATCGCTTTCGAAGTCCACTACCAAGTCCTGCATTGTGGCGCTGCAACTGGAAGGAACAGCTCAGAGAAAAAGCATCACACCCAACAGTCTCAACCTGGAAAAAAATGCAAGTCAGTAAAACTCAAGAAATACCTGGTGAGTTCGGGCGCCGTGTCTCTACAGATGCGGGTGTTCGAAAAATATAGGAAACAAGGGCTAGAATGGTGATACTGTTGCAAACGAGCACAACCACACAAACTCACACTGAAATAGCTTTAGAATGGTTTGCAATAGTTAATTAATTGATTCTTTAAATATTAAAGCAGCCGTCAATAGGCCAGCAATTTAGCTTTCAGCCTCGTACTCACAGCTATGTTCAGTACTGCCTACACATCTTCTTCGTATACTTCCATTATTATTATTATTATTATTATTATTATTATTATTATTATTATTATTATTATTATTATTATTATTATTATTATTATTATTATTATTATTATTATTATTATTATTATTATTATTATTATTATTATTATTATTATTATTATTATTATTATTATTATTATTATTATTATTATTATTATTATTATTATTATTATTATTATTATTATTATTATTATTATTATTATTATTATTATTATTATTATTATTATTATTATTATTATTATTATTATTATTATTATTATTATTATTATTATTATTATTATTATTATTATTATTATTATTATTATTATTATTATTATTATTATTATTATTATTATTATTATTATTATTATTATTATTATTATTATTATTATTATTATTATTATTATTATTATTATTATTATTATTATTATTATTATTATTATTATTATTATTATTATTATTATTATTATTATTATTATTATTATTATTATTATTATTATTATTATTATTATTATTATTATTATTATTATTATTATTATTATTATTATTATTATTATTATTATTATTATTATTATTATTATTATTATTATTATTATTATTATTATTATTATTATTATTATTATTATTATTATTATTATTATTATTATTATTATTATTATTATTATTATTATTACTACTACTACTACTACGAGGTACGTCCAGAAAGTAAGTTCTGTTTGGTAATAAAATTAAATTGTTTACAGATACAGAAAAATTATTTATTGCACAAAATTCGACATCTCTTAAACTATTTTTCCACATAACTGCCGAAATTTTGCAGGCATTTGTCATAGCGAGGCACAAGTTTTGTATACCTTCTTCATAGAAGTTTGCCGTCTGTGTCTCACAACCAGTTGGAAACATTTTCTTTAAGCTCTTCGTCATTGTTGAAGTGTTGACCGCCAAGGAAAGATTTGAGATGCAAAAACAGATGAAAGTCGCTAGGAGCGAGGTCAGGGCTGTACGGAGTGTGGTTAAACACGTCCCAGCCAAAGCCCTTTAGGATGTTTTCCGTCGCATTTGCAGTGTGTGGTCGTACGTTGTCGTACGCTGTCACCTTTCGACAGCATTCCTCGGCGCTTATTCTGTATTGTGCGATGCAATTTCCTAAGTGTCTCGCAATACACATCTGCTTTCATTGTTTGACCACGCGGTAAGAAATCAATGAGTTAGATGCCTTTCCTGTCCCAGAACACTGTGCACATCATTTTTCGAGGTTTCAAGATTTGTTTCGTCTTAACCTTTGCTGGGGATGAGGTGTGCCTCCATTCCATTGATTGACGCTTACTTTCAGGGGTGTCGTAAGAAACCCAAGTTTCATCTCCTGTGACTATCTGTGTCAGAAATTCTTCGCCGCCGTCATCATAACGGGTCAAATACTGAAGTGCACTACCCATCCGTTTTGTTTTGAGTTGCTCAGTAAGAATCTTTGGCGCCCAACGTGAGCAAAGTCTACGAAATTTCAGTCTTTCGGTAACAATTTCATGAACTAGTGATCGTGAGATTTGGGGAAATTCCATAATGAGAGCACTAATTGTAAACTTGCGTATTTCCTGGATCTTGTCATCAATCGCGTGAACCAGTTCTTCTGTAACCAAAGATGGACGCCCACTACGTTCTTCATCGTGCACTTCACTATGTCCTTCATTGAACTGTCGGACCCATCTTCTCACCATTGTATCACTCATCGCATTTTGTCCGTAAACATCGCAAATTTGCCGATAAATTTCAGTTGGTTTCACTTTCCTAGCATTCAGAAAACGAATCACAGATCTGATTTCACAAGCGGCGGGATTTTCAATCAACACCGACATTGTAAACAAGCACAACAAAGCGTACGTGGCTGACAGCGATCTCACAATGGCGCACGTTTCTTCTCCTTGGTAGAGCGTCTACCGCGCATGTGCGGAACTGCGATCGCAGCGCTGCAGCGGAGATAAATTGAAACAGAACTTACTTTCTGGACGCACCTTGTATTTATTATTATTATTATTATTATTATTATTATTATTATTATTATTATTATTATTATTATTATTATTATTATTATTATTATTATTATTATTATTATTATTATTATTATTATTATTATTATTATTATTATTATTATTATTATTATTATTATTATTATTATTATTATTATTATTATTATTATTATTATTATTATTATCATTATTATCATTATTATCATTATTATCATTATTATCATTATTATCATTATTATCATTATTATCATTATTATCATTATTATCATTATTATCATTATTATCATTATTATCATTATTATCATTATTATCATTATTATCATTATTATCATTATTATCATTATTATCATTATTATCATTATTATCATTATTATCATTATTATCATAATTATCATTATTATCATTATTATCATTATTATCATTATTATCATTATTATCATTATTATCATTATTATCATTATTATCATTATTATCATTATTATCATTATTATCATTATTATCATTATTATCATTATTATCATTATTATCATTATTATCATTATTATCATTATTATCATTATTATCATTATTATCATTATTATCATTATTATCATTATTATCATTATTATCATTATTATCATTATTATCATTATTATCATTATTATCATTATTATCATTATTATCATTATTATCATTATTATCATTATTATCATTATTATCATTATTATCATTATTATCATTATTATCATTATTATCATTATTATCATTATTATCATTATTATCATTATTATCATTATTATCATTATTATCATTATTATCATTATTATCATTATTATCATTATTATCATTATTATCATTATTATCATTATTATTATTATTATTATTATTATTATTATTATTATTATTATTATTATTATTATTATTATTATTATTATTATTATTATTATTATTATTATTATTATTATTATTATTATTATTATTATTATTATTATTATTATTATTATTATTATTATTATTATTATTATTATTATTATTATTATTATTATTATTATTATTATTATTATTATTATTATTATTATTATTATTATTATTATTATTATTATTGAACCGCTAGCGTATTATGTGTATAACACTCATAATTAAGAATTTCAAATTCACATATTACATAGAAATAGGACATTTTCCTGTTATAATTAGATCTAAACATAGAAAGTTTACAACTCGCAAGTACTTACAGTCAACTGAGTTCTTGAAGTCAATTTTATCAAGAGGAGTGGCACAACTTCATAAAGACTTTGACTCAAATGGGAAAACTGAAACAATTTCTCAGTTCATTTTGCTCAAAAATAAAAATGAATTTGTTTCGATAGAATTAACCATTCACTTGTCATCGCTGTTGACCTGCCGCCTTTTCCCTTCTCTCAAAATGAAATTTCAAGGTCAAGCGATGAATTCTAACGTGCAGTATAGGACAACAGGTTGATTGTGCTTGATGTTCCCGAAACGTCTTCCACTTGTATTACAATCAACCTAAAAGACATCAAGGTTGATTGGCTATACTTACTGTTTCATCATTAGGCAGGACTATTTGATTTTGTTTCAGTAACCGAAACTGGAAGGCATGAAATGTTCCTCTACTCTCCCCCTTTTGCCACTCTTCTAGGCCTGACGTTTGTTCAAAGGCTAATGCCTGTGAATCGGACTTGGAAGCAAAAATTAATTAATTACAAAATAATGGATGAATAATTACTTGGAATGCAAGGATATCCCGCATTTGTGTACAAGTGCAGACAGCTGTTCCTACATCTATTTATATGGAATCAGTGAACCTGAGATTTTTAGCACCTTGAACACCAATTTAATTTACGGCTCCTAAATATTTGAAAAATCAAAATATTTATGAGCTGTCTTACCAAATTTTAGTGGTTTATTCGTTTAATAAGGGGACGAGGTTTATAAGTCACAAAATGACTGGCAAATATACCCCTTACGAAGCTGTTCCTGCCGTACTGTAGTTAGCAACGTTACCAAAGATGACAAAGAGCCCAGAGACTGCAAGAATTTTGTTTCTCTTTCTTCAAAACGAGTAAATCTACTATGAGGGCTGTTTAATAAAAAATCATAATTTCTTACGGTCATAATTTTTCACACTAAAATTCAATCTTATTATATTCTGTTAGCTTAATGTGAAACAAAGACGCCGTAGTAGTTTCATTGTTGGTACTCCTGGTTCCCGCCTGTGGGAACTAGCCAAGTTCAGACATGTTCAGTATCGCCTACCGCTGCAATGGAGGTAACATGCAGTTAAAGTTGATGTTAGAAGAAGATCCGGAGTTTCTTTCAAACGTAATCACTGCTGATGAAACTTGGCTACATCATTTTGATCCTGAGAGCAAACAGCAAAGCTCAGTGTGGAAATCTCCTTCATCACCAACCCCCAAAAAGGCAGAAGTGGTTGCTTCTGCTGGGAAAGTTATAGTTATCTCATTGTTTGATGTTCACGGAATGGTTTATCAGCATGTTGTACCTGCACACACATCAGTAACTGGACAATACTACAGAGATATCCTGAAAACATTGTAAGTCCATATCAGGCGCCAAAGACCACATTTCCATGAAGCAGGCTGGATGCTGCACCACGATAATGCGCGGCTACATATTGCCAATGTTGTTGCTGAATATCTTGCAAAAATCAACGTGTAGTGCATCTCTCACTCCCCCTATAGTCCGGATTTAATCCCATGTGACGTTTTTCTATTCCTTAAATTAAAGAAACGCCTTCGTGGGAGGCATTATCCATCATCAGAAGCAGTGGTGAAGGCTGCGGAGGTGATTTTGAAGGATATCTGAAAAAATAGTTTCCAGCATGTCTTTGAAGACTGACAGAAACGCTGGGACAAGTGCATCGCATTCAGGAGAGGCTATTTTGTGAAGAACCATCAAAATTATGGGGACGAGTAAAGGTACGTTGTCAAACAAATTGTGATAATTCTTTATTGAACAACCCTGGTATTACAAAGCATTTAAGTGAAACCAGCATTATTATATGAAGACTTTTTTTACTGCTGTCCCAAAAATGAAAAAAGTACAAGTGTTAAAATAAACACCTTTTAGGCTCTAAAATGTTAAAATAGTTTGCAGTAATTAAAATAGACATTATCCATCATAAGACCCCTTTTTTGAAACAAAATCTGAAAATATTTTATTAGTTTTAGTTTACGTTAAATATGAAAGGTCTAATGACGAAATAACGACCTGAGCTTTCCAGTAATTTAATACGAAATTATCAGTAATAAACTTGATGGTACTTACACTGAATGTTGTGTTGCAACTGAAGCACCAAGTACTAATAATAAATATAAATTGTTGGACAGGCAGCCACAACAGTCACGGTGTTGCAATAAAGCCTTATTTTGGTGTACAGGTCACCAAATTTGTGCTGTTTTCTTTTTAAAAGCCTAGATAAGCAAATCACGACCTCTACTGCAACGTGAAATTTCGGTTCATGTAAACAAAAACGTGTTTTTCGTGATTTATAGGTTTAACTTTCTAGGTTATCTACAATGTGAATGTCATTTTGGCGCCCCAATTATTCAGTTCCAGTATAATTAGCAATATTTTATGCAAAATACCGCAAAGTTTGAAGTGCGATTTCAGTTCTGACGTAATCACCTGTACATTGGCATACTAAATGGCAAAGCGAGAAGGCGTATCGGAAAGAATTCGCAATACAGAGATGTTTACCTCAGCTTATCGCACATACACGGCGACTCCAGTGTATGTACAGTCTGTTCAGATGTAATCATGTCTTTTGGACAGCAATGTGTTATACATCCGCAGGCGCGAGAAAACATATATAGACACACGCAGCTTCCAATAGCTCTATTTGTGTTTCGTAACTTACTGTACATCAACCTAATCTATGTTTCATGTAACCTTGCCCCGCTGACATGTATCACTCCGCGTGCAACTAACTTCCCCCTCGGCCACGCCGTGGCTCAGTGGTTAGACCACTTGGCTCTCACCAAGGCGGCCCGGGTTCGATCCCAGGCGACCGCAAAGTGAGATTTGTGGTGGACAACACGGCGCTGGGGCGGGTTTTCTCCGGGACCTCCGGTTTCCCCCGCCATCTCATTCCACCGGTGCTCCATCTTCATCTCATGTATCATCAGTGTCACCGCCTGCGGTGCCGTATGTAGTAAAAGCGGGCGTTAAACACTACACACATAACTTCCCCCTCATACTAATTGGCTAATGCTTTGGCGCCATAGGCCATAGGCGGTGCCCTCCCGTCACATAGAAACCTGCAGTAAACGTCATAATAATTGCCAGGAAGATAGAAATAAGAAGATGAAGGCATGCACAAATAATAAAGTTTATAATGAAACTGAGCAAGTTGAAACTGAATGAATGAGCAATGAAACTGAAAAAAGTTTATAATGAAAGGCCTTTGGCCTTTTCCACTGGCATTTTTTAAAACCAGCACACATACCCTGCAAAAATGCTTGTCTTTCAGTCTTAAAGTCGTGTCACGCCATACTTGTCGTGTGTCTTTCATTCACCCAAGTCTCGTCCAGGTAGTATATTTTGCGATTTGTATCCCGGTACAGTTTGATTGCTCTTAAATAATGTCTTCGCCACACAGCAATATCACCCCTGGAGTGGTAAGTTTTCCTGTTGTCTGAATTTCACGTCACGATGTTCCTACGCATCTAACACTCACACCTGTAAGTTCAGAGCACAGCTGTTCGACTTCTCTCACTGACAAAGACGGATTCTTCTCTGTGAGTACATTAAACAAATGCACCACAAGGTTTTCCCTTGCAATGCTTCAGCGAAAAACTGGTGGTAGACTGCTATTATATATAATAAGTACATGCGCAATAAACCACCAGTAAAATAATTTAGCTCTCGCACTCGGCACAACACATCTTCAAATGGCAATATATGACTAATCCAATTCAACACAAAATCAGCGACAAACGTCATATAAACAAATATGTCATCACTGCCACTAAAGCACGTGCTATTGTGTCATATGAATGACGGGCTAAAGCAAAGGAACCTCCTCTTTACCTCGTTTAGGAATTAACTGCATTTCAGATAAATCAACTCTGTTGCGTAATATATTTAATTCAAACAGTTATGAAAATATAAATTTGACAATTCTCTTCCAACATATAAAGATATATTGCCATGTTAAATAACGGACTAATTTTTACCGCACAACAGTGTGTACCACAACAGCAGCCAATGAGACGTGATTAGGTCACGTGACCGTTAAGAGATACGGGGCAAGCTTACGTGAAAGAAGGATTAAATGGTTTAACGGAAAAAACAGGGTCAGTTGGAGAATTTAGTGTCATGTCGGCACGTTGGCCATAGTGGCTCAATGGTTAGAGCGGCTGGACGAGACCAGGAGATCCGTGGTTCAATTCACGGCTATGGCATTGAATGTTTTCAGTCTTGCTCTACCCTTTCATACTACTCTTACTGTTTGTCTAATGTAACGAACTGTACGTACTATCGTGAAATTAAAAGTCCAGGTTACAAACACCAAAGATTGCACTTTATTTCCTTAGAAACACACTTCGTACACAGCAGTCTAGAAACGTCACATACACATACAACTTGCAAGGTCATCGATCACAAATAGCTGTTCACGCACGCAAGTTCAATTAACAACTGACCCTGTGGCGGACGGCCTCCCCTTTTTATAGATTACTATCATTCCGGAATTTTCTCAAACAATCGAGACGCGACTAGAACAACGAACTAGAACTCTCGAGAAATCCATCTCCTTCCCCCGCCGTTTCGGCGAGATTTCATCTCCGCACTGACTGCCCGTCCGTTTGAATGCCTCGCCGTGCCGCCTCGATCAACAATGGGTTCACGAAAATATATATAACTTAAATTGTGTGCTTTAATATGTACATTTTCATTTAAAACTAGATGACCCGGCGAACTTCGTATGACCAATAAAAGTTATCTCATCTTATCTATATAAATAAAACGAATTCGGATTAGTTATTTACTCCGCAATTGGGTTTGAAGTTTAAGGGGGGACGTACGTAAATATTCAGGGTCTTACATAAATAGTCATAACATCCAAAGTTTTCAAGTTAGAGAAGTGAAACTTAGTACACTCATTTAAGATAATACAGTTAATATGCACAATTTTGTTCATAATTTTCCATTGTTTATAACTAATGCTACATATTTTTTCTATATGCAGAGATATTTACAAACGTAAGCCCATTTTTTTTTTTCAAAATTCACATACGCTATCTTTCTGAAATTTGGTATGTTATTTTAAAACACACTAAAAATTAATTTGTTGGATTTAGATTTCTTATTGAAGCTGTACAGAATTAAAAAAATGCTAATCATATGCATCCTTTAAAAATTAAAATAATTTCATATATTTTGTATCATCACATTCCATGTAGAGCTTAATCTTAAATTCTAGAACTAACAAAATGTTCATTGTAGCATAAGAAAGCTGTGTGCTAAATGTCATCACTGTAGATGAAGTACTTTGAGAGAAAAATGGGTTGAAGTTGTAGAAAATGCAAGTTACGGGGAAAGGCAATTAAAAATATAATAAGTATTATTTAGTTTGCCTTTTAATTTTAAGTCAGAACTTCCCATATCCATAGTCTGTATCCTCATTCTGGTCTTCTTCAGCCTTTCTGTTTAAATTTCTCTTCTGTCTTGCTTCTTTCTGCATTAATTTCATAGCTCTTTCTGCACCAGCGATGCGAATGTTGTCGATACTCTGCAAAATTGTTTCCATAAACACACCAGGTTGATACCCTAACTGATGCATAACTTTCTTTCTGCCAACATTCCCATCATTAAACACTATTGCAGCATCAAATGTAGCAATTTTCACCACTATGGAAGACACAAATGATGTTTTGGGACACCTTTCCCATATCAAACTGTTGAGGCTTTCATTTGGGTTTTGTGTCTCTCCATAGAGCAAGTCTGGGTGTGCTAAGAATTGGTAGGTGGGCTTTATAGATTCCAAGACAGCTGACGGAAGACTATGTGTTGCTACTATGCTACTATGCAACACTAGGGCATTTAATCTTTTAAAGGTACATACAGACTATGTACAGTCATAATATTTTGGTGTTTGATAGCTAAAACTATATACTATTTTACAAAACAATAAAAAGAAATTAGATTTTTTGAACATCTTCTCATATGTCACCCCTTAAATGCAACACAGTTACAGTTAAGTTAATAAATTTAAAGGTTTCTGATAAAAATATTTGTTTTTTAGTTTTTGTGGCGCGTAAATATATACCTGAAGATGATAGTTTTCAGACGCGCGAATACGCAACGTATAACAGGGTAACTCCAAGTTGATTCCGGAAACTTGCAACGAATGCCCTTGCGTTTTATTTATGATCATTGCAAAGGCCAAACGCATTGGAAATTATAGACTTAAAATCAAAAGGTAAATCCGTTGGAATAATCGGAATACGCGGGATCAAGATATCCTCTCTTTTGCATTTTCCATTTATGATTCTTGCCTCAATAACGTTTTACATTAGCTGTTTCACAGTTAGTCTCGTTACATTGCACAGTCGTGGTTGGTTAATGCTACACAACTGATCCTACTTTTACGTTTAAATTGTGAGGTGGGAGTCCAGGCAGTTTTAATGAATTTAAAAACTCTGTGGGATAGTTGACTACGTCATCTTGGTTTATAACTTTGTCAACTGATTTGTACGAAAACAACTACCCCGGAAGAAACACACATTCTAGAATGCAAACATACCAAAACGACTATTAGCATTAGCTGAATCTCGCTGCTCATCGGTGCGGTCAGCACTTGACGTAGCTCATCGCACATTTGACTGACTTCTACGACCTAAGTCACGGGGGCGTCTTCTTCTTGGCATAGTAAAAAGGTTTCCGCGAACTTCACAAAGTCACAAAGGAATCCAATTAATTTTGTACTAATTCAATTCACATTCACGAATTCACAAACACAAATTATAAAGAAGATATCCAAGGATTTGACAACAATTGTCTGTGGTCATATATTTGTAGCATTATAGTGAGTTCAGAAATTAAAGTTGTGTCTAATCTTCGAAAGGTATATAACGTTATTTAATCAAATATGGTAAATGAAATAGCTCTGAGCACTTTGGCAATGAGTGGAATATCGTATTGTAGTGCTTTTGTTTGTCAAAAATAAAAGAAGGTGTATGTGTTCCGTAAAAATCTTCGCGTGTACTTTTATATTTAGTTAATATCCCGAACCATTATTATCTCAGCTTTTTTTCTCACCTTTTAAGCCATCCTTGCACTTTTACAAATATTTCAAAACAAATCGGTTTAGTCAGTACAGTTTTTGCGAGACTAACAAACGTCTATCTCATACGGTTTATAGTTATGCAAAATTAATTCACAAAAAGAGAACTTAAGATGATATTTTCAGAAAACCTTTGATAAGATAGATCAGCTACCAGGGATTGAAACCAGAACCTCCCGAATGGAAGTCGCTAGCGTTACGTTCTGAGCCAACTCGCTCGGTGGAAAATCATTTAATGACTTCAATTATTAAAAGATTTGATTTTGTGCCTGAGTTTAAACTAGTAATTCATATTGTAAGGTTGGCGTTACTTCAGTATGATGCAAAATTGGCTACTTGGGAACTGCCATTAAATGATTTCGATAGCGGACTGTCAGGCTCTAATACGATGCTAATGATGCGGAAGAATTTATGTTAACGCTTACCTTTCCTTATAAAAGGGATTCCAAATAAATGTCGTCTACGTCTATATAAGCTTGAACACCTGTTGAACGCATTACTGAAGACTTGACGAGATTTCTACAGCCTAAAACACAGTCTGATAGAAGGTGTGCTGGCTATGGCGATTTGTTATTGAAACTTCCTTTTTACGTATTTGTACAGATAATAAAAGTACTGAAATGTGTAATAAATATCAAACCATTGAAGCCCAAAATCTTGCAAAGATGCAATAACAAGAATTTTTAAGAAAATTTCCCAATCCAAACTAGCCCTCACATGGACAACCTTTTTAGTATTCCTGATTTTGTAAGAATGATTATAACAATACGATATGATTAAACTATTATATATGTAAGCTAAATATATAGAGACCTGGGGATTTGTTTCAGTTCTTCCTGGAGGTCGGGTTTTTAAAAGAATTTCGAGTTACGTTTTTTTAAAAGTATTTTCTGAAACGTAATCTGATGTTTTGTTTTTGTAAAACAAGGTAAATTTTTGGATTTGAAAAGTTCTGTTTGATATAACATAAATCAAATATTGAAGAACAATATTTCTATAATACATTATGATCTAAAGGGGACATGTCATAAAACACCTGCACTATAATATCAGTTTTGATTGTCAAAGGATAGTATTGCCATATTGCTAGGTATGTTTTCCTTCATATTACAACGCAAATTCCCAAGACTTCTGAGTAACAAAAGATGAATGTTTACAGCTACCATATACACTGACACGATTTATTCCATTATACTAAGGAACATTGTCAGCAAACTGCTTGGAACTTGTTAAAAAAATCAGGTGTACGATGGTGGAATCCATTTTTTTTTTTATTTATACCCCGCCTTTAACTCCAATAGTCATATCGGCGGCCGTTCTCCTTTGGAGACATACCGAAGGTGTTAACTCGTATTCGTTGGCTTTTAATCATTGGATCACGTACACATTCACACCCTCATTCATACTACCAGACTCTGGGGAAGATGGGGAATTAACTTGGTCGGAGAAAAATCCCCACCCCCACCGCCGGGAATCGAACCCGGGACCCCTAGCATAGCAGGCAGGTGTTCTACTGACTGAGCTACGGGGCCAGCCAAATCCAATTTTTGTTCAGGGCAAACACCGTGCATTTGTATTATTATGCCATAGCCTTGATAATTTCACGTGTTTAAACACTTTAGTTTATTTTGCAATTTTTAGGTACAGTATACGTATATAATGTTTTCTAAGCGTTTTGGGAAGTACTTTTGAGATATTTATTTTGTCACAAACACACCTATATAGGCACGAGTCAAACCCAACGTCTTCCAATCACGTCGTTCAAGGTAACCCAAGCATAAATCCATTATTTTCGAAATACATCCGGGTGCATGAAAACATTCCGATGTCTCTGCTTTGCTTTAGTATTTAACTATGTGATGTGATTGATGCTCCCACGGTAGGAGGTACCTCACGGATCTATTTGAGCTACCACCCTCCAGGGAAAAGAGATCAGGTGAGGGGAAGAACATAGACCGGTTGAGGGCGAGAGTGGAACAAACCACAGAGATCTTGAAAAATGCAGAGAAGTTTCACAGATAACCAACAGGCACACCACAGGTGGGGTTACATAGCGCAAGCATTCACACCATTTGCCCTCATATGTCCTAATCACTGCGCTGATAACAAGACGTGAAACATGATAAAGAAACGAAACCAGCGAAGGGAGGAAAGGAGGCTGTTGGTTAAAGAGGACACTCTCACATTCCTCCAGCAACAACGAAAAGCCCAAATCAGTGTGTCTGTCGACCGGAATCAAACTCGTAAAATTAAAAAAAAAGGGGCACTTTATTGACCAAAAGTCCTTATCAGCTGCACCACATACCAGGCCTTAATGAAACAATCTTTTATACATTTGAATTTAAAGCCGGCGTCCACGCATTAACCTAGGAACAAAAGCTGGGGCTAGGTGAGCGGCGAAAATGGGGGAGTGCAGATATATTTTACACATCCAATCGTCTTGGTTTGAAGTTAAAGTTTGGCCCTCAAACATTAAACGTACCTATGAACATAGAGCGGTTTTCAAGCTCAGAAACTAAATAAAAGTGGGCAATGAAGCAAATATTAAGTGAAGTGCTTGAACCAAGAAAGGTGCGTTTATTTATGATGCTCAAATGAGAACAGGGCCCATGGAGCTTCCTTACTGACATAAATCATGACCACTATATCTGCACACAAACACTACGTGTTTGCCATCGATTTCTCCCTACTCATTAAGAGCAACCAAAGATGAAAAAAAGCTTATACAAAATGATTTAATTTACTTCTATTAAGCTAATTAATAAAGTGATTCACACTCTCTAGAAATAATAATTTGAAAAATGAAAATAGCACCATATTATTTATATACAAATATAAAAATGTCATACCAAACTTATTCATTCTTCTCACTGTTTCATGAAAAAGAAGAAACAGTTCAAACTAAACATATTTTTGTAGAATTTTATCTTCATTTGCCGCATTAATCAAGTACGAGGCATGTTTTTAAGTCAATACCGTTATGGAATTAAAAAAAGGACGTGCATAGATATCGCAATAATTTTATTTTTACATGAAAGCTGTACCTCAATCTACTTTTCTACATAATTTCCGTGAATATTGAGGCACTTGTCATAATGTGGCACCAGTTTTTGAATACCCTCCTCATAAAATTCTGCCGCCTGACGTGTTAACCACTCTATCACAACTATTTTGACTCCATTATCGTCTTGAAGACGCTGACCGCCCAGATGTTTCTTCGTCTGTTTTCTCTCACCTTTTCGTCCACTTTCTGCATCAAATCTTCAGTAACGACCGAAGGACGCCCACTTCGTTCTTCATCATGCACATTTGTACGGCCATCTTTAAATGCTCTCACCCATTTCCTTACCATTCCATCACTCATAATGTTTTTTTTCCGTAAACTTTACAGATCTCACGATGTATATCGATCGGTTTTACGCCTGTAGCACTAAGAAATCGTATAACAGCCCGTACTTCACAATCGGCGGGCTCACGATTGTTGGAGGCATCTTAAACACTCAGTAACCAACGTATACAATGAAGAATCAGGTTGTAATGGCGTCCGTGCGTAGACAAGAGATGTAGGTAACCAGCGCGCATGCGCGGAACGCTGACCATAGCGCTGCGGCGGCGGAATCGCAAAACGGTACTGACTTAAAAAACATGCCTCGTATTATTTTGAGTGCTTTAAAATTTATAAAGAAATTTTAAAGCAGTTAGTACTTTCTCTTTTACATATTTACAGCAAGGAAGGGATGTGCTGAAGATTATAAAAGAAAGGAAAGAAACTTTCACCAAAATAAGCTTTATGTTGAAAAAAATTCGAAGGTTTTAGTTTCTCAAAATGTAACTCTTGTGGCTAAATTATGATATATAACTCACTTTTATAACAAATGAAATGCATATATTCTGAATTTCCTGGAAATAGCGAACCAAGTGCTTTTCATTTCTAATAGCTTTTGCATAACCAATAGCAATAAAAACGACTTAGTAAATTAAAAAAACGTAAATAAATATGTTAGAAGTACACAATTAATGTTGAAACATTAAAATTCTGCTGTGTCATTAACCATTTTCAAGATATGCCTTGTTATTGGTGTTATTTTAGCAACAAACCCTCTCTCAAATGGAAAATCTCTACTCACTTTTCTCTTCCTGAATATGCAAATAGAATGGCGTTTCAAACCCATTACATAGCGACTAGCTCTTATGCGATTTGACCCCTGGTTACGTGTACTATTCCGCTATTCGTATTACATCCACGATTAAATATAAATTTACACGACTTAGGGGTATGAAGGACCTTTCCAATGAGGCATTGGTTCAAAAATGAGTAGAGAAGGTCGTTTAAATGTAATACATATAAAGTTTTCAAAGTTTGTTCCAAGTTACTGCTGAAAATTTGCAGAAAATGAAGTAAAAGGAATTAAAAGGAAATTACAGCATTAGGCAATGTACTCTATGGCATTTAAATTGTCACGTGTTATGCCCTTAAAGGGCTCTGAGAACTAAATTAGTAGTATGCAAAGTTAAAGATTGAACGTGGATATATTTTGGATAAAAACATTTTTTTTAAATGTTTTACCAAAGTTTAGCAATGGGCACAGTTTCAAAAGCATGGAGCACAACTCATTTAATCGCATCTGTTTAATGTAAACCGTTGCAAACAAATTGTTTTGGAAGCTGCTATTTGGAATTTAAAACGAGGCGGCGTTACAAAGGAACAATAACATGATATATGTCGCTTTATTTTCAAATAAAAGGTCTCAGTGAGCATCCAATTAAACACAGGGAAACTTTTATAATATTGATTTATTGTGCATGTTCCAATTAAAAGAGAAAACGCTTTCATTTCGCACCCATTACAGCAGTGAAGAGCAGCTATGGTGAGGTATGTCTACAAACACGAAGACATGAATTAGAGTATAGTCAACCGGCCTATGCATATTAAGAACACCAAAACTTCATTTAATACTTTTCATTTCTTGCAATTTCTGTTCACACAATATCGTAATTCATTTGTTATTTTTTAAGCAAAGAAACAAAGAGCTGGCAAAAGGAAGTACCACCTTTGGAAATAATAAGCACCAACTTAGAATTAATACACAAATAAGTGATTTTAGTACATCACTTATTTCTAGGGAAGAAAATGAAATTCGGGGTAGACGAACGAAAAGACAATGAGATACATGCAAAGCCTATCATTCTTGATATATCTCAGAATAGAAAGTTTACTAACATTTACTAACAAAATGAATTAAATCCTTATAATATTCGTCTTTTTTTTAAACTTCCATCAAAGGCTGTTAGGAATCTTCAGTACCTCAAGGCAGTGTTCTTGGCTCCCTGCTCTTTCTAACTTATATCAACACCCTACCTGCCCTCAGAGGCTGCAGCCTTTATTTATTTGCTGATGACACCGCAATAACCTCGGCATCATCAAATCATCTCAGTGCAGTACAACGTGCCCAGTACTATACGGATATGCCCACCGTCTGGATTACAACTTGGCGGCTCAAGTTTAATGGCAAAAAGTCCCATGCAGTCCAGTGGCGTATGCTAATTCTACAAGATCCGGGCAATAAGGGATTTTTGATTAAATGTCAGCTTCACAAACAATACATTTAAATCAACTTTTTTTGAAACAAGCTGTTAAAACAATTAAAAAATAAAACAAACAATTTCATCATACCTGTTTATATATACATGGATTCTAGCCGTCTTTCTTTGTGAGTAAACTGCGTTGTGACCTATTAAAAGAAAAACAGTTCCTCGTTATGTCTTCTCAATAAAAAAAGAATGTCTTCTTCCACGCATAGAGTAGCGAAGTTGCTCAGACTAATTTGTCCTTGTGTTGCACGTAAATAAGATTTTATTCATTTCAAGGCTGAAAATCTCCTTTCTGCACTTGCAGTGGTAGAAGGAAATTTTAAAATAAGTTCACATAGTTTATAAACTTCACTGTACACAATGTCAAGTCCATTTGATTTCATATAATTTGCAATGGTTTGAACGGACTTGTTAGAAATATAACACCTTCAGTTCATTTTTCAAAGAGAGTATATTGAAATAGAAAACACATGGTTCTCTCAGTTCTCGAAATACATTTGTTGGAAACATTCTATCGTAACTCACAAATTATGTTTCTCTTTCTAGGCCTTTCACTATGAAATAAACAATACTAATACGGCTGTTGAGGACTGTAACCATCACACAATAATTGAAAACACGCTCTTTCTTGTCCCCACGTGCTGTGCGGAATTGCAAAGCCAGTCGTGTTCGGAGAAGCTCGTTCGGAAGCCTTGGCGTATTGAGTCCTGCATTCCTTCCCCTCGTCCCTCACTTCCCTTACCTGAGAGAGGGCTGCTAGAGTAGTTTCGAAGATCTGCTTGCCCCTATGTTCAATGGTAGGGCAACGAAAGAGAGATGTTCCAGCCTATGCACTAATTGTTTATGGGGGAAACTGTCTGGTATTGCAATTATTAATGTTGCTTATTAATTTCTAGTTTACTTTAGATGTAGGCTTCGGTGATAGCCTTGATAGCCCACAATGTACGCCACTGTTGCAGTCACATTTACTCGCCGCCAGTTAAGGGATGTACCTGAACTGCGCTTAGCTGGATCAGAAGTACAGATGTATTATTTTATCTTGACAGGAATCCTGCGCGGTAGGTATGAGTAGCAACTGTGGTGGGGATAGTGCACCTATCACCACAATGCGTCACACGCGTAAGATTACGAGAGGGGAGGGCGGTACATAAGGTGTCTAAAAACAAATTTCATTTTCGAAGCCAGTTTTGCAGCGCTTATAAACTAAGTTCTAATTCTTACTATGGTAGTAATCTCCACGCTTTTGTTGGATCTTAAATAGTACATAGGCATTTGGAACAAAACCCTGTTCTCCTCCAGCAGGCATGATAAACAACTGTCGGTCTTTCAATATCGCTGCAGAGTCCCTGTAACGTATTTCACTCCAGGCATATGGTCCAGTATGTGCTGTATTTATATAAGTTTCATCCATATAAACTATATAAACTTCACTTCGATATCTCCGAATATTTCGTAAATATTTAAGCCTTTATGCACGTATGGTGCGATGTTCGATTAAAATTTGTCTGTCACGCTTAGTGTTTTATTTTTCAAATAATCATAGCTTCAAAAGAACTCTTCTTAATGTTCAGACACTGCCTTGGAAGTCAGTAGAATTTTTAGCTTCATAAGCACTTTCTTCAAAGTTGGTCTTTGTTTTTCTGTGCTTTAAAAATTATTCATAGTTCGCCTAACTACTTCTGAATTAAAACATCCAAATTAGATTTTGTGCATGTTCTTAATCTTTGTTTACTGGGCATAGAGAAGGAGGTTGTTGCACTAGCACCAATGGCTTTTGTTTCCTTAATAACTCTCCTAAACTGCTTTCAGAAACAACTGTTGCCTCAGATACCCTTCCCCAGATTTTTATAGCTGACCCAGAACATTGTTCCTTTTTTTATAAATATATGGATATTGGTTATGACTTCTCGTGTTTTTAAATGTAACACTTTATTTCCTAATGTGCTGCTAGGAGGCGTCATTTATAAATACTCTCTTGGAACCAGGAGACAAGCACATTTTGAAACAAGCTGTAGTGTTACCGAGTAGCTCTGCACGTGTTTAGTTGCTAGCAACTGGTACGCAACTGACCTGCCCTCCCCTCCAGTTGCAACCGTTCTGAGGTGGACTCGTCCAGATACCACTGCGCATGTAGCACAGAAGCACAATATCTCGGAGTGCTTCTTGATGTGCACCTTACCTGGAAGGCAGATATTACATCACTAGCTTCCAGAGTATCCAAGCGTATGGCGAGGCTCTATCACCTATAAGCTCCTTCTATACAAACAAGTAATAAGACCCACCTTCACCTACGCCTGTCAGCTCTGAGGCGCTCTTCTACAAACTTCAAATACTTCAGAACCGATCGATACCTTCGAGTAGCAACAGCTGCCGAATGGAACATTCATAATGACAACATCCATTCAAACCTATCATTTTCCAAATTAAATTACTATATCCTCAACTTATCTCATAAATTCTATTCCCGTCTTCCCTACAGCTCCAGACAACTAATTGAAGTCCTCGGGGAGCATGACATTGACCCTGGGGAAACCTACCAGCGTCCCAGACTAACCTAAGGCCCATCTAAGCTCATTAGTCTCCTATAATTGACATATCCTCTCTATCACCCTGAAACTTGTGATACGTCATAAAAATAAACCCCATCTATTATTATAAATCCATCATAATATCAGTAAGGGACAGAGTCCCGGAATAGCAAATCGTCGAAGGCTCCTTGTCCTAGGAGAAGGATGACTCTTCAATGACACCTCTATGCTTTCTAGAATCTTCAGTGGCAGAAAAACATAAGGTCAAACATAACCTCAATTCAGCTTAATTCGTTGCCTGCATTAGAATCATTTTTAAGTTATAGTCAGCAAGACACTTAAATCTACCTCCCATTTCTTAGAAAATATTTAAAGCCAAAACGATGTTCAACTTTCAATTCAGAAAATATATTGTTTACATTATTTCTATTGTTTAGAAAAAAACTGAACATAACTTTCTTTTGAAAGGGTGAGCCAGACTGAAATGTCAATGCCATAGCCGGGATTTGAACCACGGATCTTCTGGTCTCCGTCCAGCCGCTCTAAAGCATAGTAAGTTGCCATTAAGGTAGTTGTCTCATGTGTTTATGAGAAATCCTAGTGGTTTACCGGGAGAAACACGAGTCAGTTGCAGAATTTAATGTCATATCGGCACGTTGGCCATAGTAGCTCAATGGTTTAGAGAAGCTGCACGGAGACCAGAAGATCCGAGGTTCAAATCCAGGCTATGGCATTGAATTTTTCAGTCTGGCTGTACCCTTTCATAGTGCGTCCTACACACGGCTAGTGTGTAAGAACAATTAATTTCCATAACTTTCTTTTATTCTCGTGCCTCTACCACCAAGGATACATTGTGATCATAACTAGTGAATTTTCGTAATTGGAATTTATGTGATTACTGGTATTAACAATTGTAATGTGTTTGCCTCACTTGCTAGTGCAGTAGAGGTGGTTGTGTATTACAATGGTGATGGAATTGACGGCAGTGGTGACATCTTTCATGTTAAGTGGCGCGTTTTGAGGTTTCCTTACTGCAATGAATGTTCTGGTGTCTGATAGGTTTGCGTCCATATCACAAGAACTTGCCATACACTGACTGTCAGTGCTTTCTGCTTCTTCTGGTCTTACTGAGCAGGATGGCTCAGGCGGTTTCGCGTGTGGTCCGTATTCGGGGGGCCTGTGTTCGATTACCGTGACCGGCCTACCCAGGCTTTTTTCGTGGTTCTCCTGGGTAGGTTAATTACATTCCCCGAACTACCTGTCTCTTAATTTAATCTCCATTATCATTTCACGTCATCTCTCATCTTTCAGGGTATATGTGTCGGCAGGAGTCTCGGAGGTGCATGACGGGATGATAGGCTCTGAGTGAACCACTTCCTTCTCCGCTAGGTCGCTTGCTGGTCTCCGAACCGGCCGTTGGGATCGTTCCGAAGCACAGTAGGGGGAAGTCCTACTGGGGGAGGTTTCCATCTAAGTAAAATATAAGGATCCTGCCCTCTGCACTATCGTTACTCCTTGGGATGGTCGCCCTGTGTCTCCTCTCACCTCATCCTTCCTCCCAGGGATGCCCCACTTTGAAGAATAGGTACAATAGATCAAAACTGGTCACAATGCCACATCCCCTCCGTAGTAATCCTCTTGGTTTTCTAAATTAACTACCTTCTCGCCCTCCCCTCCTCCCCTCCACTCCTCTCTCCCTCCTCCCCCTCTCTCAGGCATTGGTGAATTCTGACTATATTCGTGAATGTAGGAATTGACTGTCATGGTACTTTTCTGTGTAAACCTCACGTGCTCGTTATGCATTTCTAACTACAATAATGCACGTCTGCCTTCTGTACTGTGCAACAATTTAACTCAATTATTATTGGTGTCAACGAAGGGAAAAGGTTCTTTAATAGCTCATTAACAAGAATCACTTTATTTTAAAGTTTCGGTGTTGCTTGTTTTAAATTAGCGTGCTCCAACGTTAAGCCATATCGCACGATGAATGAAATGGATGAAATGATGCTCAAATAAGCCCAGGCTACATCGAGCTTAGAGTTACCCCACGTTCATCTCTCAGGACAGGGGAAAATGGAGGGGAGAAGCCTCAACCTGATCGAGATTTGAACTCGGGAGCTGTTGAACGTGAGGGAGACAGGTTACCATGTTTTCGTATTGGGTGTATGTTCCCAAAGTGTCTGATGGAAATACAAGTAAATCCTGCATAAGGCGTATTGGAGAGAATTTAGCATAACGTCGTGTGGATCACTGTATACTAATTTAACATAGAACTGCGGAGGTAAATGAAACAAATGAATTCGTTACGTAGTTTGAAAGGAACAAGCCATGTAGTATTTACTGTTGTAAAACATATAAAAGTCGCAAACGCTAAGCATAAAGAAACTTCGACTGAGGAAGTGTTGGGAAGCCTGGAGGGCTATATCTTTTGCCGTAAATAAAGCAGGAGATTTAGAAGTGTCACTTGTTACATTGTAATCTCCAGGCTCTCACGTCACTACCAATGTCCATTTATTTTCTACTTAACTACGCCGAGCCTGCTAATCTACTTTGCTCTTAGAGTAAGTCGTCTCGAAGCAGTGTCAGCCAGAAAATGCTGGCATCTTGTACTACTTTACACTGGTTCGATCTTACAACCTACAAACTGCTTCTCTTACCTGTCTATGCTTGTCTTTATATTTTTACTTTTTATACCACTTATCTATTGTATTCTAGCCAAGAATGGATGGATACCAAGAGTTCACTCGATTTAGAACTCCCAGAAAAAAGTGCGTGTGTTTGAACAGTATAAATAAAAACGAAATTAGCTGAAATTATAAACTAAGTACAGTAAAACCTCGTTATCTCGTAACAATTTTGAAAACAAAAAAAACGAGATTATGTTGTTTAGCTTAGTAAATGAAGACCTACGTAGAAAATGAAGCTAGCTAGAGTGAAACAATGAATATTACACAAATATAACAATTTGTTACAAAAGTTTTCACTTATGAAAATGAAGTTGATACTTCTTTCTAATTGAGATCGATTTCGCAAACAAACTGGTTGCATCGTCAGTCCATCAACACATTTGCCGGCCCTCGTAGCCACGGGGCCTACGCCGTGGCTCAGTGGTTAGACCGCTTGGCTCTCACCAAGGCGGCCCGGGTTCGATCCCAGGTTACCGCAAAGTGAAATTCATGGTGGACAACACGGCGTTGGGGCGGGTTTTCTCCGGGACCTCCGGTTTCCCCCGCCATCTCATTCCACCTGTGCTCCATCTTCATCTCATGTATCATCAGTGTCACCGCCTGCGGTGCCGTATGTAGTAAAACCGGGCGTTAAACACTACACATTTCATTTTATTTCGTAGCCATGGTCGTTACAACGTATGTCTCTAGCGTTCCACCACGTAGAGGGTCGCGGGTTCGAGTCCCGCCCTGGGCATGGGTGTTTATGTGTATAATGTATGTGTGTGAAACTACAGAAAATAGATAGGTAATTAAACGGAAACAATAAAAAGCGGTTAAATAAGGAAAAGAAAAATATATATCTATATACATAGATATATATTTATTTAATAAAACACACACACTCCATCGTCAAGGATTCTGGTTACCATGTTCTTATGTTTTTCAGTATTACCAAAATCTGAAAACAAAACAACTGCTTGTATTTCAAAATTCACTACGCGATGTTTAGTTTTTAAAATAAATATTTTTCCCCAAACCATTAAATCTATCGGACCATTTAATTGTTTTAATAATTTAACTTCAGGATTTATTTCATAGTTAAATGACCAAAAATGATCTGTTATGGCCGCTTTATCAGTTTGTTTATACTTAATGTTATGAAAATGTTATTTCGTTCTGGTTTCTAAATTACGTTTCGTCTTTCCAATATAAATATGATCACAATCTAAACAATTAAATTGATAAATACCAGATTTTTTACTATTAGGAATTTTATCTTTTTTTCTTTTTACCTTTTTAGTACTAAATTTATTTTGAGGAACTTAAGTTATACCAAATTCTTTAAAACTTTTTTGAAAATGTTTATCAACCCAAGGATAGTAGGTAAATTTTTTAAAATTATAATCGCCTTTTATTTTTTAAGGGTAGAAATATCATTAACAGTTTTATGATATTTAAATGTTTCAATCTTCTTTTGTATAAAGTCTTTATTAAAACAATTAATTAAAGCAGTATTAATAATGTCACCCAATTATCAGAAAGCACGACCAACTGACAGCTGAGTAGGGGACCGGAGGCATTAGGACCACGCCTACCCATTTATCTCGGTCACTAACTGAGGGGATGATTAGGGAAGTGTCACTGGTCGCTGGCCGTCTCTTCCCCCTCCCCCTGCCGTCTGGAACTTTCGCGGTGATTCACTGAAACGAGAGACTTCGAGAAAACGGCGATATCCCTATAAAAGGGAGCTGCAGTTGGCGAGTTCAGTTCAGTTCTAGTCGAGCAGCGGTGAGGAGCGCCCAGTGAGGGAACGGACTGTGTACGTGCATCGGAGAAGTGTACGTAACTGCGTGCAGTGGACCTGTGACCGACGAACTGGTGAATTGTAATTGTGTGCATTACGTAATTCTGTGTAATCGGCAAGTGTTCAACTGTAATTCGGTGGAAATAAAAAAAAAAAAAACATTTTTGAGTGGTGCAATTGGACTTTTAATTTCACGAACCCACAAAGTCACAATAATATGTTTATATTCTTTATTAGATTCATCTTTATTCAGGGGTATATTTATTAATCTATAAATCAAACTGTTAAAAACAGCAAATTTATGTAAAAAATGGTTAAACTTTTATTTTTATGTAATTATCAATATGAGTAGACTTCCTATAAATACCAAAATCTAATTTATTATTATTTCTTATTATCTTCAAATCTAGAAAAGGAAGAAATCCATTTTCTTGAGATAAGTGAAGTTTTTGTTACAAATAGTTATACCTGTGTAATAAATGAAGGTTTGTTTAATAGACGACAAGTTGTTATACTACTCGAATTCCATTGCCAGTGGGCAGATTCATTGCAGTCATTTCACCTGCTTGGGACGAGCTGGAAGAGAAATTTTATTAAACTTAAGGGAAACGTTGTGGCCTGGTGTGTATGACTTTCCAGAAAACAAAACTGAACAAGAAAAATAAACAGCTGTCCCGATTTTGATGAAGAAAACACTGACAATGACGGAGGTTATAAACCGATTACAGATATGTGTAGTGTTTAACGCCCGCTTTTACTACATACGGCACCACAGGCGGTGACACAGATGATACATGAGATGAAGATGGAGCACCGGTGGAATGAAATGGCGGGGGAAACCAGAGGTCCCGGAGAAAACCCGCCCCGGCGCCATGTTGTCCACCACAAATCTCACTTTGCGGTCGCCTGGGATCGAATCCGGGCTGCCTTGATGAGAGCCAAGCGGTCAAACCACTGAGCCACGGCGCGGCTTATCCTATTACAGAGGGTGGCATTATTGTATTATGCAGTGTTACTGAAAATGAATAGTATTCGGATTCAGACAGTGTTGATGAACAAGCTGTGATTATGATGTACAAGGAGTAGCAAACATAGACAAATTGATGTTATTTTTCGAGAGTTAAATCGAAACTTTGCAAATGAACTTCTAATGTTAAAGCGGATGCCAGATCGAAGGTTTTAGCTGCTTACCCACCCAGTTAACGAGTTTTATCGCAAGTAAGGTTTTTCTCTTCGGGATTTTGCAGGTTGATTATTGGGATTTTTGTCGGTAATGAGGTAGCATTTGCACTACTCTGTATGCTGGAGAGGATACAAAATCGTTTACACCCTGGTGTATAAAATTGAACAAAAAATTGTTGAAGGCTTTTGAGGAAGGTTTCGTCTGTGGCCCGCATTTGAGAGGTCCAGGTTCGATTCCCTTGGCCAGCCTCCCTGACCCATGGATTTTCTCAGGTCTCCAGGTGAATGCTGGGTAGGTTAATTACACCCCCCCTAATTTCCTCCATGTCATCTCTATTATCATCTCTCATCTGTTGGTCTCTCTCAGGGTAGAATTGTCGGCCGGAGTCCCGGCGCTGCATGGCAGAGTGACGTGTTCTTAGTAAACACTTTCTCATCCGGTAGGACGTCTCAGATCTCCTGGTGGGCCGTTCCAGGACATGGTATGTGGGATGCCAGTTGTCGGGGAGTTTCTAACTTGTTAATAGTGGGGACCATACCCTCTGTACTGTCGTGGCTCCTCGGAAAGGTTGCCCTCTGTCTCCTCTCGTCTTATCCTTACTCCCGGGAATGTGCCATTTGCAATATAGTGTCGCGAGCATTGTTATGCGCAAAGAGACAGATAGAGTGACGTGGAGATAAAAGCTTGCCGAAACAGATAAAGAAAGGGACAGATGACTGGAAGATTCGTCTTTCTTCTGGTTCCCGTAGGGGAGGGGATCCGTCCCCTTCAGCTGCCGTGGTGCGGGCGCTGCGGACCCTTAGCACTCGTGGTACCTCTGACGTTACTAGAGGAACCTCGGGCCGAACATTCGAGCCCCTCCCTCTGGGAGTTGTTCGGATTGCGTTGGACGCAAGGGGACAGTGGTTCGCGATGCCCGTGGGAGATCGGGTACGTCTTCGGACGGGGTTGAGGGAAGCCATATATTCCCGGGTACTAGTCAGCATAGCTAGTAGAAGTTGTGCTAGATCACTAGGCGGCCCCACCGAGGTTAATCGGTAGCCTCCCCCTTTGAGGTAGGCTCGCGTTAGTGGCGTATCCACTTCCACCCGTCTTGTGTTTTCGGACAAGATGGGGAAGGGGGCTTGTTAGTCTCTAGGTCTTGCCCTATGGAAAACCCCACGGAGGCGCCGGGCGCCCTTCGGAGACAGATCGGTAACTCCCTGGTGACGGATTGGGATTTCATTATGGAGGGTACTATTATGCTGGGCCCAATGTTCCTATGCCCCAACGTGGGGGCACCCCCGGCAGGAAGGATAAGGCGAAGGAGACAGAGGGCGGCCGACCCAAGGAGTCACAACAGTACAGAGGGCAGGGTCCCTACAGTTTTACTTAGAGACTTCCCTCGACAGACCAGGACAACGAACCCGCTCCACTACAGCGTAACGGCAACGAGCTGAGCAGCTCAGCCTTAATGGACCAAGGTAGCCGATCCGAGCCCCAAAGGTGCCTGGCTGGCGGTCCCGAAATGGTCCCAGCAGAGGAGCTGAGGCCGGCAACCGACCTACCGGAGGAGGAAGTAGTTTTCCTCAGAGCATATCATCCCGCCATGCACCGCCGAGACTCCCACCGACACTTCTACCCTGAAAGAGACTACCAGATGAGAGATGATATGAAATGGTAATGGAGATGCAATGGAGGGATAGGAAATTCTGGGGATGTAATTAACCTCCCAAAATTCGCCTAGCGACCCGGGAAAACCCCTAAAAACCCATGGTTCAGGTAGGTCGGCCACAGACGAAACCGCTTGAGCCATCCCACTCGGTAAGTGACAGATAGTTTGGGGTGAAGGGTTTGCGTGTAAATGTTCCACAGACATCTACAAACTTACTGGACTTAAATACCGCTAGTAAGGGGCAGAAGAGAATAAAAAGAAAGGCGAAGCAACCATGTCAGGTGGAGTTTTGCTGTAACAAATGTTCTAATAACTTTCTCACAGTTTCCTTAGCCGCGCATGAAGGCTGGCGTAACCAGCCAGCTGTTACCACTGAATAATTTATACGGGCTTGCGTGTTTTTCTGGCGAGTTTAACTGGAGTACCAACCCTTTGCAAAACATGTCCTTTGACTCCTTGTTTAAAACTCACGAATTGAGAACGCATATTTCATCCATAAAAACATGACGAGTTTTGAAACATGTAAATAGGTTTGGAGTAGAATATTCTCATGTTTTCTCCTTAAATTAAAGTGCACAGCAGTCACTGCCACCTGCGATAGATTCCGGCCTTGTGCAGTGTACTTTCATGTTATCTTCATTCCGGAATCCCGCCATGATAGATCTATTTACCGAGGTTGTGGGTTGAAATCCAGTGGAGGGTGGTGGGTTTTTCTTCCGGCGTAGCTTCCTTCGGAAGGAAAGTAACAGCAGTACTCCCGTACGTAAAAGAACCTCAAAACTGGAAAAGAGTACGTGTTAAATTAAGTAAAATTAATCGGTCTTCCATGTCAAATATAGAATGGAACGCTGAGAGCCATAGCAGTTAAAGAAAGTCCATAAACAATAACTCAATATTTACGTAAACGCCGATGTGCATCTGTGAAGAAAAGCCACCAACTAGATAATATTACATACAGGAGGTGGCGTAAACACTCAGATGTTTATCTCAAAGTAAATCTTGGTTAATACCTAATAAATACTTCAAATTTCTCTTAACATGACATTTTCGCACGCTATTTACAGAATGTAGGGACTAGGAAACAACGCCCTGCATCAGACCAGAATTTTATATTAAGACAAATACTGGAAAAGTTTTATGAATATGACAGTCAGCTTCATCAGCTGTATGTACATTTTAAACAGGCGTATGATAGCTATAGTTGTCCATTTAGTTGTCATCCCCTATCTTTGAATTACTGCTGATAATCGTTTTGCTATTGTCTGTATTGACTGCAAAGTCCATATTTCTCCACTCTATTTGAAGAAGTTCTTTCAGATGTTCCTTGTTTCTGATGTGATGCTTCCTTACACGCTCCTCGAGTTCCTTCCAGAAGTTCTCTATAGGATTTAAATCTGGAGATTGGGGCGGTGTCTTCAAAGTGTGAGGAGTGTTGTACACGATCCAAAGCCTTACAATTTCAGCAGTATGCTTCGGATCGTTGTCCTGTTGGAAGTAATAATCATGTCCTAATTGCAGCTTCTCTGCACTCTTTTAAGATTATTTTCAAGAATCCTCTTGTATTCAATTTTGTCCATGATCCCATCTATGAACACCAGTTCCCCGAAGCCAGATGAAGCTATATGCCCCATACCATCACACTTCTGCCATCATGTTTCACTGTAGCTGCCATGTTCTTAGGTTCCCATTCTGTATTTGGCAGTCTGCATACTTTAAGACGTCCATCACTCTTGTATAAGCAGAATTTGCTCTCGTTCGACTAGAGAACCTTATCCCAGAATTCTGTTGGTTTAACCACATACTGTTTAGCAAACTCTATACGCCTTTTCTTATTCACCTTATAAACATATAGTTTCTTCCTAGAAACGCAGGCATTGTACCCAGTACTATTTAAAACTCGTTCAACTGTTCTGGTGTGAACCACAGTGCCACATGCTCAAGGCATCCTCTAATCTCAGATGCCGTGACTTTCGGATTCTGCTTCACCATTTTTATTATTTACCTTCTGTCTCATGTTCTACTTTTAGAAGAACAAAATGATTTTAGAAAAAGGACGATCCTGTACAGATGCTACCTTTACAGTTAAGCAGATAACAGAAAAAAAAAGAGAATTTAATCTGGAAACACAAAGCTTTTATTGACTATGAAAAAGCGTTTGATCGTGTAAATAGGAAAAAATTGTGGGAAATCATGACTCGAAGAGGCTACCCAAATCATCTCATTTAAGTTCTAAAATCTATGTATAAGGATACAACAATCAGCATATACAGAATTGGAAATGGAATGTATAGTAAATGGATACATACAAATGAAGGTGTAAGTCAGGGTTGCAGTTTGTCTCCTGTCTTATTCATAATTTATATAGATGATCTGATTAGAGAGTGGATGTTTAAGATTAACGGAGGCATTCATCTTGCACCAAATTTTATTCTTAAGACGATGCTATTTGTGGATGACCAAATAATTATAAGTAAAACTGATACGAGCTGCAAAGAGCAGTATATATTTTACAGAAGTTATGTAAGAATTATAATTTCAAAATTTCCACAAATAAAACAAAAACAATGGCGTTTCGAGGTAAAGACACTGTTAGAACCAAAATAGTAATTAATGATATTAGAGCAAGTTACGGGTTTTAAATATTTGGGAACATATGTCAGTTATAAATATGAAAATGATTTTAAAAATAAATTACCAATGTTTCAACAAATATGCTGCGTAATAAATAGAAGCCTAAAAACTAAAACCAGAAGAGAAACAGGGATGAAATTTTATAAAGTAATGGCTGTGCCTGCTTTTGTTTTTGGTTCTGAAACATGGACATTAACAAAAGCAGACAAAAACAAGATACAGGCTGCCGAAATGAGACTTTTAAGAGCAGTAAAGGGATGTACTCTTTTAGATAAAATTCCAAATGAAAAAATAAGAGAAGATTTAGAAATAAGTTCTTTAGAAGAAATATAATAATAAATTATAGAAATGAATGGAGAGAACATATTGAGAGAATGCCGAGAGATAGGATCCCAAGAAGAGTTATAAACTATAAACCTAGAGGAAAGAGACATCTGGGAAGACCACGAAAACGATGGTCAGACATGTTTTAAGCCGGAACAGGCAGCATTGCCTAGCCCTTGGAGTGAAGAAGAAGAAGACCTCCTGTCTCTGGTGGTGAGTTTAGAATGAGCGCCATTTCTATGTTTATTAACAACAGTATTTGTCTGTTTGAAGTGTTGAATTATGCAGAACACTGTAGTTTTGCTTCTGTTAATAGTTTTAGCAATTTGAGAGAGAGAATTGTTTTGTATGTACATATTTATCCCGATATTACTCTCTGCCAACGTTGTCTCCGTACCTCTCCCATATTACCTCTGTCTGAGTTCACAATCGGCTGAATAACTTTGAGCGCACTGTCTCGAGGCATAGCATAAACATAACTGCTATGTGGTAGGGGCGTGTAGGAAACGTCCAACTACCTTTCTCTCTGTTCGATTGAGTACGTTCGAATACTTATGTCCTCCAATAAGAGTGACAGTAAAATAAATACAGTACAGATTGTGTAATAAATACATGCCAAGTGATATTTTAAATATTGTTTACGAGGCACAAAAGTTTACTGTTTACATTTTTAGCAATTCAACGCTGCCAAATAGATATTACAGTACTTATAGTACATGCAATGTTACATGTTATATTATTCGAATACCTCTGTTGGCCTCTGTACACTACATGGCGACCAGTTCATATCTGTCATAAGTGAACGTGGGAGAGTTTTGAAGTATTTTTATTTATTTAAGTAACACTTTGTTAAATTTGTAGCAATTTCTCATAGATAGATAGTAATTTATTATCTCATCTATCCTTTTACAACATCAAATGGAAATACAAAATCAAGATTTCAATTATAAAATCCATATTGAAATATGCCATATATTCCTAAATCCTGAAAATCCTATCATGTTGACCACCACTGAACAATAATTCGGTCCCCATACACCCAACCCTAGGTTTTTGTGTATTGGAGGTCCTCTACTCCGTTTTACACATTTTGCCATTTCACCTATCCTACTCTACATTTTTCTCTTAGTTGTTCTTAGCCATCTCTCTTTAATTTATCCTAAATAATTCCCTATATTTCTCCTGTTCTTTTCCCCTTTTACTGACAACATTTTTCTAATTACTACTTCACCCCCCAAACTGTCCCATTTACGTAGCCAAGCCTGCTCTCTCCATATCTTTGTTTGACTACAATTTAATATACAATGGAAATCTGCATTCTCTTCTCCACACAATGGACATTTATCTAGCTCCCTCTCTTGACCTATCTATACCTTTCAAGTTTCTCACTCTGTTCTCGCCCAAGCAAAACCTTCTCGCCCTAACTTACTACATATATCTATATATCCTTCCCTCCCCCACGTTGTTTTTATTTCTCTATATAATCTCAGTGAGCTTTTGTCACTTGTACTGGCAAAACTGTCTTGTCTGTCAATATCTTCTAATCTTAGCTTAACTTCTTTCCAGAAGCCTCTATACCCATACTATGCATTTATCCATTTATCCCATACCTATCTGCTTCAACAAGTTATTCATTTTATGTGACCAAGACCCACCCCAGTTGCTTCTCTTTTGAATATGAAAACATTCTTCAATAATATTGCCATCTTCCAAGTTAGTGATTCTGTATAAATATTTCATTGCCCTTGACAAGATTTTAATTTTAGTTGAATGCCTGCCTAGTTTTAATTGGGCTGCCCCATTAGGCGATGCTATTGGTAATCCCAATATATATTTACAAAAGGATCTATGCACTCTATCAGTCTCTCTCCAAGCCTCATCTATTCCCCATACCTCTGATCCATGTAACATTCTATTTTCTAATACTACCGTATAGATCCTCTCCAACCATTTGACATTTATATCTGACAGTTTACTGTAGCATGATCTTATCACTCTCATGGCCATTTTAGCTTTTGCCACAGACATCTTTTTTGTTCTTTCCAGCTACCATCTGAACTTAACCTTGTACCCAAATAATCAAATCTGCTTACCCCGTCTATTTCTCTTCTATTAACCTCCCATTTCTCATCCTTACGCAACCTGTATCCTTTTTTGAAGACCATAATCTTAGTTTTGTTTTCATTCACTTTCAAACCCCCATTTATTGCAATTAGAATTAGCTGCCTCGATTGCTCTTCTCAGCCCTCCGCTTGATATGGACCCAACTACTAGGTCATCTGAAAACAGTAGCCCCGGTATTTCTTTATTATTAATAACTGGTAAATGTACCCTACAACTTGATATCTCCTCTAAAATTCCATCGATATAAAGATTAAATAATACTGGACTAAGTTTACATCCCTGCCGTACTCCTACCTTACTCGATATAGATTTAGTTACTTTGTTGTCTGGTAAATTTGTAGTATTCACACTGAAGTATTCTACCGCGATCAGGGATACCACAGTGTGCCTGCCATTTTAAACCAAAATGATGACGTTTTTAAATTGAAAAGCGTTTTGAGTAAACACAAACAGAACTAAGCCGCATTATGGTGATGTGTTTGCACGTGTTGGAACACGGACATTTTGCTATTGATCTGTTTCGCTAGGGCACTGCCCACACAAGCCACAACTTTCGCTTCAGGTTATCTTGTTTTGTGCATAACGAACTAGCATGACCAAAACGTAGCGTGACAGATTTCTTTTTTAAGTAATTTATTAAAACACTTGAAAAACACGGTTGCAAAACGTATCAAACATTTGGTGCCCATCTCTGTAGCGTAGGTGGTCGCGTGTCTGCCCCACGTTCAAGAGGTTCTGAGTTCAATCTCGGTCTGGGTGAGTTATTTGGATAAGTTTATATATATATATATATATATATATATATATATATATATATATATATATATATATATATATATACAGAATGTTACAAAAAGGTACGGCCAAACTTTCCGGAAACATTCCTCACACACAAAGAAAGAAAATATGTTATGCGGACATGTGTCCGGAAACGCTTAATTTCCATGTTAGAGCTCATTTTATTACTTCTCTTCAAATCACATTAATCATGGAATGGAAACACAGAGCAACAGAACGTACCAGCGTGACTTCAAACACTTTATTACAGGAAATGTTCAAAATGTCCTCCGTTAGCGAGGTTACATGCATCCATCCTCCGTCACATGGAATCCCTGATGCGCTGATGCAGCCATGGAGAATGGCGTCTTGTATCACAGCCGTCCACAATACGAGCACGAAGAGTCTCTACATTTGGTGCCGGGGTTGTGTAGACAAGAGCTTTCAAATGCCCCCATAAATGAAAGTCAAGAGGGTTGAGGTCAGGAGAGCGTGGAGGCCATGGAATTGGTCCGCCTCTACCAATCTATTGGTCACCGAATCTGTTGTTGAGAAGCGTACGGACACTTCGACTGAAATGTGCAGGAGCTCCATCGTGCATGAACCACAATGGGTATTTTGACATTTGTCCGCACGAATGATTTCAATTTACATTTTAAGAGAAATACTAAAATGAGCTCTAACATGGAAATTTAGCGTTTCCGGTCACATTGCCACATAACATATTTTCTTTCTTTGTGTGTGAGGAATGTTTCCTGAAAGTTTGGCCGTACCTTTTTGTAACATCCTGTATATATATGAGGGCTATATATATGAGGGCTGTTTAATAAAGAATAATCATAATTTTTTACGGTCATAATTTTCACACTAAAATTCAATCTTATTATATTCTGTTATCTTAATGTGAAACAAACACGCCGTAGTAGTTTCATTGTTGGTACTCCTGGTTCCCGCCTGTGAGAACCAGGCAAGTTCAGACATGTTCAGTATCGCCTACCACTGCAATGGAGGTAACATGCAGTTAAATTTGATGTTAGAGGAAGATCCGGAATTTCTTTCAAACGTAATCACTGCTGGTGAAACTTGGTTACATCATTTTGATCCTGAGAGCAAACAGCAAAGCTCAGTGTGGAAATCTCCTTCATCAGCAACCCCCAAAAACAAAAGTGGTTGCTTCTGCTGAGAGTGGGTGAGTGAGTGAGTGAGTGATGCTACGTATTCTGGACTCAATTTCGGGTACTTCCAGCTATACTCCGCACTCTATTTTAGGCACACAAGCCCGACATAGAGCAGAGATGATGCCATCAAACACTCAAGCCTCTACAGGTATGACCAAAGTGATAGTTCCCTTGTCAGCACATCTCTAGCATTTACTGGCTTGACCATCTTGTTGGAAAGTGTTCTCGGATCTCCCAAACCGCCCTTCAGCGGAAAAGGTCAAAACTCGACTCGGCATTAGAACTTCTCTCTTATTGGCTTACGCAATACTCTGATCTTTAATAATGCGCTCTGCATGCTGGCCTTGAAAATCATTACTCCTTACATGACATGCAAAATTATTACGACAAAAATTGTACAATTGAAAATGACAGCAACAAAGAAGTTATATCAGAACACGCCTGCAAAGAAAGCCTTGACTTTTAGTAGCTGTTGTTACTACATACACGGAATATATATAACTGCTGTAATCCACGAAGTATAAAAACAAAAACCGGTTATACTTTATTGTAGGAAATATACACAGGTGGCCATGATGCTAAACTTAACAAACAGAAACCAGAGCTTGAAAAGTGACAATCAAACATATGTGCACATACAGTGAGTTCTATATATCAACCTAATAACCTCAAACCCGTTAAATAAAAAAGTTATTATATAATTTCAACAGATAGGCATGGGAGATCTATGGAGAGAAGAGGAGAAAAATTATAGCGGATTTTGGAAGGAAGTGAGAACTATAGTACACGACATAGATAGGCAGGAGATATGGGAAAGTATAGAAGAAAAGAAAACTTTGAAATTTTATAAGCAATTAAAGACAGAATGTGGTAGGGAAAAATATATAGATCAATGTGACAAAACTGGAAGAGAAGGCATGCACTGTTCATTACCTGATAGAATGTAAGAGGCTAACAAATTACAGGAGGAAAATATGGAATACGAAATGGGACAGTGTAAGCAAAGAGATATTGGTGGTACGCATGCTAACGGGAATGGGTGAAAAGTAAAATAGATGTATAGGAGATTTCTTATATAGGATAAGAGAAAAGTGGATTAGGATAAAAGAAACAAACGTTAAGAGGAAATGACACCAAGCTGCTCAGGAAAACCAAAGGCTTATAGTCAGGGGACCTGAGTCAGCAAGTAAATCTTAGGGTCAGCAATTTTTATCTATTTGTACAGGTATAATACAACATATCCTATGTTAAATTTTATTTTACTGAATTTATAATGGGTACTGAACAAATAAATATCAAATATCGCCTCCGCAGCCTTCACCACTGCTTCTGATGATGGATAATGCCTCCTACGAAGGCGTTTCTTCAAATTATGGAATAGAAAAATGTCACATGGGGCTAAATTCGGACCACATGGAGGGTGAGGGATGCACTTCACGTTGATTTTTGCAAGATATTCAGCAACAACATTGGTAATATGCGGCTGCGCATTATCGTGGTGCAGCATCCAGCCTGCTTCACGGAAATGTGGTCTTTTGCACCTGATATGGACTTGCAATGTTTTCAGGACATCCCTGTAGTGTTGTCCAGTTACTGATGTGTGTGCAGGTACAACATGCTGATAAATCATTCCATGAACATCAAAGAATGAGATGACCATAACTTTTCCAGCAGAAGCAACCACTTTTGCTTTTTTGGGGGGTTGGTGGTGAAGGAGATTTCCACACTGAGCTTTGCTGTTTGCTCTCAGGATTAAAATGATGTAGCCAAGTTTGATCAGCAGTGATTACGTTTGAAAGAAACTCCGGATCTTCCTCTAACATCAACTTTAATGGAAATGTCATTTGTTCGGGAATCAACAGTCTTTGAACCCATCACGCACAAACACGTCTCATGTGTAATGTTTCTGTCACCAACTTGTGGATGGCACCCAATGAAATGTTCAGTATTTCAGAAAGTGATCTTAAGGTAATTCGTCGATCCTCTCTCACAATGGCAGCAGCAGTGTTGATGTTTTCTTCCGTAAGAGCAGTAACTGGAGCACCGTGTCCACCTTCACTTCCCTCTTTAAATATTTTAAACCACCTTCCAGCTGTGCTGTAAGGAAGAACACTCTCCACAGGCCACCTGTAACATTGTATAGGCCTCAACTGAAGATTTGTTGAGACGAAAGCGGAATTCAAAGCCGCATATTGTTCCTTGCGTGTTACCTCCATTGCAGTGGTGGGCGATACTGAACATTTCTGAACTTTCCTCGTTCTTACAGGTGGGAGCCAGGAGTACCAACAATGGAACTACTACGGCGTGTCACATTAAGCTAACAGAATATAATAAGATTGAATTTTAATGCGAAAAATTAAGACCGTAAAAAATTATGACCATTCTTTTTTGAACAGCCCTCGTATTTTAATACTACAGAAGATGGAAAATAATACGCTGAAATAAATTTCCTTCCTCTAGAACGGAATCGATCTCAGAACCCTTGCACAGAGACAATAATTCCAGAGATCTGAGATAAGTTGTGAAACGCCTATACATCTTTCTAACACTGCTAGCCATGTTATAACAACTGAACATATCCTCTTGCTAGAAACAAGACCGCTTTCTAACAACCAGAATCACTTCTTTTCCAAAAGCAAACGGACCCAAAACGCTATGCAGATCGCACACTCCGCTATCAGATCTGCGAAGAGAAACGTCATCTGCTATGTCAACAACGTCTTCCTGTAATGGAAATTGCGCTCACGGGCTCCTGCTTCCGTAGAGACCGGCAGCTTTTTAAGTAAACACGCTTTTAATGATGCCAGATTAGTCGTTAAATGGGTTTTCCTACCTCTGCTTGTTTGTAAAAATTTACATTTCTTGTTCCAAGTCTCCTTAGAATACATTATGTGAACTACTAGCGCGGGAAAACAGTGTTTTAAGACTGCTTTGTGGTTGATTAAAGGGAAATATGAAAATATTCATTATTATTATTACTAGGCAAATCTCAGCCCATAATACTGTGTGCTGATTTCTTCTGTAGATTTCTTCCTCTTCTTTAGAATTCCATTTAGGAGGACTTCCATATATTTTACAACTCCGGTGGTATTGGGACACTGCACCCTTGGTACTTCTGACATTGCTAGAGGTACACCTGAGCCCCTTCCGCCTGAATTCTGTTCGGATTGGGTTGGTCTCGACAGATGGGTAGGCTTGTTACTACAGATATTATTCGGTGGTGCCATCTTTGAGTTTGTGGGCGGGTGCTACATTTTAACAAACCTGTATTGGCCAAAATGGAAAATTCCACGAAGGCGTCGTATAGCGCCTTTCCTGCCTAGAAAGGGAATTTGGCCAAGTGTAATTCTTCAAATAGACACGATATTTGTAAATTAATTGGTCTTTCACACTAGCCGTGTGTAGGACGCGCTAAGAAAGGGTAGAGCCAGACTGAAAAATTCAAAGCGATAGCCGGGATTTGAACCACGAATCTTCTGGTTTCCGTCCAGCCGCTCTAACCATTTGAGTTACTATGGCCAACGTGCCGACATGACATTAAATTCTCCAACTGACTCGTGTTTTTCCCGGTAAACTACTAGGAGTTCTCATAAACACATGAGACAAATACCTTAATGACGACTTACTATGCTGTAAGTACTTTAAAGCCCGAGCTTTATAGTTCGGACCACTATAAGGTAAAATTAATGGAAATTAACTGTTCTTTCACACTAGCCGTGTGTAGGACGCACTATGAAAGGGTAGAGACAAACTGAAAAATTCAATGCTGTGAGTACTTTACTGGACGGAGACCAGAAGGTCCGTGGTTCAAATCTTGCCTATGATATTGAATTTTTCAGTCTGGCTCTACCCTTTCATATTGCGTTCTACACACGACTAGTGTGAAAGAACAATTAATTTATATTAATTGTACCTAATAGTGGTCCGAACTATAAAGCCCGGGCCTTAAAGTACTTACAGCATAGTAAGTCGCCATTAAGATAGTTGTCTCATGTGTTTATGAGAACTCCTAGTGGCTTACTGGAAAAAACACGAGTCAGTTGGAGAATTTAACGACATGTTGGCACGTTGGCCATAGTAGCTCAAATGGTTAGAGCGGCTGGACGGCAACCAGAAGATCCGTGGTTCAAATCTCGGCTATGGCATTGAATTTTTCAGTCTGGCTCTACCCTATCAAACACAATATTTTCCAGAAATTAGAACCCTTCCGCCTCCACCTGCCGAGAAATTGTAATCTATAAATAAACTAGCTGACCCGACGGACGTCGTTCTGTCAAAAGCCATTGCAGTCTCACAAACTTATATTCTTTTGTCAAGCTCTGGTGATTACGTCGATTATAAAATGTAGATATAGTGATGACGTCTTTAATTTTCAATAATGGTCACCAGAACAGATAATATAAGGTGATGGACTGTCTGCAACTCTATTCAACCTAGCCCTGCACAGAGGAATAGAAAAACTTGATTCTAAAGGTACGATATTCTTTAAGTCCAGTCAAATATGTGTATATGCTGATGACGTAGTGATCGTGACAAGAGACAAAAGAACGTTAGTTGAAGTTTATGAAGAATTAGAAAGAAGGTCTAAAGAAATAGGATTAGAAATAAACGAGAAAAAAACTAAATACATAAAAATGACAGCAGATAAAAGCAAAAGAATAATTTCAGATCTAGTAGTTAGAGACAAAACATTTTAAGGGGTTATCCAAATTTAGATATTTAGCAGCACTTGTAAACAATGATAATAATTTAAACGAGTGCATAAAAGAAAGAATCCAAAGTGGAAATGCAGCATATTATGCAAATTTATCACTATTAAAAATAGGTTTATTAGTAGAGGGACAAAATACAAGATTTATAAAACCCTGATAAGACCAATAGTAACATATGCTGCTGAAACTTGGACCCTAAACAATGCAGATGAAGAAATACTTCGAAGATTTGAAAGGAAAATATTAAGACGAATCTTTGGACCTGTAAAAGATAAAGATCAATGGAGAATAATATATAATCATGAAATAGAAGAATTAATAAATAAGCAAGATATTGTGAAATTTATAAAAGCACAAAGGATAAGATAACTAGGGCATGTAGAGAGAATGACGGAAGATAGAATGCAAAAAAAAAAAAAAAAAAAAAAAAAAAAAAAAAGATATTGAAAGGATGAATGTATAATAGAAGAAAAAAAGGAAGACCGAGAACAAGGTGGTTAGATGATGTAATGGAGGACCTAAGAACGGATCCAAATCAGAAGCTGGAAAAGTAAAGCGGAAGACAGAGATGTGTGGAGGAGGATCGTGCAGGAGGCCAAAGCCCACCAACGGCTGTAGAGCCAGTAGAGAAGAAGAACAGAAGAACAGATAATATACAGTCACAGATATGTAATTTAAACAAAAAATTGAATATAAACGTTTTCAGAGTGATCACTTTGTTTATTGACTATCAATTAATTACCAAAAACACGTCCAAGCAATTGCTGTCAAAATGGCCGAGCTTGTCAACATAAATGAGGGACATGAGTACCAACATAACGCCACAAAACAATCGAAAATCGAATATACGTAGCCCGTAAAAATTCAAAATTTCAGATACTTTTTGAACAGACCTTGAACTGTGTTGGTTTAATCAAACACGTTAGAGTCAATTTAAGTAAAGAAAACACATTTAATCGAAATCTCTACTTGTAAATGATAATTTTGGTCTAAAGTTTCATTCTTGAGCTTTTCTGTTTTGAATTAATGGCCTCTCTCTTCACACATACACACACAGACACATTGTACCAGATTATGTTTATCAGATATCCAGGAGAAGGGACCAGAGACTAGATAAGTTGATCAAGGATTTTCGAAGTTTGTGGGCTAAGCCCATTGGCATGTCGTTGCAATTATGAAAGCCTGGGAACCAGAAGTTTGGCTGAAATCCCACCCCGTGCTACTTTCACTGTGCCCCTGGAACAGCTGCCACAGAGCTAATCAGACTAGCACACCACGCTCTGCATAACAATAACCAGTTTAATGCAGAAGCGTCTGGAAACAATGGGGCGACCTATTGAGGCTAAAACAAACTTAAAGAGCTTAAATGTGCTACCAATGCTTCATTTTCTTAGTAAGTTTCACATACTGCAGCTTTTTAATGACATTCTGTGCGTCACTGAAGACCTGGAAACTGTTGGTGGCTTCTAAAATTGCTGAAAAGAGAATATTATCTCCTATTGCTTTTTATTGCCCAATTTATCGACGAGTTTGTGAATTTTCTAGACACTTGAAACACGATAAATGGTTGCCTAGAAACGGTTCTTTGTAACCGCAGTATCAGACAGCGATTAGGAGGTGGCGAATTAATTGAAATCACGAGAATTAAAAAAGAAGATAAATTAATGAAAATGCTTTGCTAAACTAATATAAAATATTGTTATATTAATATGAAATTAGAATGAAATTAGAGTAATGATTAAAATAGCGGTTTAATTAAGAATAAGATGGGAAGAATATAATTTAAGACAACTAACATGCTAGAATCCATGAAAGGGAGAGAAAATATTTCTGTAAAATCTGAACACAAGTCGGGGAGACAGGAAGAGGTGACCGTTAGCCTCTTTGTTTAAGGAAAGGTTCAACGTCTGAGAACTATAACCAAAAATGTGTAGGAACAATAAGGTTTTCAAGATGCGGTCAAGCGTAAGACCTAAAAGGATTTACTTTGCTGAGGCGATAACGATGTATACCGTTACAAAGAGCCCAGGGTAGGCGTGACCCAACTCACGGTGGGATGTAACGACAATGAGTTCGATGAGTTTTGCTAACCAATAAAGAAAAATCGAAATAAAATGAGAAACCAATAATAATGTAAGATTTGAGAAATAGGAAGAAGGGTGAGTTATTTTGGTCATGTGATAAGGGTTAGAGTAGGGATCAGAATAAAGTACGAACGGAATCGCAGAGTAGACGAAACTTCACTTCAAAAGTCATACTACGAGGGGAAAGATGTGTTAGGGCGCGTGAAGAAGAAGTAGGGAAGATTTCTAAGTCCGAAATGTAGGGAAGTCAAGAATAACGCAACCAGCGTGAGAGAAGCAGCAGAAGAAGTTTATAATAGCAAAGTATTCGCCGTATAAAGAATTAAGAGAATTCTGTTAGGAAGTTTAGTAACAGGTGGTCACCGCTACAAATCAATCTGAATCAACGAACTTAGTGAGAATTAAATTAAATCATTTTTTGCAACGAACCAGTGTATTATTGAGACAACTGAGCAGCCAACAAACAACAAATCCATTTCCTACAACCATTCACCTGAGGATAAGAGATCCCATAGCTCCAATTAGAACCCAAATCAAAAGTAAACACCAACCAATTGAAACCTGACATGCGGGTATGCCGCATCTTGCTTGAAATATGTAGAGATACTCAAAAAAGTATTCGTCTTATCATAACACATTGGATATAACAAGCACAATCAGAAACATAATTATTTCCTTATATTGATTGATATCTAGATTTAAAAATAAAGCGCAGCTTGGGTTCATATATTGCTTAATTGGTGAACAGCTCTACTTTATTTAAAATCATATCCCATTTGATGTCAAACAAGTATTCGTCTAGTAAACAAGATCCCAGGTTTTTTTTTTTTTTTTTTTTTTTTTTTTTTTTTTTTTTTTTTTTTTTGCATTCGGTAAAATCCCATATGGCCATCGTGGGGAAAAATTAGAAAAATAATGTAAGGAAAACTAAGAGGATGGGAGGAGACTACATCTGTAGTTCACTTTCTTTAAGAAATTGCAGAAGAGCTTGGTATACAGGTTTATGGCATAACTGTAATATGGTGTTGACGCTAGCGGGAAAAGGAACAGACTGCTGAAGTAGGCAGCGGAGGAAGGAAGAACGGTGGGCTCGGTAGCGAGAGCAACTGAACAGGAGGTGATTGAGGTCAGCGGTTTCGCCTGGGTCATCAGGACATACAGGGGAATCGATGAGACGTAGTCGGTGTAGATGCGCAGGGTAACATCCATGTCCAAGTCGCATTCTAATGACGGAGGTGAGATGTCGACGTGCAATCCTGAAGCTGGAGAACCAAGAGGTCGTGGAGAGATGCGTCTGAACGGCGGCGTAGTGTTTGCCTTTGATGGACTGCGAACGAATCCAGGCGTCATTCCAGCGACAATAGGCGTCACGATGAAGGACCGGGAAGAAATCCGTATAGGGCAGTTGGATGCCTTGGAAGGTGCCTTGGGTGAGTCCCTCTTTTGCCAGGCGATCGGCGACTTCATTGTATCGAATTCCGACATGCCCTCTGATCCAAAGGAAGTGAAGTTGATGTCCGGCTATGGTAGCGTTGTTCACCAACGTCAGTATCTCGTAAAGATAACAGTGCATATCTCTCGTCCAGAGAGGAGATGAGAGTCTCTGCAGCACACTCTGCGCATCGGTTAAGATCAGCAGTTTGGGGAAGCCCTGAGAAATCCCATATTGCAAAGCGTCACGAATGGCCAGAACCTCCGTAGTGTAAGTTGGAAGCCTCCATAGGTAGGCGGTATCGAGCCAGGGCATTAGTAGAAGGAAAGACGTATGCATAACCTACTCCATCAGCAGATTTAGAACCGTCGGTGTAAAGATCCCAGGTATGGTGCCTCGCTGACATTCACCCCTTCCCTTTTCTTCTGCAGTTGTATTTCATCCACTGTCACTGACAGTTCCATCTTTGTTTCCAAAGCCATTGACTGCTATTTAAGTAATCTGGGCCGAGAACGTCGTGAAAGTACAAACGTAGAGAGAGGAATTTGCATCAGGTTACTTAAAAAAGGAAAATCTTTTCAAGAAATTGGAAAATACCATTGAAAGACCTACCAGTACAGTGAACACTATTATATACAGGTTTGATCAGAACAAAACTTACTAAAATCAACCAAGAACGGGTCGTCCTGCAGTAGATCCGAGATGGAGAAACGACAGTTCCTTAGAGAAGTTAAGAAAAATCCTAAACCAAGTGCTCCAAAACTTGCTATTGCAGTTCAAACACACAGGAAAGTCCATTTCAGCACAAACTATAAGAAACATGCGTTATGAAGCTGAGTATGGAGGCCGAACATCCCGCACAATCCCATACATTAGTAAAACCAACAGAAAGAAACGAGTTGCTTTTGCAAAAGAACATAAATACGATGGGTTTGCTTTCTGGAAGAAGGTTGTATTTACTGATAAGAGTCAATTTGAGCTCTTTAAGTCAAAAGGGCGAGTAATAGTGCACAGTAAAAAGAATTGTGAGCTTGAAGAGAAAAATATAACAGCTTCATTTAAACATGGAGGCTTTTCAGTACTTGTTTGGGGCTGCATGAGTGCAAATGGTGTGAGGGATTTGTGTTTTATTGATGGAATTATGAACCATAAGGTTTATATAAACATTCTGAAAACACATCTGAAAAGGAGTTTGAATAATATGGGTGTTTCTGAGGATTATATTTTCACACAAGATAATGATACAAAACACACAGCTCTAGATGCAAGGCTAAGGTTGTTGTATAATACTCCACGATGAATGCCGACACCACCGCAATCCCCAGACATGACTCCAATAGAGAATTTGTGCAGTATACTGGACAAAACATTAGAAATCATCAGATATCTAATATAAAGGATCTAAAGAACGCTCTACTAGAGGAATGGCGTAAAATTACAGTGGAAACAACACAATCTTTGGTGAAATCCATGACAAGGAGAATGCAAGAGATTATAAAGAGGAATGGAGGGCCTAGTAAGTACTAACCGGAAAATTCTACACCATTTTGAGTATGCAGATGAATACTTATTTCGCATCCTATATTGCATATATTTACTTTTTAATGTTTAACTATGTTTATGTGAATAGATACTATGTGTGTTTTATTGTATTCTCTTTTTCACTAATCAATAAATAAGACAGTTTTCCTGCTGTAATTTATTCTGATGATTTTCCACTATCCATACATCTTTAAACATAAACTTATACATTAGAGGAATATTTTTGGAGTAACTGTATATACGATGCTTTATTGTTTATATTACAAGTTCACCTTACAACTAATGAGATCATACTGAAGTATAAATCACTCCGTCTCAGGTCAGAGGGCTTACATCCCGCGGATTTCCTGTCCCTCCGCTTAACCTTATTTCCCATCTCCCTTCACCTTTCATCCTGGTACGCTGTTTCAGATTTCCAAGGAGTTTTAGTAGGTGCATTTTTCTCTATTTACGAGGGTGATCTGAAAAGTTTCCGACCTCAACAAGAAGATGGCAGCACTCGTAAATAAAAGCTAGTAAATTTCGTTTTTCATCTGTTGACAGTTACTCAACAAAGTTTCAGCCATTTTGGACGCTCAGTTGTTATGTAGCAGTCATTTCAGTGAGTTGGTGTGAGTGTTTTTATGAAAATAGACAAAATCAAGTATCGAGCTATCACTACATATTTGTTTTTGAAAGGCAATACGCATACACATATCAAATACGAGTTGGATTCTGTGTATGCGGACTCTGCACCATCATTTACCACAGTGAAATTTTAGGCAGCTTAATTTAAACGTGGCCGTAAGAGCTTGGGAGACGATGAACGTTCGGGACGTCAAAAACTGCAACTACCGACGAAAACATTGACAAAGTTCAACAAATGGTGCTAGACGACCGCCAAATTAAAGTAGGAGAGATAGTAGAGGCTATGAACATGTGAAAAGAACGTGTTTGTCACATATTAAGTCAACATTTAGACAAGAGAAAGCTATTCGAGCGTTGGGTGCCACGTATGCTCACGTTAGACCAAAAACTATTCGAATGAACATTTCCAACGCTCTGTTGGCGCAGTAAAGCCGAGTTTTTGTGCCGATTAATTACACTATATGAAACTTGGATACACCATTATACGCCCGAAACAAAAATACATTCCAAAAAGTGGACCGCAAAGGGGAACCGGCTCCTAAAAAGCAAAAACTGTTTTTTTTTTTCCAGCCGGGAAAGTGACGGTGACTATTTTCTGGGATAGTCATAGAGTTATTTTAATCGACTATCTTTAAAAAGGAAAAACCGTTACAGGAGCATAATATGCATCATTACTTGACAAGCTGAAGGCAGCACTTGCAGAAAAACGGCAGCATTTGTAGAAAAAGAAAACCCTGTTTAAATAAGACAACGCACTGTCTCACACCTCAGCGGTTACAATGGCGAAAATCCACGAAATACGGTTTGAACTGCTTGACCATCCGCCTAACTCACCAGATCTAGCCCCAAGCGTCTTCTTTTTGTTCCCTCATCTGAGAATTGAGCGCGGATAACAGAGATTTTCGTCAAATGAAGAGGCAATCACCTTCGTGAACAATTATTTTACAGAGAAAAACGCCGAGTACTATTTGGACGGGTTGCAGAGATGGGGGCATCGCTGGGAGAAGTGTGTAGGGTTACAAGGAGACTATGTTGAAAAACGCCGAGTACTATTTGGACGGGTTACAGAAACGGGAGCATCGCTGGGAGAAGTGTGTAGAGTTACAAGGAGACTATGTTGAAAAACGCCGAGTACTATTGGGACGGGTTACAGAGATGGGAGCATCGCTGGGGGAAGTGTGTAGAGTTACAAGGAGACTATGTTGAAAAACGCCGAGTACTATTGGGACGGGTTACAGAGATGGGAGCATCGCTGAGAGAAGTGTGTAGAGTTACAAGGAGACTATGTTGAAAAACGCCGAGTACTATTTGGACGTGTTACAGAGATGGGAGCATCGGTGGGAGAAGTGTGTAGAGTTACAAGGAGACTATGTTGAAAAACGTCGAGTACTATTTGGACGGGTTACAGAGAACGGAGCATCGCTGGGAGAAGTGTGTAGAGTGACAAGGAGACTATGTTGACAAACGCTGAATGCTATTTGGACGGGTTACGGAGATGAGAGCATCGCTGGGAGAAGTGTGTAGAGTTACAAGGAGACTATGTTGAAAAACGCCGAGTACTATTTGGACGGTTTACAGAGATGAGAGCATCGCTGGGAGAAGTGTGTAGAGTTACAAGGAGACTATGTTGAAAAACGTCGAGTACTATTTGGACGTGTTACAGAGATGGGGACATCGCTGGGAGAAGTGTGTAGAGTTACAAGGAGACTATGTTGAAAAACGCCGAGTACTATTTGGACGTGTTACAGAGATGGAAGCATCGCTGGGAGAAGTGTGTAGAGTTAATAGGAGACTATGTTGAAAAACGCCGAGTACTATTTGGACGTGTTACAGAGATGGGAGCATCGCTGGGAGAAGTGTGTAGAGTTACAAGGAGACTATGTTGAAAAACGCCAAGTACTGCTTGGACGTGTTACAGAGATGGGGGCATCGCTGTGGAGAAGAGTGTAGCTTTACAAGAATACTATATTGAAAAAAAATCTGAAAAAGTATGATCTATCTTTATTAGGTTGGAAACTTTTCAGACCATCCTCGTAACCTCGTTCTCCGAGCCCCAAGCTCCCGAAGGATGTGTAACCTCGCAAGGGAGAGGGGAGCCAGATATACGACGAACCTGTACTAGGGACTTTAAATGTGTCTTCAGGTCTGGCCATCCTTGCTATGCTCTACCATAATCCTTCCCTCCCTAAAGGCACCCCTTCTCAAGGGCTTTCATAGGTATAGGTTTTAAGTACGAATCATGTTATAAAGTCGTAGTGTACCAATGCACCCATTTTCATTTAATCAAACTTTTGAGTCATTTTGAGTATATAAAACAACAAAAACTTTTTTCTGTAAATAACTGGTTAGATTGGAAGGTTTTTATAAGGCAACCTCAAGTGATATCTTACTTAAGAATGAGATTTTCTATTTAATTCAATTCAGACCTAAAAACACACAACGTTTCGAGAACTCTGATATTTTACATTCATTCATTTCTCTACTCACTATGGTATATCTTCACATTTCTTCTATACAAAATATTCTTACAAAAGGGTATTTTTGTTATTTAATCATGCCGGTAATATATTAATTAAAATTTTCGTTATGTTTAGGAAAGGAAAAGGATGCTGGAGTGATATTCTAAAGTTTATGAAAACGAGTAGCTATATACTTGACTTTAAACTTATACTCCTTCCATGGCATCATCAGAAACAAATGAGAAATGACATTAAACACTTCAAAAAGTGAATATGTAATAGAAACATCAGAACATAACTTCAAAATAGCTAATACAAAATAATATATTTCAGGAATAGACCTAGCCGGAAACATCTGTGGTTCAAATCCTGGTTATTCTACCTTTCCATTGTTGTTCTAATACACGACTAAAGCACAACTAGATGCTATATGGCAATAACCAGGATATTTTGTGTGTCTTGAAGCTTCTCCCTAAAACCCTTTATTTCTATTTAGGCACCTTCCGTAAAACGTGCAGGTACTTCGCGAACAGATCATGTATTACACATTCTCTTTACTGTTATACGCAGTGATTCAACTCAAAAGAAAAGTATTCGACTTCCTCAGAAAGGTATTCCTCTTTTCACAAAAGCAGCTTTTAAAGGGAATTCCATAAAAACGGTTTGTCCTTTCCAGAGCTTATGTGCAAAGGGCGATATTTGATAGCTGCTGGATGCTCAGCACCAAATCTCAGCTTCCTTCAGTAAACCTTTACTGGTTTTCGATATCGGATGTTCAGTGACTGGAACAGCAGCCATTGTGTGCCGTGATACGCTATCGACTCCACGATACCTGTTTCGAGAACGGCTCTACCAAATATTTTGGAATTTCTACCTTTCGCTATATCGCTAATATAGTGCGGTCCATATAAATCTGTACCGATAACACTAGACAACAATGAAAATGTTTCGCGCTTAAAAATAGAGAATTTACATACATTTCCATCTGCTGAATTAAAAAATCACTATAAAAATGATAGATTAGCTCTTGTTTTTAAGATAAAGTAACATTTCATTTTTTAGGGTAAAGATTTTAAATTTCGGGGAATTTTTTTGGGAGTTGGCACACCTGTCAAATAACAAAACACAATCAGAGAGAAATTTTTGTAATTAAGTGATGCAAAAGTTAAGGAAGGCATTTTTGTCGGACCGCAAATAAGAGAACTTGTAAAGGATCCTGCATCTGGCCAAATTTTGGAGGGGAAAGGAAGGGAAGCTTTGGAAGCCTTCAAGGGTGTTGTTCATGGAGTTATAGACAACAAAAGAGATGACAACTACAAGCATTTGGGGACAGTGCTCCTACAAAAATACCGTAACCTTGGATACAACATGTCCCTTAAGATCCATTTCCTCCACTCCCACCTAGACTTTTTCCCTCCTAGTTGTGGAGCTGTTAGTGATGAACATGGGGAGAGATTCCATCACGACATTTCTGTTATGGAACAAAGATATCAGGGCCGTTGGAATGAAGTAATGCTTGCGGATTACTGTTGGTCTTTGTATAGGGACTCTGCGGAACTCCATCACAAGAGGCAAGCTAAAAGACGACGAAGTCAATAGGCCACCACATGATTCTCTTCAGACACGACTATCTGCGAAGTATTTTTCCAGCAATTTAGAACTCTTAGCATGTAATTACCAGTTAAAAAAAATCAAATGCACTTTCATTGTTGTTAGCATGTATGTAATTAAAATGTATCCTTTTCTCTCAATCCGTTAATATGTAATACTTCCACCTTGTATGTATCAGAAACTAGAGCTAATAGCATTTTTCATTGTCATATTTGTTTTTCTCAGCCCAAAATTAGTACGAATTGCCTCATGAAGTGCTCAAAACATTAAAAAATTATTTGTTGTTGTCCAGTGTAATAGGACACACGTACAACTTTGGGAGGATATACTAAACAATTGGGAGATTACTTTACACTATTTATATCTCAGAGAAAATGTTGGAAGTGTCCTCCACCAGCATCTATACATGTTTGTACTCGTCTCACCATATTCTCTGAAGTTTTACAGAGAGTATCCTCGCCAATGTTACTTATTTCTGTTCGAATTGATTCCTTGAGCATAACAATTGTCGGTGGCCTATTCTTGTACACCCTATTTTGTAGATACCGCCACAAGAAAATTTCCGGTGAGGTTAGGTCAGTAGATCAGGGGGGTCACAGACCTTTTGAGATTATTCGACTATTATCAAAGAAACTGGTTACAAGTTCCATGGTGTCATTAGATGTATGGCACGTTGCTCCATCTTGTTGGAAATATCCAGCAAGAAAATGCAAATTACTTATTTTTTTGACACACCCAAGACATTACAGAATCTTCCGTTGTACCTAGACGTCATCCTTTCCGCCCAATGAATGGAAACCTTCACCACATTAAATAAAAACAAATCAATGACCCTTACCTAAATAATAAATATATATTAGAAAAATGCTACCTCGTTCCCATTGATGAATAAAAAATATATTTAAATATAAAAAACAATAAAAATGGTGACCTGCGTTAAAAAAAGATCAACCATCTCTGCTATTGCACGAATCTTCCGAGCGAGAGATGCTGCTGTATCGAGACGTCTTTAAATTGTCCTCATATTTCAAGTCTTATCTTTACCTTTCCCTAAACTATCCTACATTTAGGAGCTCTTTTTTATTGTCTTAAGTATGGTTTAAATACAAGGGCAAACAGCTGAAAGAGAAAGTGTTCCCAAAAAGCTGATGTAGTTTAAACAGAGCACTACGCACATGAATAATTAAAAGTGCTGAATCAAGAAATCAATTCTTACAGGAACATCAATGAACGGCGACTCGGCACGTGACCGTTTTCTCAGTAGGTCACAGATGTGACCAGTGTACTTGACTGCGGTATGTACGTATATAGGTCAGCCTGCTTCTTACGGCTGGAGGGATGTAATTAAACTGACATCGCAACTAGGGTGTTCAAGCAGTAAAGCGGAACCAGGTTTTATCAAGTGCTCTACTCGACGTGGAGAAGATATTCTAATGTCTCTGGTAGGGTAAAGTTAGACATGAGTTGATTGCTACGGGATAGTTCAAGTGGTTTCGTCTGCAGCTCGCATTCGGGTTCGATTCCGTGGCCGACCTTTCGGAATCATGGGGTTTTCCAGGGCCGTTAGGCGAATCCTGGGTAGGTTATTAAATTCTCCGAATTTTCTGCCACTCAATTTCATCTCCATTATCATTTCACAGCATCTCTCATCTGCTGGTCTGTTTCAGGGTAGAAGTGTCGTCGGTGTCTCGGCGTTGCATGATAGGATGATATGTTTCTGGTAAACACTTCCTACTCCAGTAGGACGGTATACCGTCACTGAATTCGGTCTGGTGGGGTCGTTTCCGGACCTCAGTAGGGTGGGATGCCAGTTGATTTGGCCTGCCGGGGAGTTTCCAATTAGTAAATTGTGGGGACGCTGCCCTCTGCACCGTCGTGTCTCCTTGGGACGGTGGCCTTCTGTCTCCTCTCGCCTCATCCTTCTTTCCTTACCGAATACCCAACGTAGCCTCGTCCAGTCGGTCCTACTGGATGGAAATGGGGTAGCAACGTACTTTACTCCAATCAATGAAGGACGCGGCCGATGTAGCAATGTACTCTATACGGTGTTCACTTTTATTCGTTATTTCCCTCCCTCAGATTAAGCAAGAATGACGTCTTAGTTGACGGCGAGTCTATCTTGAAATCATAGCGCCCTCTAGTGAGAAGCAGTAATTTTTTCGGAACAGTAAGCAAATTACAGCGCTCTTAGTGTGGTTGCGCTTGAAACTAATACAATCAGCTTCCCCTGGATATGAACACAGAGCACCGCGTCTTCATGGTTGAATGCTACTTTCGTACCGGCATTAAAATTGGTGCGACATATAAATATAATTTAAACCGCTGCATAGAGGAGTTTATGCAACGCTATCCAGCATTCAGACAAGTCCCTCGGAACGTAATGTTGCCAAGTATACAGGTATCATCAAATTGACATACTTTTGTTTGCTAAAAAAACGTCTTACGTTTTATCAGTATACGCTTAATTAAAACGTGTATTAATGTTGGTATCCTTATGTCTTTTAAAACCAATAGATGCATCAAACATTTCCAAGATAAAAGATCAGTTACTCGCAAAAAGAAAGACACTGGATGCTATAAAGTGACTGGTCCCAATCTAGAAGTAATAAATAATGTTATGACAGAAAGGCCTCAAGCACACCTTCTCACAATACAGACACTGTTTAAGGGGAAGAGAGAAAGGAAATATAAAAAAATGGACACATAAGACTATGTACTAGAGATATTTTCTTGTTTAGACTTGGATAAAAGCTTTGTACATATTGTAACATTAAATTTATTTTTCATTCCTAGAACATGTTTTGCTAATTTTCTGGTTTGTAATGAAGTTACATTGTGAGGAGACTGGGTGATAGAAAAGAATTGAGATCAAAATGAAACATTACTATTTTATGTGACAGTTTTAAATATGCATATATGTCTACTATAACAGAAAAACAGAGGCTCATTGTGAAATAAGTGTTCATTGACTTATCATTTCGTATATTCTTCATGGTCTACTTTTATGGTTGCATAATTAGTTTTGCAGTGCATTGCACTGTGGTATATAGTTTTTTTAGAAGCAGTTGTAGTATCTATGGACCAGGCGAAATTACGCACCTTTATATTACGCGGGCAGACGCGCCTCTCAAATAGTATATTTACCTGCAGGTAGAGGGAGAACTCAAAGCTGTTGTCAACATATCTAATACGATCGTAAGCCGTTAGGGGAATCGTATATAAACTCACTCCATCAGCGATGCTATTGATGACGTCAAATTTTGCGCGGTAAAAATCACAGATAAAAATGAACACCTTGTGCAAACTTCAATAAAAATGTAATTTCACAAATTATATACAGAAAATTGAAGGTATATAATTTTTTTATGTTGTCGATATAATATTAATAGTTTATGTCTCAATCAAATGTGCTACAGCCATGGAGAAAATAACATTTTTTTTTTCACGTAAAGGGTAGTTCTAAGTGGGATGGGATTTCCTGAAAATATTCGTTTGGAGATCTTGGTAAATGATAAAATTAAATATCCACTGTGACATTAATCTGTGTTTCTTTTAAGTTATACTGCTAAAATGCAGACATACGCAGTTTTTAAACATTTCTTTTTCATTTTCAGGGGCTTCCCAAAGCTGTATTCAATATCAAATAGGGTGTAATATATTACTCTCTCTTTTCTCCTATATATCTATATATCTAAATAATAATTTATTTAGAGGTATTCTTTACATTAAATCTTTAAATATGAAAGCCAATAAAAGTGAGAGCCCTTATTAAAGGTCTAGTAACCAACAAAGTTGTTGTGTAAACACTGCCACCGGCAAATAAAACGAGCTAAGGGATTTAGTCTGCCAATTAGGTCATTTTGTTGTGTCGGAGCATGCGCAGTGAGTACAGTTTAATCACCCCCATCTCGCATCATTAAAACTAATATTACGTCCCATGAGGTGGCTCCCGGTGTAACATCGTCCCTGCAAAAATCTCCAGGGCCCATAATTCATTCTGACGCCGTGGTACAACTGCGTTCAAAAATACATACACTCTAGTGCTGCAAACAGCCTGCTACAATTTGGTTATCTTTTGTTTATTTTACCCATTATTTTGTTTGTGAACTACTTCATTCGTATACTTCATTATTAACAGTAGTTTAGATTAAGTAACTCACTTATGAAGCCTTGAAACAACTTGTCATTCATAATTACTTGGATTTTGTTTTTTATTTGATTATAATTTTGTTAATTTCTCTACGTTTACACATAGCAATTAGAAGTATTTTAATCCACTCACAATCTCGATACCGATATTTCGCCATAAATACACGTTTTGAGCTATATATGAATAATTTGGCAGTTTTAGAAAAGGTTATGTGTGTGACAGCAGCATAACTGAAAACAAAAAGATAGGTTTTGGGTATAAAAACTTGGCATTTAAGATGAGTATCTTTAAGGATGCAATACTAAGATTTTCAAGGGTAACTCTACAACTTAAATGAACCTTTTCATAGAAAAAATTCGTTGTTTTTATTCTCTCGGAAATAGCTTTAACAATTGTCCTTAAATCGCTATGAGTTTTTAATTGGGGTGGGTCGATAGCAGTTTTTCTCGATACTGGATATCGATTCACGATATTTTCACGATATCAATACTTCGATACTCGATACCGCCATTTCTAATAGTTTCAGTAAAAAATAGCATTTTGGGATAACCGTGTAAAGTCAATAAAATTAAATAGATATACATATTTAATGAGACATGACTTAAAACCATGAGTGTTCTCATTTTTAAACACTACAATAGATATTTAAAAGCAAAGCAGTCCACTTTTATAAGTTTTTGTTAAAAATACTACCATTTTCACTCTTTCGGAGTCAAGTCTACTTCTTTTTCTGTCACATATGAGTCCTGCTTTGCTAAATAGTCTGAAGGTAGAATGAAGGCAGAACATCGTGTGACAACAAACCAAGACAGTTGAGTGAGGCATGTGGTGATGGCACCATGGATGTGTCTAATGTACGTTCCTGGGTGTGACAGTTCAATGAAGACAGAACATCGTGTGACAACAAACCAAGACAGTTTAGTTAGGCATGTGGTGATGGCACCATGGATGTGTCTAATGTACGTTCCTGGGTGCGACAGTTCAATGAAGACAGAACATCGTGTGACAACAAACCAAGACAGTTTAGTTAGGCATGTGGTGATGGTGCCATGGATGTGTCTAATGTACGTTCCTGGGTGCGACAGTTCAATGAAGACAGAACATCGTGTGACAACAAACCAAGACAGTTAAGTGAGGCATGTGGCGATGACACCATGGATGTGTCTAATGTACGTTCCTGGGTGCGACAGTTCAATGAAGACAGAACATCATGTTACAACAAACCAAGACAGTTAAGTGAGGCATGTGGCGATGGTACCATGGATGTGTCTAATGTACGTTCCTGGGTGTGATAGTTCAATGAAGGCCGAACATCGTGTGACAACAAACCAAGACAGTTAAGTGAGGCTTGTGGTGATGGTACCATGGATGTGTCTAATGTACGTTCCTGGGTGTGATAGTTCAATGAAGGCCGAACATCGTGTGACAACAAACCAAGACAGTTAAGTGAGGCATGTAGTGATGGTACCATGGATGTGTCTAATGTACGTTCCTGGGTGTGGCAGTTCAATGAAGACAGAACATCGTGTGACAACAAACCAAGACAGTTAAGTGAGGCATGTGGTGATGGTACCATGGATGTGTCTAATGTACGTTCCTAGGTGTGATAGTTCAATGAAGACAGAACATCGTGTGACAACAAACCAAGACAGTTAAGTGAGGCATGTGGTGGTGGTACCATGGATGTGTCTAATGTGCGTTCCTGGATGCGACAGTTCAATGAAGACAGAACATCGTGTGACAACAAACCAAGACAGTTAAGTGAGGCATGTGGTGGTGGTACCATGGATGTGTCTAATGTGCGTTCCTGGATGCGACAGTTCAATGAAGACAGAACATCGTGTGACAACAAACCAAGACAGTTAAGTGAGACATGTGGTGATGGTACCATGGATGTGTCTAATGTACGTTCCTGGGTGTGGCAGTTCAATGAAGACAGAACATCATGTGACAACAAACCAAGACAGTTAAGTGAGGCATGTGGTGATGGTACCATGGATGTGTCTAATATACGTTCCTGGGTGTGACAGTTCAATGAGGATAGAACATCGTGTGACAACAAACCAAGACAATTAAGTGAGACATGTGGTGATGGTACCATGGATGTGTCTAATGTACGTTCCTGGATGCGACAGTTCAATGAAGACAGAACATCGTGTGACAACAAACCAAGACAATTGCAGACATCGCCTCCAAAACTGGCATTTCCGTGGGATCTGTGCACACAATCCTGCACGAAGATCTGAAAATGCTCAATCGGCGATCCTCCAAAACAACGTTCTCCACTCGCTGGATCATGTTGTCAGACCGGCTGGTGTGAGGCCCTGACAATCTTGGTTTGTTGTCACACGATGTTCTGCCTGCATTGAACTGTCGCACCCAGGAACGCACATTAGATACATGCATGGTACCATCACCACATGCCTCACTTAACTGTCTTGGTTTGTTGTCACACGATGTTCTGCCTGCATTGAACTGTCGCACCCAGGAACGCACATTAGATACATGCATGGTACCATCACCACATGCCTCACTTAACTGTCTTGGTTTGTTGTCACACGATGTTCTGCCTGCATTGAACTATCACACCCAGGAACGCACATTAGATACATGCATGGTACCATCACCACATGCCTCACTTAACTGTCTTGGTTTGTTGTCACACGATGTTCTGCCTGCATTGAACTATCACACCCAGGAACGCACATTAGATACATGCATGGTACCATCACCACATGCCTCACTCAACTGGCGATGAATTTCAATAGGTGTCACACCATGGAAATGGAGAAAACGAATGATTATACGCTGTTCTTGCAATGAAAACGTCGCCATTTTAAGTATTTAAAACAGTCCTAACTCTCGTCGCTGCCACTAGTGTTCTATGCAGTGTACATCTCTGTCACGCATTTGTAGAAAGTCCTCGTGTACTAAAAGAAAAATGCAGAAGTTCCTATTTGGTCCCAGTCATTAAAAAGTATGATTTGTCATAACTTGAACACACCTTGTATTAGTTACACGCTCTAAAATTCGATTCCGGTGTCATCCTTACCTTTATTATCAGAGATAGGACTCTGCCCGAGATTGAAGCAGACGCATTTGGCTTCAAAATTGGCGTAGCATCGTGAGAACGTCATACTGCTTCAATTTAAAAAGATGTACAACTGTACAAAATATATCTCGTGCATACCATCGTATTCTTTGACACATTGCATACCGAAATGCACGTTCATATTTTACCTTAATAGCCTTTGAAAATGCAGATATTTAGCAGCGGCGTACCTAATTCCTCCATAAGAAAAGCGTGGTCCATAAGAGCCCATGAATGACGTGAAAACGCTGTAACACGCAGAGTTTTAATGGAACTATAAGTATTTCAACTGTTTACAGTCAGGTGTTTGATACTCTGTGGAAGCGACATAGTGAAGTAAAGCTGCAGGAGTTGATGTGATGAAAGTGTACTATCCCAGACCTCAAATGTACAGAGTTCTCAATTTCCTAAATGCATTCCTCTTTAGAATATGTGGCTGAAGTAAGTACCGGGTGCCACTCTTGAGTCGCAAACTTAATTACACGCAGTCACTTAGGTAGAAACCAGCATTATCAGAGTGCAGCTCGACAAAGGTTACCCCAACGCCAGCATTCATTGCATTAAGGCGTTGTTCCCTGATCTCACGAGTGGAAACAACACTAGGTCAAATCTCAGGTCGCACGTTGGAGAAATTCTGATTTACTCAACAGGCTATTTGTATAAACCACTAACATATTAACTCGGCATTGCACGGATGCGTTCTATAAGAGGTTACAATCGAGAGAAATGGCTCAGGTAGTTTCGTCTTTGGTCTGCATTCGACAGGTCCGGGTTCGATTCCCGCGGCTGACATACCTGACCCATGGGAATATAAGGGGTTTTCCCGGGTCGTCAGGCGAATGCTTGATAGGTTAATTACATCCCCCGAATTTCCTGTCTCTTCATTTTATCTCCATTATCATTTCACACCATCTCTCATCTGATGGTCTCTCTCGGCGTGTGTCTCGGTGTTCTTGGTAAAACTTCCTACGGTCTACGTCACGGGATGTAAGTTTAAAGTTCGTTTAATAAGGCTAAAGTGATTGTTATTATTTAAGAAAGGATACAATAACAAAATGTAAAATTTTATATGCTGAATTAGGTAATAGCAACATTATGTAGAAACGAACAAATTTAATAATATCATAATTCAAGGAAGGATACTATTAAAAATGCGGTATACAACTCAATATTTATTCCACATGAAAAACGAATGCTACAGCTCTTACAATTTACAAAAAGGAACCCCCTCTTGTGTGTGGCATTGACAGTATTATGTGGGGATTTGAGAGTACTCAACGACCCTCGTTTCTTGATATTTTGTACTACCCTGTCTCCTAATAAGAGGGCCAGTAATTGAACACTTGTTTTTAAAACTCCACTGGGCTCGGTGGAATCGAACCCGCATACATTCCAAGGCCGTCCCCTAGAGCTGTCACATTCTACGAGGTGGGTCTGAAAAGTTTCCCAACCCAACATGAAGATGGCAGCACCCTAAATAAAAGTTAGTGATTTTCATTGTTCATATGTTGACAGTTACTCACCAAAGTTCCAGCCATTTTGGACGCTCAGTTGTTATGTAACAGTCGTTTGAGTGAGTTGATGTGAGTGCTTTTATGAAAATAGTCAAAATCGAGTATCGAGCTGTCATTAAATATTTGTTTTTGAAAGGCAAATACGTCTACGCAAATCAAAGATGAGTTGGATTCTGTGTATGCAGAATCTGCACCATCATTTAATACAGTGAATTTTGGGCAGCTGAATTTAAACGTGGCCGTAAGAGCTTGGGAGACGCTGAACGTTTGGGACGTCCAAAAACTGCAACTACCGACGGAAACATCACCAAAGTTCACCAAGATGCTAGACAACCGCCGAATTAAAGTGAGAGAGATAGCAGAGGCTATGAACATGTCAAAAGAACGTGTTTTCGCATATTAAAGCAACATTTAGACATGAGAGAGATGTCCACGCGTTGGATGCCAAGTTTGCTCATGCTAGAAAAAGACGGTTCGAATGAACATTTCCAACGCTCTGTTGGCGCAGTTTAGGCGCAATAAATTCGAGTTTTAGCGCCGATTAATTACTGTAGAAGAAACTTTGATACACAATTATACGCCCAAAACAAAAATAGAGACCAAACAGTGTACTGCAAAGAGGGAACCGGCTCCGAAAAAAGCAAAAACTGTTGTTTTTTTTTTCGGCTGGGAAATTGATAGCGACTGTTTTTTTTTTGGATAGTCATGGAGTTATTTTAATCGATTATCTTCAAAAAGGAAAAACAAATACAGAAGCATACTACGCATCACTACTTGACAAACTGAAAGCAGAACTTGCGAAAAAGTGGCCACATTTGCGGAAAAAGAACATCCTCTTTCACACCTCAGTGGCTACAATGGCGAAAATCTACGAATTATGGTTTGAACTGTTTAACCATCCGCCTTACTCACCAGATCTGGCCCCAAATGACTCTTTTTTGTTCCCACATCTGAAAATTGCGCTCAGAGGACAGAGATTTTCGTCAAATGAAGAGCAATCACCTTCGTGAACAATCATTTTACAGAGAAAAACGCCGAGTACTCTTTGGACGAGCTACAGAGATGGGAGCATCGCTGGGAGAAGTGTATAGAGTTACAAGGAGACTATGTTGAAAAACGCCGAGTACTATTTGGACGGGCTAAAGAGATTGGAGCATCTTTGGGAGAAGTGTGTAGAGTTTCAAGGAGACTATGTTGAAAAACGCCGAGTACTATTTAGACGGGCTAAAGAGATTGGAGCATCTTTGGGAGAAGTGTGTAGAGTTTCAAGGACACTATGTTGAAAAACGCCGAGTACTATTTGGACGGGTTACAGAGATGGGAGCATCGCTGGGAGAAGTGTGTAGAGTTACAAGGAGACTATGTTGAAAAACGCCGAGTACCATTTTGGACGGGCTAAAGAGATTGGAGCATCTTTGGGAGAAGTGTGTAGAGTTTCAAGGAGACTATGTTGAAAAACGCCGAGTACTATTTAGACGGGCTAAAGAGATTGGAGCATCTTTGGGAGAAGTGTGTAGAGTTTCAAGGAGACTATGTTGAAAAACGCCGAGTACTATTTGGACGGGTTACAGAGATGGGAGCATCGCTGGGAGAAGTGTGTAGAGTTACAAGGAGACTATGTTGAAAAACGCCGAGTACTATTTGGACGGGTTACAAAGATGGGAGCATCTTTAGGAGAAGTGTGTAGAGTTTCAAGGAGACTATGTTGAAAAACGCCGAGTACTATTTGGACGGGTTACAGAGATGGGAGTATTACTGGGAGAAGTGTGTAGAGTTACAAGGAGACTATGTTGAAAAACGACGAGTACTATTTGGACGGGTTACAAAGATGGGAGCATGTTTGGGAGAAGTGTATAGAGTTACAAGGAGACTATGTTGAAAAACGCCGAGTACTATTTGGACGGGCTAAAGAGATTGGAGCATCTTTGGGAGAAGTGTGTAGAGTTTCAAGGAGACTATGTTGAAAAACGCCGAGTACTATTTGGACGGGTTACAGAGATGGGAGCATCGCTGGGAGAAGTGTGTAGAGTTTCAAGGAGACTATGTTGAAAAACGCCGAGTACTATTTGGACGGGTTACAGAGATGGGAGCATCGCTGGGAGAAGTGTGTAGAGTTACAAGGAGACTATGTTGAAAAACGACGAGTACTATTTGGACGGGTTACAAAGATGGGAGCATGTTTGGGAGAAGTGTATAGAGTTACAAGGAGACTATGTTGAAAAACGCCGAGTACTATTTGGACGGGCTAAAGAGATTGGAGCATCTTTGGGAGAAGTGTGTAGAGTTTCAAGGAGACTATGTTGAAAAACGCCGAGTACTATTTGGACGGGTTACAGAGATGGGAGCATCGCTGGGAGAAGTGTGTAGAGTTTCAAGGAGACTATGTTGAAAAACGCCGAGTACTATTTGGACGGGTTACAGAGATGGGAGCATCGCTGGGAGAAGTGTGTAGAGTTTCAAGGAGACTATGTTGAAAAACGCCGAGTACTATTTGGACGAGTTACAGAGATGGGAGCATCGCTGGGAGAAGTGTATAGAGTTACAAGGAGACTATGTTGAAAAACGACGAGTACTATTTGGACGGGCTAAAGAGATTGGAGCATCTTTGGGAGAAGTGTGTAGAGTTTCAAGGAGATTATGTTGAAAAACGCCGAGTACTATTTAGACGGGCTAAAGAGATTGGAGCATCTTTGGGAGAAGTGTGTAGAGTTTCAAGGAGACTATGTTGAAAAACGCCGAGTACTATTTGGACGGGTTACAGAGATGGGAGCATCGCTGGGAGAAGTGTGTAGAGTTACAAGGAGACTATGTTGAAAAACGCCGAGTACTATTTGGACGGGTTACAAAGATGGGAGCATCTTTGGGAGAAGTGTGTAGAGTTTCAAGGAGACTATGTTGAAAAACGCCGAGTACTATTTGGACGGGTTACAGAGATGGGAGCATCGCTGGGAGAAGTGTGTAGAGTTACAAGGAGACTATGTTGAAAAACGACGAGTACTATTTGGACGGGTTACAAAGATGGGAGCATCTTTGGGAGAAGTGTGTAGAGTTACAAGGAGACTATGTTGAAAAACGCCGAGTACTATTTGGACGGGTTACAAAGATGGGAGCATCTTTGGGAGAAGTGTGTAGAGTTTCAAGGAGACTATGTTGAAAAACGCCGAGTACTATTTGGACGGGTTACAGAGATGGGAGCATCGCTGGGAGAAGTGTGTAGGGTTACAAGGAGACTATGTTGAAAAACGCCGAGTACTATTTGGACGGGTTACAGAGATGGGAGCATCGCTGGGAGAAGTGTGTAGGGTTACAAGGAGACTATGTTGAAAAACGCCGAGTACTATTTGGACGGGTTACAAAGATGGGAGCATCTTTGGGAGAAGTATGTAGAGTTACAAGGAGACTATGTTGAAAAACGACGAGTACTATTTGGACGGGTTACAAAGATGGGAGCATCTTTGGGAGAAGTGTGTAGAGTTACAAGGAGACTATGTTGAAAAACGCCGAGTACTATTTGGACGGGTTACAAAGATGGGAGCATCTTTGGGAAAAGTATGTAGAGTTACAAGGAGACTATGTTGAAAAACGCCCAGTACTATTTGGACGGGTTACAAAGATGGGAGCATCGCTGGGAGAAGTGTGTAGCGTTACAAGGAGACTATGTTGAAAAACGCCGAGTACTATTTGGACGGGTTACAAAGATGGGAGCATCGCTGGGAGAAGTGTGTACGGTTACAAGGAGACTATGTTGAAAAACGCCGAGTACTATTTGGACGGGTTACAGAGATGGGAGCATCTTTGGGAGAAGTGTGTAGAGTTTCAAGGAGACTATGCTGAAAAACGCCGAGTACTATTTGGACGGGTTACAGAGATGGGAGCATCTTTGGGAGAAGTGTGTAGAGTTTCAAGGAGACTATGTTGAAAAACGCCGAGTACTATTTGGACGGGTTACAGAGATGGAAACATCGCTGTGAGAAGTGTGTAGAGTTACAAGGAGACTATGTTGAAAAACGCCGAGTACTATTTGGACGGGTTACAGAGATGAGAGCATCGCTGTGAGAAGTGTGTAGAGTTACAAGGAGAGTATGTTGAAAAACGCCGAGTACTATTTGGGCGGGTTACAGAGATGGAAGCATCGCTGGGAGAAGTGTGTAGAGTTACAAGGAGACTATGTTGAAAAACGCCGAGTACTATTTGGACGGGTTACAGAGATGGAAGCATCGCTGGGAGAAGTGTGTAGAGTTACAAGGAGACTATGTAGAAAAACGCCTAGTACTATTTGGACGGGTTACAGAGATGGGAGCATCGCTGGGAGAAGTGTGTAGGGTTACAAGGAGACTATGTTGAAAAACGTCGAGTACTATTTGGACGGGTTGCAGAGATGAGAGCATCGCTGTGAGAAGTGTGTAGAGTTACAAGGAGAGTATGTTGAAAAACGTCGAGTACTATTTGGACGGGTTACAGAGATGGAAGCATCGCTGTGAGAAGTGTGTAGAGTTACAAGGAGAGTATGTTGAAAAACGCCGAGTACTATTTGGACGGGTTAGAGAGATGGAAGCACCGCTGTGAGAAGTGTGTAGAGTTACAAGGAGACTATGTTGAAAAACGCCGAGTACTATTTGGACGGGTTACAGAGATGGGAGCATCGCTGCGAGAAATGTGTAGAGTTTCAAGGAGACTATGTTGAAAAACGCCGAGTACTATTTGGACGGGTTATAGAGATGGGGCATCGCTGAGAGAAGTGTGTAGAGTTACAAGGAGACTATGTTGAAAAACGTCGAGTACTATTTGGACGGGTTACAGAGATGGGAGTATTACTGGGAGAAGTGTGTAGAGTTAAAAGGAGACTATGTTGAAAAACGCCGAGTACTATTTGGACGGGTTACAGAGATGGGAGCATCGCTGGGAGAAGTGTGTAGAGTTACAAGGAGACTATGTTGAAAAACGCCGAGTACTATTTGGACGGGTTACAGAGATGGGAGCATCGCTGCGAGAAATGTGTAGAGTTTCAAGGAGACTATGTTGAAAAACGCCGAGTACTATTTGGACGGCTTATAGAGATGGAGCATCGCTGAGAGAAGTGTGTAGAGTTACAAGGAGACTATGTTGAAAAACGTCGAGTACTATTTGGACGGGTTACAGAGATGGGAGTATTACTGGGAGAAGTGTGTAGAGTTAAAAGGAGACTATGTTGAAAAACGCCGAGTACTATTTGGACGGGTTACAGAGATGGGAGCATCGCTGGGAGAAGTGTGTAGAGTTACATGGAGACTATGTTGAAAAACGCCGAGTACTATTTGGACGGGTTACAGAGATGGGAGCATCGCTGGGAGAAGTGTGTAGGGTTACAAGGAGACTATGTTGAAAAACGCCGAGTACTATTTGGACGGGTTGCAGAGATGAGAGCATCGCTGTGAGAAGTGTGTAGAGTTACAAGGAGAGTATGTTGAAAAACGCCGAGTACTATTTGGACGGGTTACAGAGATGGAAGCATCGCTGTGAGAAGTGTGTAGAGTTACAAGGAGAGTATGTTGAAAAACGCCGAGTACTATTTGGACGGGTTAGAGAGATGGAAGCACCGCTGTGAGAAGTGTGTAGAGTTACAAGGAGACTATGTTGAAAAACGCCGAGTACTATTTGGACGGGTTACAGAGATGGGAGCATCGCTGGGAGAAATGTGTAGAGTTACAAGGAGACTATGTTGAAAAACGCCGAGTACTATTTGGACGAGTTACAGAGATGAGAGCATCGTTGGGAGAAGTGTGTAGAGTTACAAGGAGACTATGTTGAAAAACGCCGAGTACTATTTGGAAGGGTTACAGAGATGAGAGCATCGCTCGGATAAGTGTGTAGAGTTACAAGGAGACTATGTTGAAAAACGCCGAGTACTATTTGGACGGGTTACAGAGATGGGAGCATTGCTGGGAGAAGTGTGTAGAGTTACAAGGAGACTATGTTGAAAAACGCCGAGTACTATTTGGACGGGTTACAGAGATGGGAGCATCGCTGGGAGAAGTGTGTAGAGTTACAAGGAGACTATGTTGAAAAACGACGAGTACTATTTGGACGGGTTACAGAGATGGGAGCATTGCTGGGAGAAGTGTGTAGAGATACAAGGAGACTATGTTGAAAAACGCCGAGTACTATTTGGACGGGTTACAGAGATGGGAGCATCTTTGGGAGAAGTGTGTAGAGTTTCAAGGAGACTATGTTGAAAAACGCCGAGTACTATTTGGACGGGTTACAGAGATGGAAACATCGCTGTGAGAAGTGTGTAGAGTTACAAGGAGACTATGTTGAAAAACGCCGAGTACTATTTGGACGGGTTACAGAGATGAGAGCATCGCTGTGAGAAGTGTGTAGAGTTACAAGGAGAGTATGTTGAAAAACGCCGAGTACTATTTGGGCGGGTTACAGAGATGGAAGCATCGCTGGGAGAAGTGTGTAGAGTTACAAGGAGACTATGTTGAAAAACGCCGAGTACTATTTGGACGGGTTACAGAGATGGAAGCATCGCTGGGAGAAGTGTGTAGAGTTACAAGGAGACTATGTAGAAAAACGCCTAGTACTATTTGGACGGGTTACAGAGATGGGAGCATCGCTGGGAGAAGTGTGTAGGGTTACAAGGAGACTATGTTGAAAAACGTCGAGTACTATTTGGACGGGTTGCAGAGATGAGAGCATCGCTGTGAGAAGTGTGTAGAGTTACAAGGAGAGTATGTTGAAAAACGTCGAGTACTATTTGGACGGGTTACAGAGATGGAAGCATCGCTGTGAGAAGTGTGTAGAGTTACAAGGAGAGTATGTTGAAAAACGCCGAGTACTATTTGGACGGGTTAGAGAGATGGAAGCACCGCTGTGAGAAGTGTGTAGAGTTACAAGGAGACTATGTTGAAAAACGCCGAGTACTATTTGGACGGGTTACAGAGATGGGAGCATCGCTGCGAGAAATGTGTAGAGTTTCAAGGAGACTATGTTGAAAAACGCCGAGTACTATTTGGACGGGTTATAGAGATGGGGCATCGCTGAGAGAAGTGTGTAGAGTTACAAGGAGACTATGTTGAAAAACGTCGAGTACTATTTGGACGGGTTACAGAGATGGGAGTATTACTGGGAGAAGTGTGTAGAGTTAAAAGGAGACTATGTTGAAAAACGCCGAGTACTATTTGGACGGGTTACAGAGATGGGAGCATCGCTGGGAGAAGTGTGTAGAGTTACAAGGAGACTATGTTGAAAAACGCCGAGTACTATTTGGACGGGTTACAGAGATGGGAGCATCGCTGCGAGAAATGTGTAGAGTTTCAAGGAGACTATGTTGAAAAACGCCGAGTACTATTTGGACGGCTTATAGAGATGGAGCATCGCTGAGAGAAGTGTGTAGAGTTACAAGGAGACTATGTTGAAAAACGTCGAGTACTATTTGGACGGGTTACAGAGATGGGAGTATTACTGGGAGAAGTGTGTAGAGTTAAAAGGAGACTATGTTGAAAAACGCCGAGTACTATTTGGACGGGTTACAGAGATGGGAGCATCGCTGGGAGAAGTGTGTAGAGTTACATGGAGACTATGTTGAAAAACGCCGAGTACTATTTGGACGGGTTACAGAGATGGGAGCATCGCTGGGAGAAGTGTGTAGGGTTACAAGGAGACTATGTTGAAAAACGCCGAGTACTATTTGGACGGGTTGCAGAGATGAGAGCATCGCTGTGAGAAGTGTGTAGAGTTACAAGGAGAGTATGTTGAAAAACGCCGAGTACTATTTGGACGGGTTACAGAGATGGAAGCATCGCTGTGAGAAGTGTGTAGAGTTACAAGGAGAGTATGTTGAAAAACGCCGAGTACTATTTGGACGGGTTAGAGAGATGGAAGCACCGCTGTGAGAAGTGTGTAGAGTTACAAGGAGACTATGTTGAAAAACGCCGAGTACTATTTGGACGGGTTACAGAGATGGGAGCATCGCTGGGAGAAATGTGTAGAGTTACAAGGAGACTATGTTGAAAAACGCCGAGTACTATTTGGACGAGTTACAGAGATGAGAGCATCGTTGGGAGAAGTGTGTAGAGTTACAAGGAGACTATGTTGAAAAACGCCGAGTACTATTTGGAAGGGTTACAGAGATGAGAGCATCGCTCGGATAAGTGTGTAGAGTTACAAGGAGACTATGTTGAAAAACGCCGAGTACTATTTGGACGGGTTACAGAGATGGGAGCATTGCTGGGAGAAGTGTGTAGAGTTACAAGGAGACTATGTTGAAAAACGCCGAGTACTATTTGGACGGGTTACAGAGATGGGAGCATCGCTGGGAGAAGTGTGTAGAGTTACAAGGAGACTATGTTGAAAAACGCCGAGTACTATTTGGACGGGTTACAGAGATGGGAGCATCGCTGGGAGAAGTGTGTAGAGTTACAAGGAGACTATGTTGAAAAACGACGAGTACTATTTGGACGGGTTACAGAGATGGGAGCATTGCTGGGAGAAGTGTGTAGAGATACAAGGAGACTATGTTGAAAAACGCCGAGTACTATTTGGACGGGTTACAGAGATGGGAGCATCGCTCGGATAAGTGTGTAGAGTTACAAGGAGACTATGTTGAAAAATACTTTATCTTTATTAATCGGAAACTTTTCAGACCACCCTCGTAGTCCGCTGCACCACGCGACAGACCTCTAAGTAGGAACAGCTGATAAGATGGACAAACACGATGAATAGATTTTAAAGAACGAACATTTGTGCATAGAATTGCTATTGCAACCTTCCCTTGTTTATCTGTAAAATCACATATTATGATTCCTCGGGTTTATTCGGTGGTGAAAATAGTATCCTGTTTGTGAATGTATAAAACCATAAGGAACCCAATGAGGTATTATATGAAATGACATTTTAAAATGTCTGGATCTTCTACAGCTGTGTGTTAATTCCCCTATACATGCAATGGCAAGTAGGCTTACAGCTGATCACACTTCTGCGGAACCAATGCTTGACATGATGGCACCTGTCAGCTGTCGATGATGGTCTGCTCTCAATTTCTTTCTGTCCACTTGCAACCCCCAATTGACGAATGTGACAGGTACAATTGGGGCCCACAATGTTAATCACATGAAACAGCATTATGTCCTCCAGCATTGCAGTTTGTCCCGGAACAGCTGCGAGCCTGCAGCAATCTTCCACACCCAAAATGCCAGACTGTGACGTGCGGCTGAATTTTATACTCATTTTTGTTAGAGAGTTTTGAACTGTGTCAGCACTTTTCTAGGTAACGTTATGCAAATTTGAAGCAATGTGCAGTCTAGTCTCAGTTTCGAGCAAGAGTTTTCTGTCAAGGTCTACGTGGGTATATATAGGAGTATGGATGACATTGATGACACTGGAATCCAAGTTTAGGACTTGTTTAGTGACTTCTCTTTATCATCACGTAAATCGCTATGTTGCCGACCAAGGGACACCAATCTATATTACTGTCCGGAGTTTACGTACGTGAAACGCATATTACGCGATAATACTTAATTCATTATTTATGCAGAGACAGATATGTTCCTTCTTGGGTCACGCCTGCCCTCCTGGACGGGCAGTCTAGATGTGTGTGATTCCTTTCAATAAAATGTCTTATTCACACCAGAATCCTCCTTCTCAAATGGTGCTTTTGTTACATTTATTTCAGTCAGCAGCTATTAAGAAGGGCCCTACCCTCTATTCAAGTGTCGACCATATGGACCTCCTGCGATGATGCCTTCCGTATCTCATAGTGAACTACTAGACTAACATCTTCTTCACATTTAACAAATATATCAACTGTTAATACGTAATCTATTACGATTCTTTATTGAATTTCTAATTTCGGTATCAACTGATATAGCATTTTTACTCTCTACTACATCCCACAGCAGGGATGGCTACTAACCTTAATTTTGGGAGCCCAAAATTAATGGAGCTAATTTGAAGTGAGCACATTGTAAGAGATGTTTATGAAATGAAGACACTTTTGTTTTATATCAAACGAGGGAACATTTATTTATTACACTACACTGAACTTTACTGCATAGGTATACATATTCGCTGTTTAGGCTTGTAACTCTCTGCGGATGAAGAAGTTATCACTGGTGAAAGCAACTTTGGTTTTAAGGCCGTTAGGTAGCGCTGATTGATTGTAAGAAAAAAATAAACATAACCCCTATTTTCGAACAACAAGCTTCATTTATTTTAAACTAAATAAAGTTTCAATTATTTAACTCGAATATCTGTTTCGTACGAGAACAAGAAACTTGATATAATTACTTAAATTCACAATGGCAAATTGGTAATTATTAAATTTGAATGTTACATCCAACTGTAAAGAAACATGTTATGATGATTGCTGAGCAATAGTTGTGAATGGTGTACCATTGTCGATTTATAGATCAGCGATTTGTCGGTATTTGACGAATCCTAGTACTTGATTGGTCTATACGGTTTTACCAAAATTTTCAGTGCTGCAAGTAACGCTGAATATTTCTACCAGTATAAAATGAAATTGTTGCCATACACTGCGTTCGTTTTATGGCAAGGCCGCGGCTTATATGACACATAGCTTTACTAATAATAAGCAGAACATTTAAGCAGACAGCTGCATCAACTTGGGTGCGAAACTTTGTACGTACAGAAAGAAGTTCGAGTCAGATACATCAGCCAGGCCGAGATATTAACCAAAGTCCGTAATAGTGAACTATCCTTCTTTAAATAAAACTTTTCAGACGGCACTGCTAGGTTAAAGGAATGCTAAAAAAAAGCAGTTTACAAAGCTCTGTCGTATGCTTGAAACTATGCTTACATTTCTCTTTTATTTTAAAAGTTAATTTAATTTTACGCTGTGGTTCTCCTTAAAACTAATGCTCTTTGAACACAAGTAGGTTAAGGTAATATTTAAAGGTTAGTGAACAAAGAAAGAGACACTACTACTGGAAATATAAAGTTTTGAATCGTTGTCTATGAGTTTTTGTTTCAAGCCGCATTGCTTTAAATTAGCTGCAAAATGCAGTGCTACAGCTCGTGCTGTATGGAGGATGAAGCAGTGCATACAGAGAGACCTTTTGTTTCCTTCCTCTTTGTTTCAGACAGAGGGGGTAAAAGAAATGCGACAACGCCAACTGGAAAATAAAACGGTACACTCCAGATTCGCTATTGTTTGTTACATGCTAGCTAACCTAACGCTTTTTAACAACTGGAGTACGTCCATTAATACACAATAGGTAATTAAACACTGCAGAAGAAAGATAATGAGTGCCAAATGGTTTAATGCGTGAAATTTTATCATTTTAATTAACATTTAGTAATATAATTTTATATTTTAACACAAGTGTACTATCGTCAGAGTAAATTTAAGGGGAGAATATATGGCAAATATTCTTAATTTTAAGTTTCTCTTTAATTTAACAAGCAATATACAAAATACCTCTACGTACTGTTATTTTTCACCCAAGAATGGCGGAATTGAGCTTAGAAGGAGTTTAGTTTTTATTCAAACTCAATTTTACCAGGCCCGCCTCGGCAGCGTGGTGGTAGCATGTCTGCCTCACGTTCAAGAGGTCCCGAGTTTGAATCTCGGTCAGGGTGGGTTACCCGGATAAGGTGTTTCCGGGGTTTTCCCTTATCCTGATAGACGAATGTCGGGTAACTCTAAGCTCTACGGACCCCTGGCACATTTGAGCATCATTTCACCCATTGCATTCATCGTCGGATATGACTTAACGTTGGGGGACGTAAATTAAAAAATAAATAAAAATAAAAAAGTTACCATTAATTACTTTAATGCCCATATGATGTATTTTATCATATAATTAATCATTTAAATGTTAAATACTTTACTCAATGCTGTTTTTAATGCAGTGAAAAGTGATAAAAAAGCTCTGGTAATGCATTCACATGAAATTTCTGTCCATTTTTATGCACAATATTATCTAAAAAGCTTCTTCTAATCACTTACAGGGAATACCTGTGACCTCGAACGCTTCGAACCGCACGAAAAAATTCTCAGAATAACAATCGAACACAAACAAAGTGATTAGTCTCATTAATATGCAAAACGTTGCATTCTACATCAATATTTTAATAGAAAGAAACAAAGTGATAAGACATCAATAACTTTGGAGGTAAATTATACGCAATTCACTGTCATTAAAGTTTTAAACAGCACCACCAAAAGCCCTCTGTTTAAAGTGGTTATAATACAGTAAAACACAATATACTACATACTTGATAATGCTTAGTGTCTTCAAAGTGCAGTTCGGATTTGGATGAAATGTTTTAAAAGAGTAACATGTACACAGTACACACCCCATCAAAGCCATGTTATCAAATTCCAAAATATAAAGAGCCAAGCTAATGACATTTTCAACTTTTGCATGAAAATAACCCAGAGTACTGTAGTTTTACAAGAGCTGTTCAATAAAGAATGATCATAATTTTTTTACGGTCATAATTTTTCACACTAAAATTCAATCTTCTTATGTTCTGTTAGCTTAATGTGAAACAAACATACCGTAGTAGTTTCATTGTTGGTACTCCTGGTTCCCGCCTGTGAGAACCAGGTAAGTCCAGACATATTCAGTATCGCCTACCGCTGCATTGGAGGTAACACGCGAGGGACAATATGCGGCTTTGAAATTCTGCTTTCGTTTCAACAGATCTTCAGGCCTATACAATGTTGCAGGAGGCCTATGGAGAGTCTGTTCATCCCTACAGCACAGCTCGAAGGTGATTTAAAATGTTTAAAGAGCGGGGACAATCAATTACAAAGGAAGGTGGACCCGGTGCTCCAGTTACTGTTTTTAAGGAAGAAAATATCAACACTGCTGCTGCCATTGTGACAGAGGATGGTCGAATTTCCTTAGGATCTCTTTCTGAAATACTGAACATTTCATTGCTTGCCACCCACACGTTGGTGACAGAAACATTACACCTGAGACGTGTTTGTGCGTGATGGGTTCCAATACTGTTGATTCCCGAACAAAAGGACATTTGTATGCAGGTCTTTATGGAGTTAAAGTTGATGCTAGAGGAAGATCCGGAGTTTCTTTCAAACGTAATCACTGCTGATGAAACTTGTCTACGTCATTTTGAACCTGAGAGCAAACAGCAAAGCTCAGTGTGTAAATCTCCTTCATCACCAACCCCCCAGAAAAGCAAAAGTGGATGCTTCTGCTGGGAAAGTTATGGTCGTCTCATTCTTTGATATTCATGGAATGGTTTATCGGCATGTTGTACCTGCACACACATTAGTAACTGGACAATACTACAGGAATGTCCTGAAAACATTGCAAGTCCATATCAGGCGCAAAAGACCACATTTCCGTGAAGCAGGCTGGATGCTGCACCACGATAATGCGCGGCCGCATATTGCCAATATTGTTGCTGAATATCTTGCAAAAATCAACGTGATGTACATCCCACACGCTCCCTATATTCCGACTTTAGCCTCCATGTGACTTTTTTCTATTCCCTAACTTGAATAAACGCCTTAGTGGGAGGCATTATCCATCATCAGAAGCAGTGGTGAAGGTTGCGGAGGCGATTTTGAAAAAAATGGTTTTCAGCATGTCTTTGAAGACTGGCAGAAAGGCTGGGACAAGTGCATCACATTCAGGGGAGACTATTTTGAGAAAGGCCATGCAAATTATGAGGAGGAGTAAACGTAGGTTGTCAAAAAAATTGTGATCATTCTTTATTGAACAGCCCCCCTAATTATAGTTGGTTAGTCTATGTTTTCGTGCGGTTTCAAGCGTTCGTGTGGTTTCGAAATAGACATTTGTAGAAATCGTCTATTACATATTTCTTTATATGTACAACCGATTAGGTGAGAACAAAAGGCTTAAGTGATAGGCAAACTTTAAAGAGCTCGTCACTATGTGACGACTTTGAATTTCCACTCTGTTTTTAAGTCCAAGCATACAAAAAACGAATGTCCTATTCGATAACATTATATGTAGGTATTCGAAAAAAACAAGGGATATCTCCGAATTTTCGATTGTATTACGCTTTTAATTTACACACATATTTTTCAAAAATATTATTTTATTTTATTTAGTTTTCTAAGCCAGTACAATTGAGTGTGACCGGTGTTCAGCCCTGGCTCTGTACTAGCATACTCATTTTTACTGTGGGACCTTATTTATAGACAGTTAATTATAACAATGCATGTGCATTATTAGTTCTGTTCAATGTCCATAACGACTTTTTTTAACTTTATCCAAGAATTGCCCGATTTTCTTACTATATTTAACAAACATTTCAGCTATAGCCATATATATCTAACTTAAACAGTTTATTATTAGTAAACTCTTTGCTCCAAATTTCTGTAACTTTACAGTAAAAAAGTATATGTTCTAAGTTATCATTTCCCCTACATATGGGACAGTAATTTTGTGGAACACCGTTCCTAATACCTTTTAGTCCACATACTCATCTTTCACCCATGCAATATCTTCTCTCTCCTCTTTATTCGTCACGTCTATGTACTTTTCCCTTCCCCAAGCCCCCTTCATTGGTATATAAAAAACTAAAGACCTCTTCTAAACTATTTCACTTTCTCTTTTTCTCCACATTTGCCGTGGTCCACGGCTCTCTAGGTTATTTCTAAGACATTCTACCAATCCATTGTTATTTAAACTTTTCTCTTGATAAATTAAACATTGTTTTAACAGATTCCATTCTCTTAGATTCAATAGTCTATACCAGAGTTTCAATGCCATTTCCATAATCTTCCCTTTACTGTCAGCTCTACCCATCTCTATTTGTGCTACCTGCCTAACAGTTGCATTTGGTAACCCAAACATTTCTTTACAGCGTCTCCTATGCACCTCATTTATAACTTACCATCCTCCTTCTAGACCCCATACTTTGATACCGAAATTATGGTTTGCCAGAAGAATCATGATAGATGTCGAAGGAATGTTGGTTCTTTGTCAAGACCAGGGCAAGGCCAGTTGAGTTAGGGAAAGCGTCTAACAAAGCTATGAAGGGAGCAGTGTCCTTAGAAGGTTTCTAAAGGAATTGTCACTTGACGTATATGAATAGGGAATTCTTTGGATAATTTACAATGGCAACCAAAACAGCCACAAAGGGACTTTGTTTGTGTAAAAGAGTTTTGAAAGAGAAAGTTAGAGATATATACACACGCAGCTGTGGTCAGGGAGCACTCTTCGACGTAAGGCCGACGGAGGCAGTTCGCGGCTAGGAAGCCATTATAAACATTCTTCGGCTTGAAGCTAAGAGGGGAGTCTGAGACGTGAAGCCTATTAGAGCGGTCAACTTGTTCTGTCTTGAGTATTTTTCGGGTCATAAAAATTTATCGAGTAATAAACGATTAGCAGTCAATAATTCTAAACCGAGATTGGTAACCCTCGGTCGGCAGCTTCCATTTCGAGGTTAGAAAAGAAGAAGCAGTGAATAAATAATTTGGAGACGGGCATTCCAGTGTTGTAAAATTTCCTTCTCGCACCCATCCATGCATACCCTGAGCGAAACCTCATTGCTTGCCGACTTCTGTGTTCGCCATTATATTATATTTGCATCAAATTGGCGTTCCAATGGGGAACTTGTGTACACTAATAAACATTTAGTTACAAATTGGCACAACGTGGAGCCGTGGTAACCTTTGATCGCCACCACCATCTTTGTTGCTTCAACTTTTAATCCATATAACACTTTCGCCTCTATCACCACACTATAAACTTTCTCTAACCATTTGTTATTTATATCTGGTACTTTGTACTTGCAGCTTCTGATGGCTGATAAAGCTTCTTTTCCTTTTGCTAAGGCAAATTTCTTTTGTTTCTCCAAATTTCCTCTGCTTCTATTTTAATTCATAAATAAATGCAATCTCTAACTACCCTATACTGATTTATTCTAGGTTTCCAAAAATCTTGAAACACGTATTTCCGGCGAAATCACTGTATGCAATACAACTCTTCCCTTACTTAAAAATATACCTAGTTGTTGAGGATAAAGGTAGAGACAACTTGCTTGATATTGTTGCTTTTAAATGCTACACGGTAAAAGCCTGTAAATATATTACATTTTCAATTACATGGATATTTAATAAGCTAAACATTATTCTTTTATGCAAACCGATTTCTGTGAGATATAACATCATTTCGATCGTATTGGCGATATAAAGAAGTTGCACACGTTTATTTGGTGTTAAATATTTACTTGCCCTATAATTTCTGTTAGCACTCTCAGGAAAAACAATTTTAATACTAGTTTTCATAACATCACATCGTAGGTGAGTTGCGTAGATAGGAGGCAGGGGTAAGGAAGATGGAAAGAGAGAGGAAAAGGTAGAGAGAGAGAGACAGAGAGTAAGAAAGTGGTGTGGATAGTGAGAGAGTTAATCTCTACCTTAAACGAAATCACGCGAGTAGAGCTGCGGATTCTACTAGATATTAAACAAAAGATTTGCTATCTTGGAAGGTAATATCTCAAGTATACGAGGGTTAACAACAAACGCCCTGTACTACAACTTGCGACCTAGGAACAAAGATGCTGTCATTAACGACACTGGAAATTAGCCAATTAGCTTTCAGTTGAGAGCCCCTCTGGTCACAAATGTGCATCAGGCGAGAAATAACTGCTGATGGTGGTGGTTGTTATCGGGAACACAGTGGTTCTAATGAGGGTTTTGTGTTTTGTCGCTATTAACAGAGTGAAAATTACCAAAGTTTGTAGTGCAGCAATTTGGTTTAGTCCGTAGAACTGTACGCTTTAATTGGCTTTAAGGACCAACAGAGAGAATTCTGGAAAAGACACAATTGAAGATCAAGATATAACGCTAAAAGATGTACATGAATGGTCAATTATTGCTGTGGTGAGCTGGTAGTGTGTCTCCCCCCTCACATTCAACAGGTCCTGTGTTCGAATCTCGGTCAGAGTGAGTTATCTGCATTTGTTACCTTAATCGAAACCATCAGAGGCATTTTGGGACAAAAATAACCACAAATTCTTCATGTAAAAACAATTTGTGATGGATTTTACACACATACACACATACGAGGGGTTGTAAAGTTTTAGTGATTTAGTGATTTGAGTCTGTCTTTTTTATATAGTAAGTGCCAGAAGTGAGTGAGGTGTAAGATGGAGAAAGTTGAGGCTCGGAGTGTGATCAAGTGCCTACATTTGAAGGGCAAAACTGTCTGGAAAATCCATGACGAGATGACGGCTGTTTATGGAAATGACTCCCTATCGTATGACATTATTGTGAGGTAGAAAAGGAATTTTCAAACTGGTCACATGTCCCTGACAGGTGAGCCAAGAGCTGGTAGACCGTCAGCTGTCACAGTGAAGAAAGTGGAGTGTTTAATACTGGAAGACAGACGAGCAACCATCCAAATGATCATGAATGAGACACATCTTAGTTATGGTAGTGTGTGGACGAACTGCACATGTCTAAGGTGTCTGTACGGTGGGTTCCACGTTTGCTAAACACTTTCCAAACGCAAACACGGCGTGACCTTTCAAGACAGTTGTTGCTGTTGGAATAGGATGAAGATGATTTCTTGATCGTCTGGTAACCATGGATGAATCCTGGAACTATCAGTATGATCCAGAGACAAAAACCATGGGCATGGAATGGAAACATGCCGATTCCCGCCTCCCATAAAGGCAAAGGTGCAAAAGTCAGCTGGGAATATCATACTTTCAGTTTTCTGAGACTGTCGTGGAGTCATCCTTACAGATTATCTTGCCAAGGGTCAAACCATCACTGACAGATACTGACACAATCTTCTGGACAAGTTACGAGCAGCTCTGATTAAGAAACGACGCGGTATGCTCTCCAAAGTTGTTCGTCTTCTGTCTGACAATGCACCAGCTCATTCATCTCAAGTTGCAGTTGACAAAACAAGTGAATGTGGCTTTGAGACTTTACAGCATGTCTGATCTCGCAACAATTGAATTCTTCTTGTTGCCGGAAATGAAGAATCCGTTTCGTGGTCGCCGATTTGACAACACAAATGACGTCATTAATGAAGTGGAAGAGTTGTTTAAAGCGAATTCTGCAGACTTCTACAATCAAGGTATTCGGAAGGTCAAGAAACGCTGGGAAAAATGTGTAAATCTAGGATGGTGACTTCGCAGAGAACTAATAAGCAGATATCAACACAAAACTTTACGACACCCCCTCGTACATACCTGCAGGAAGTTTTCCCAGAAGCAACTTCCTTCAAGGCGCCTAACAACATTTATCTTCACGCTAAAGCTCAAATAAATTCAAAATTAATATATTTTACAGTTCATCCCAAAGTTATTGTACCAACCACTTTGTGTTGTTAATGATATATAACCTAGAAATACGAGGGCTGTTCAATAAAGAATGGTCATAATTTTTTTACTGTCATAATTTTTTGCACTAAACTTCTATCTTATTATATTCTGTTAGCTTAATGTGAAACAGACACACCGTAGTAGTTTCATTGTTGGTACTCCTGGTTCCCGCCTGTGAGAACTAGGCAATGTTCAATACCGCCTACCCCTGCAATGGAGGTAACACGTGAGGAATAATATGTGACTTTGAAATTCTGCTTTCGTCTCAACAAATCTTCATTTGAGGCCTATACAATGTTACAAGAGCCCTATGGAGGGTCTGTTCTTCCCTACAGAACAGTTCGATGGTGGTTTAAAATGTTTAAAGAGGAGAGACAATCAATTTCAAAGGAAGGTCGACCCGGTGCTCCAGTTACTGCTCTTACGGAAGAAAACATCAAAACTGCTGCTGCCATTGTGAGAGAGGATCGACGAATTACCTTAAGATCACTTTCTGAAATACTGAACATTTCATTGGGTGCCACACACACATTAGTGACAGAAACATTACACATGAGACATGTTTGTGTGCGATGGGTTCCAAAAATGTTGATTCCCGAACATAAGGACATCCGCATGCAGGTCTGCATGCAGTTAAAGTTGATGTTAGAGGATGATCCGGAGTTTCCTTCAAACGTAATCACTGCTCATGAAACTTGGCTACATCATTTTGATCCTGAGAGCAAACAGCAAAGCTCAGTGTGGAAATCTCCTTCATCACCAACTCCCAAAAAACAAAAGTGATTGCTTCTGCTGGGAAAGTTATGGTCATCTCATTCTTTGATATTCATGGAATGGTTTATCAGCATGTTGTACCTGCACACACATCAGTAAGTGGACAATACTACAGGGATGTCCTGAAAACATTACAAGTCCATATCAGGCGCAAAAGGCCACTTTTGCGTGAAGCAGGCTGGATGCTGCATCACGATAGTGCGCGGCCGCATATTGCCAATGCTGTTGAAAAATATCTTGCAAAAATCAACGTGAAGTGCATCCCTCACCCTCCCTATAGTCCGGATTTAGTCCCATGTGACTTTCTCTATTCCGTAACTTGAAGAAACGTCTTCGTGGGAGGCATTATAAATCATCAGAAGCAGTGGTGAAGGCTGCGGAGGTGATTTTGAAGGATCTCTCAAAAATGGTTTCCAGCATGTCGTTGAACACTGGCAGAAACGCTGGGACAAGAGCATCACATTCAGGGAAGACTGTTTTGAGAAGTACCAACAAAATTATGAGGATGAGTGAAGTTACGTTGTCAAAAAAAGTGTGATCATAGTTTATTGAACAGCCCTCGTGCTTTAGGATTGTAATATAGATTAGTAATTGCAGGATTTAGAAACCCTACAAGCCAAGGTTTGCTTACAAAGAGAATCGGACCCTTTGGTCCATTCAGCAGCTTCCGCTCGATTAACCAGTCTGCTGAGTTAGGGTGAAACATTTCGGTGGTTAAACAGAGAAAGTAAAGTATTGAACTGTACAATCAAAGCCGGCTAGCACGTAGGAATACAAACTGCACTTAAATTTACATGAGATGCTCGTTTGTTTGCTCCTGTGTCTCTGTGGTCTTGTATTTCTTGCAGAGGTTAGAAGTTCCATTAATTTGTCTCCTTTAGAAGGATCTGTATGCATGTAGAATTCCAGATGCAGCGTGCAGACAAAAGCCTATGCATTTCTAAAGCTCTTGCGATTCCACCGCCTTCTTTCTCTTGCCTCTCGATCGTGTTAGCGCCATCCATCGTCGCCGAGGGAAATTAATTCAGTAGCACAAGCGGCGGGCGGCTCTGTTTTTGCAAAGGCTTCTAACGCAATTTTCCACGGACCACAATGAGCTTGCCAAGTCATTCTCTTCCGAGCTTCTATTGTTTGGTCCCAGTTGGAAACAGTTATTTCTCTAACAGGGATGGATATTACTGAAGCCTTTCAATTTCAACCACGGTTCGAGGGAATTACACAAACGTTATAATCCAAGTCAGTCGTCTGAGAAATATCTGCTACACAATGCTAACCTACATACCCTAAATAATTAGCTTTAGATGGCTCTGTATGTCACAACTTTTAGACTGTATACGTTGTTGGAGAGGAACATGTGTGGGTTTAATTGCAAGGAATTTCTTATAAGAGGTTATGGGTTCGTTCCTAGCTCAGTTGCATGGATCTTTGATCTCAGGAGTGGTATACAGCAGACTGGTTTGCTTTTTTTCTTCCTATATTTCTTGTTGCTTTCCCTTTTTACTAAAAGTTTTACGAAGTTTCGCACACACACGTAATACTCTATGCTTAATGCAGTTTAGGCGCAATAAATACGAGTTTTAACGCTGATTAATTACTGTAGATGAAACCTGGATACACCATTATACACCCGAAACAAAATTACAGTCCAAACAGTGGACTGCAAAGGGGGAATCACCTGCAAAAAAAAAAAAAAAAAAAAATGTTTTCTTCGGCTGGGAGGTGATAGCGACTGCTTTTTGGAATAGTCGTGGAGTTATTTTCATCGATTATCTCCAAAAATGAAAAACCATTTCAGGAGCATACTACGCATCATTACTTGACAAGCTGAAGGCAGAACTTGCGGGAAAACAGCCACATTTGAAAATCCTGTTTCACTAAGACAACGCACCATCTCACACCTCAGCGGTTGCATTGGCGAAATTATAAGAATTACGGTTTCAACTGCATGACCATTCGCCTTACTCACCAGATCTAGCCCCAAACGACTTCTTTTTGTTCCCTCATCCGAAAATTGCGCTTAGAGGTCAGACATTTTCCTCCAATGAAGAGGTAAAACGTTCGTGAACAAAAATTTTGCGGAGAAAGACGTCTAGTACTATTGTAACAGGTTACAGAGATGGGAGCATCGCTGGGAGAAGTGTGTAGAGTTACAATGAGACTATGTTGAAAAACGCCGAGTACTATTTGGACGGGTTACAGAGATGCGAGCATCGCTGGGAGAAGTGTGTAGAATTACAAGGAGACTATGTTGAAAAACGTCGAGTACTATTTGGACGGGTTACAGAGATGGGAGCATCGCTGGGAGAAGTGTGTAGAGTTACAAGGAGACTATGTTGAAAAACGCCGAGTACTATTTGGACGGGTTACAGAGATGAGAGCATCGCTGGGAGAAGTGTGTAGAGTTACAAGGAGACTAAGTTGAAAAACGCCGAGTACTATTTGGACGGGTTACAGAGATGGGAACATCGCTGGGAGAAGTGCGTAGAGTTACAAGGAGACTATGTTGAAAAAAGCCGAGTACTATTTGGACGCGTTACAGAGATGAGAGCATCGCTGGGAGAAGTGTGTAGGGTTACAAGGAGACTATCTTGAAAAACGACGAGTACTATTTGGACGGGTTACAGAAATGGGAATTTTGCTGGGAGAAGTGTGTAGAGTTACAAGGAGACTATGTTGAAAAACGCCGAGTACTATTTGGACGGGTTACAGAGATGGGAACATCGCTGAGAGAAGTGTGTAGAGTTACAAGGAGACTATGTTCAAAAACGCCGAGTACTATTTGGACGGGTTACAGAGATGGGAGCATCGCTAAGAGAAGTGTGTAGAGTTACAAGTAGATTATGTTGAAAAACGCCAAGTACTATGTGGACGGGTTACAGAGATGGGAGCATCGCTGGGAGAAGGTTGTGTAGAGTTATAAGGAGACTATGTTGAAAAACAATTCTGAAAAAAATATCTTGTATGTTTATTAGGTCGGAAACTTTTCAGACCACCCTCGTATGGTACATTTTCGTCTATCGCTTATTGCACCTGTTACAAGATTATGCAAAATTTCTTTCGAATGAGGTTTTCACAAGCTATTTTCAGAATATACATTTTATTTGTTATGTGAATATCTTTAATACTCGTATATGGTTATTTAATCAAAATGGTTATACCGCTTTTAGGGAATAAATGCAGGGGCAGCTTATTTACCGACCAATAGCATACGTAAATACTTCACGAGTTCGTCAGCCAATGATTAATTCTCCCGGCCACAGCTTTTGGAGTACTACGTACTAGCTTTACAATTATTGTGCGCCGGTCAGACCTTTTTTGTTTTGTAATGTGTTCCCAACAGCTGTTCCGGAGAGAACGTATATCTGGCTCTTTCTATCGCATGTACAGGTTCGTGACAGCTCTCAAAAAACAAACGTAGACTTCAGGAGCTAATCTAAAGCGGTTGGCATAAGACTCCTTTCATATTTACAAAATATATTACGATCTGTCACATTCACATCATTTTCTCTATATAGTGTCATTTGTTTTTATTTATTCTGTGAATTATTCTTGAAAAAATATTATTACTATTTAGTTCCTCTTAATCCCATCTAAAACACAATATCTTATGGTTTATTGTCAAATATAATGAAACGTTAGTAGCTATGTGCTTTTAAAAACTAGGAATATACCTTTTTAATTGTCTGTGTGAATATTTGGCCTTTGTTTACTATATAATTAGCTTAAGATATTATCTCGACGTAGTTTATTATAAACTGTCTTATCTGGCGCTGTATTAATGTCTTTTTAAATGACAATTTAACAATAGATAATCGGGGGGAGGGTGACAGTAATAAAGTTGAAATAAGATGCAAATAACGGTCAGGGAAAGTTAATGTGGCTGTACAAATTGCAGAAGGGGTAGAGAGATTAGAGTGGGATTGTGAGAAGTAGAGGAGAAGATTTGAGGAGTGAGGAAGGAATAACTAACTGGAACAGGGATGTGAATAGCGGCTGGTGGAGTTAAATAATTTGTAAAGGAAAAGGGAAGACGTGAAAGTGAGAAATATGAAAAGTGAGGTTAGGTACATCCAGACCCAGTGATACAATAGTAATAAACAGTTGAAAAAGGCAGTAGTAATTAACAAAAATATACAACAATTTGGTAAATAGCAGAAACTAGTGGAGATAGTGTAAAAGAAAAGCAATTGGGCAACAAAAATGGTTTTTAAATGTTTCGAGCACTTCATGAGGCAATTCCTACTAATTTTGGGTTGAGAAAAACAAATACGACAATGAAAAATTTTTATTAGCTCTAGTTTCTATGATATACACAAGGTGGAAGTATTACATATTAACGGATTGAGAGAAAAGGATACATTTTAATTACATACATGCTAACAACAAAAGTGCATTTGATTTTTTTAACTGGTAATTACATGCTAAGAGTTCTAAATTACTGGAAAAATACTTCGCAGATAGTCGTGTCTGAAGAGAATCATGTGGTGGCCTAATGACTTCGTCGTCTTTTAGCTTGCCTCTTGTGATGGAGTTCCGCAGAATCCCTATACAAAGGCCAACAGTAATCCGAAACCATTACTTCATTCCAACGGCCCTGATATCTTTGTTCCATAACAGAAATGTTCTAATGGAATCTCTCCCCATGTTCATCACTGACAGCTCCACAACTAGGAGGGAGAAAGTCTAGGTGGGAGTGGAGAAAATGGATGTTAAGGGACATGTTGCATCCAAGGTTACGGTATTTTTGCAGGAGCACTGTTACCAAATGCTTGTAGTTGTCATCTACGGTATTTTGAAGGTGTGCCAACTCCCCCAAAAAATTCTCTCAACTTTAAATTCTTCACTCTAAAAAATGAAATGCCACTTTTTCTTCAAAATAAGAGCTAATCTATCATTTTTATGGTGATTTTTCAATTCAGCAGATGGAAATACGTGTTCATTCAATATTTTAAAGCCCGATACATTTTCATTGTTGCCCAGTGTTATTACAACGGGCAAACATGCATAGAGTATTTAGTTGTATATGTATTGAGGTCATATGAGGGCCAGGGCTAAGCTCAAGGTTAGTCCAAGATGTATTTGTTTAGTAAGTCATATCAAATAACAATTTAATACATTTCATTTACCTAGCTCGGGCCCTTTATGGAATTGTACAATGATCAAAGGATAGCGTGTAGCGTGTAGCCCTACATCAGGGAGTTGCGACCCTGCCCACACGAGCACCAAGTCCCTCTGCTCCGGAGGGTTGTATTTGGGCCCAGGGTCCATAGAGCTTAGCGTTACCCGACATTCGTCTTTCAGGATAAGGGGAAACTTTGGAAAGAAACCTTATCCAGGAAACTCACCCCGACCGAGATTCGAACTCGGGACTTCTTGAACGTGAGGCAGACACACTACTACCACGCTACCGAGGCGGGCAACCCTAGCCTTTGTTATGGTCGCTTTAGCTTTCCCGTAGAGGGGAATCCGTCCCCTTGAGCTGCCGTGATGCGGGCGCTGGGGACACCTAGCACTCGTGGTACCTGTGACGTTACTAGAGGAGCCTCGGGCCAAATGCCGAGCCCCTCCCTGATAGGGAGTTGTTCGGATTGGGTTGGACTCGAGAGGGCAGTGGTTCCCGATACCCGTGGGAGATCGGTTACGTCTCCGGACAGGGTTGAGGGAAGCCATATATTCCCGCGTACTAGCCAGCATAGCTAATGGAAGGTGTGCTAGATCACCAGGCGGCCCTACCGAGGTGTAATCGGTAGCCTTCACCTTTGGGGTTGGCGCGCGTAAGTGGCGTCTCCACTTCCATTCCGTCTTGTGTCCACATGACCAGATGGGGGGGGCCTTGTTAGTCTCTAGGTCTTGCCCTATGTATAGAGCCTCGGAGGCGCCGGGCGCCCTTTCGGGACAGCTTGGTAACTCCCGGGTAGAAGGACGCCCGGGTCCTTGGTCCTACGGGTCCGTGATGATATATATATATATATATATATATATAACGGGCGCTCAACTACGGCGGTCATCAGCGCCCTTTAAAAAACTAGTCATGGCAAAAGCCAGATATAAAACTTTCTAAAAACTATACAAGTGTAACAAAACCTATTAAAAATACACGTACATAAAAAACATCAATCAAAACCTACTAAAAATTTCGTTCACTAAATCCTAAACTCCTAAAAACCTTCACCACGGGTCTCCACGCACGGCCTACACGTGGGTGGGCCTGTTGACCGTCTCCCTCAACCACGAAGAGGAGCTCACACGAGGGAGACTGTTGGCTGGGGACCCCAGGTGCGCCAAACCCGTACCTACCAAAGTAGGCCCCTGAAGGGCCTACGGGTCCAGGACTAATGTGAGTAGAACCTCTTCACTTAACAGTCGCTTTAGCTTCCTCCTGTTTACGCTTAGCTAGCCTCTTCTAAACTGCCGTTCCTAATAATTATTTTGCACCTGCTGCTTATAAGGTTTTAACTTTCCAGGTACCAAATTCCATTACTACATTCTTTTGTGTAAGTTGTTCCTCAACAATGTGATGAGAAGTTGTTGGCTTCTAGATCCAACCCCGAACCGGGATAACCTTATCTATTTATCTCCTCGGGATACAGGGTAACCTGATTATATCCCAGAGCGTATGTCATATCGTGACTTGATAATTTTATTTGTATAAAAAACATGTGAATTATCACAAACCATTACATACTTTTATAACTACGTCTTTAGTATTTTGAAGTACTGAGTTAATTTGAAGCAATCAGATGCGATGTTCGTAGTGTTGACGTCACTGAAACTAAATTTGACACTCGGTGGGGATAAGCTTGAGTTTTGTGTTTCACTATTGGCAGATCAGAGGTTTGTTCGCTTTAAAAAGACAGTTGTGCGTATCTTGTAATAGCATATTCTTAGCCGGGACATTAAAACTTGATCCTGTCTAAATGGGACAGGAATTTGGTTACAATATTACTTGTCGTAATTTGTATTTTGAGGTGCCACGTCATCTGGTCTTTTACTCCTAGTGCCCGATTTCACCAACAGATGTTAAAATCGACGTTAACAAATGTAACGTAACAATTGTCACAGCGCTAAAACTAATGTTAAATTTCTTGCATTTCACCAACCTGTTTTCTTAAAATGTTAACAAACCTGTGTTAACGCCAAGAAACTTGTAAATATCACAGCTATGGAAGGCTATGGATGATTTTCTGAACGTACTCCGATGCGCTTTTGTTTTCATTTTCGTCTGCACAAATGGCGGATGAACAAAATCATAAATAAAGCCGTGAGACAAATTTCTGATTGACGGAGAAATAATTGTAATTGAAATGGTGACGAACTGTAAGGATATCGTGGAAAATAAGAGGACGGATACAGTGAATGTAAAAGAGAAAGATGTCGCGGGGAAAATGTTGGAAACGAATTTAATTCAAATGCATGTGTTACTACTACAAGCACCAAACAACTTCGTCAGTATTACGTAAATTTAAAACGAGGTGCGAAGAAGGACGAGTGACTTGAACGTTTCAAGACGGCAGGTGGACAATGTATTATCCACATAATTCAGTGAATTATAAAATCGCAAAGTTATTAGTACTTGAAGCAAAGGTGAGATCGGCATATTCCTTTCGATGCATGTTCTAACCTCTCTTGTACTTCCGCAGTAACCTTCATAGCAACATGTTTCGACAGTCTATACCTCCGTAAAACAATTTTCTTCGGATAGTTCTTCAAAATCATTTCTCCTCATAGGCCGTACTCTATTATGAATGCCATTTAGACGGTCTTAAATATAGCAAATCGACATCAACAGCTGAGTTCATGCTCGCCATCTTGACTATTTACAATTGTTAGGGACTTAACATCAGAAATTCGGCGTGGTAGTTTAACATGAGATTTAACACGAGTGTTACGCTAACACTTGTTGGTGAAATGCAATTTTTGTTTTAAATATTGCTAAACTCGTGTTAAGTCTTAACATTTGTTGGCGAAATCGGGCATAAGTGTCGTTAGAAGGGGTTACAGCCAAGTCTTTGACGGGGCCTTCCGACAGAAACCATTCCAGGACTACGTCCTTCGCTGGTTCAATGAGGTTTTTGCTATGAAGACTGTGATAAACGGTGGTATTTTCGTAGGTAGTTTATTTTTTATTTTGTATTTTGTATTATTGTTTTTTATGATGAGGAATTTGGAATATAGAGAGTATGTGTTTAGGTTCGGTGGAGTAGTAGCCTGGGGTGCTTGTATAGTTCCCTGGGGTCGATATCGTATTCCTCAAGACCGGGAATGGCGTTGAAATTATGGGGAAAGGAGTAGAACAATTTTTGAAAAAGGGAGAGCATGTATTCAGTTAGGAGGGGAAAGGATAGGTGGCGGTGAATGTGTTTGGAATGTACCAATCGGCACTGACTGTGGTACGAAGAAATCTCTTTTGGAGGGTTTGGAGGCGTTGGCAGTGGCCCAGACTGGGCATGCGTAGGTGAGGGTGGGACGAACGACTTGCTTGTACAGAAGTTTGTTGGATAGGGACATGGCGGAGTTTCTGTGAAAGAGGGGGTATAGAAGTGCCATCCTGCAAACAGGATGTGAGGTCTACGATGTGAGCTTTCCAGGACAGCTTTGGTCCAGCGTGACGCCTAGGTATTTTGCGCAAGTTGACCAAAGAGGAGACAAAAGGCAGCCGTCTCAAGGAGTCACGGCAATGCAGAGTGCAGGGCCCCTACTATTTACCGGTTGGAAACACCCCGGCAATCTAGTACAATCGGCATCCTAACCGCCGTGGTCCAGTAATGGCCGACTAGGTCGGACCTGAGACCGGAGACCGTTATATCGAAGGAGAAAGTGTTTACCAGAAGTTTATCATCCTGCCATGTAGCGCCAAGTGTACCACCAACACTTTCTACCCTGAAAGAGACCATCAAAGGAGAGATAATGTAAAACGGAGATGAAATGGAGAGACAGGAAATGTGGAGGATGTGATCAACCTATATTCGCCTATATTCGCCTGGCGTCCCGGGAAAACACCGACAAACCCAAGGGTCAGATATGCCCGCTGCAGTAGGATGGTGGTAACATGTCTGCCTACGTTCAAGAGGTCCCGAGTTCGAATATCGGTCAGGGTAAGTTACCTAGATAAGGTTTTTTTCCGGGGTTTTCCCTTATCCTTCAAGACGAATGTCAGGTAACTCTAAGCTCCATGGACCCTGTACTCATTTGAGCATCATTTCACCCAATTCATTCACCGTCCGATATAACTTAACGTTGGGGCGGACGTAAGAAAAAGGGGTCAGGTATGTCAGCCAAGGGGATCAAACCTGAACCTCCCGAATGGGGAGCACAGACGAAACCACCTGATCGTTCCCGCTCGGTTTCATGTTCAAGAACACGTATTAAATTTGTGTTATTTTTTATATGCTATTAACAATGCATAGAAATAGGGAAAGGAAACTCCACAAGAAATATAAAGAACTTTTTAGAAAGATGGCATTAAAATCCCTGCTTTGGACATCCCTGAATAGTGTTAAAAGAAGATTTTTAACACTACAATGTAGTCAACATTTCAAATTACAGTAATTGCACTATAAACATACCAATTTACTCAAAATAATAGTAGATTTAGTGAACCATTTAAAATGTTATCTGAGACGCTATAACCTATTAATACATTACAGTGTTATTACATTATTTTCGTTTTATTAGTTGCATTACCTCCTTTATGTAAGATTCTATATAGAATGTTTCGTTATGTTCCAACACTGATTGCAAGGCAATAATTGAACATCGCAGCACGTTTGCTTCAGGTCTCCGAAATAGGTAAAACAAACTATCTCTTATCTAAAATACTTTTATAAATATTCAGTACTGTCCAAAAAATACTATATGCCACTCGTGTTCAAAGTAATTTTATTCTGTTCGTAGAAATTGCTCCATTCGCTTACGCTCACAGATTAAAATTTTCCTTTTCTTGTGTCATAAATAACCATTAAACGAAGCAATGCTCTTAAAATAGGTAACCTTTCATGGCATCAGACCATTTCTGACACTTTCACTCTTATTGATTTTAATTTTTCAGTATTTTGTCATGGTTGAAGTCTTGTTTGCGTGCAGTTGTTTCCCGTGATGTCAAGTACAGTGAATACATTTTCAAGGCCATGGGATCGCTTTTAAACATTTAAACGATCGATTTCTTTTCCTGTATGTACACGAAATGTATAATGAAGCTCTATCTACAAAGGTTTACCTGGATTAATATAGAGTACACAGAAAAACAAGCTATTGTAATATCTTTTAGAAATTACACAAAGAACAGTAGTGGACAGATATAGATAGTATCCTATAATTATGTCGTTTTTTAAGAAAAATATTTGAAATGTGTTATTTTCAAAGTATAGACCATTAGATTGTATACTCTTGAGCCATCGATCAGTGAGGTTTATTATCTCACGATGGTACCAGTCTCTGGTTTTTGATGCAAAAGGTTAGATGACACCCTCTTGTGCTACTTCAATGTTGTAAACATTTCTTTCACGTAGAAAATAGGCTATGGATAGAAATATATTATAATCTGATGGTGCGAGAACAGGGCTGTATGCTGGGTGTGGTAGCAGTTCCATTTCTCCCACTTGCTGAATTTTTTCCAGGGATATTCCTGCAGTATAGGGTATTGCACTGTCCTGTTGTAATAGAACTCTATTTAGTTAACTAATGCTGGCCATCCCAGTCTCAAAATTTCATGAAGTCGTTCCAGTTGTTGAGAACAAAGATCTGCATCCAAAAACAAATCTAAAGTACCAAATAGAATTTTACACACATCACTGAAAGAGCTATCCCACTTCATTATAAATCTTACTATTAAAAATCACCAGGACATGACCTTATACCAAACATAGTACTAAAGAAACTTACAATGAAGACACTTGTTTACCTGACAGAAATCTTTAACTCCTCTCTAAGAATTGGCTACTTCCCTCGTTCATGGAAAATAGCAGAAATAATGGTTTTCCACAAACCTCAAAAACCGAAACATCTCCTATCAAGTTATCGGCTAATCAGTCTGCTTCCAACTTTACCCAAACTTTTTGAGAAAGTAATCCAAAAACGCATAGCAGAATTTGTCTACAAAAACAACAGTATACCATCGTATCAATTTGGCTCTCGTCCTCTGCATTCTACAACTCATCAACTACTAAGAGTTACTGAAAGCATCACAAAAGAATTTTAAAAGAGACAGTCTACCCCTGATATTTTTCTATATATAGCTCAAGCTATAATGTCTCCATTGTTGAAACGTTGGAACCATCCTTGTGCCCCACGCTCACTCGTGCCACCTTCTCCCTCCCATTCAGATATTCTTCGAGCTGCAGCTTTATAATCTTATTTCTACTGGTTTGGAAGAACTCTAAGTTCAAACATTGTTATATCCATTTTGTGACTGTTTATCAGTAACTGGGAGACTGATACATGCAATATACACAGCACTAGCGAATTTCAAAGATAGAAACATTCAATGCCATGGCTGGAATTTGAAGTCAGAATCTCCCACTTTGTATAAGGATGCTCTAGCCACTGAACTACCATGGAAGCGTCCAGGTAGAACACTATTTTATTTCTATTTTTCCAGCTGAAACTACTTTTGTTTTCTCCAAGTGTCTCACTTTAGAGATATTTTAATGGAAATAAATAATTTGATTCCTGGACACTCAAATAATTCAAATCAACTAAACTAACATAGAATTCTTTTTAATGTAATATTCTACTAAACTTTAGTCACGGTAGCTCAGCGGTTAGAGCAGCCAGTTCCTACGTTCAAAACAATACTTAAGCTGGCTTATGCTTAAAAATAATAATTTGTTTATTATTTTACAGGTACTTGAAATTAGAAAGTGGGAGTGGCACGTTAGACCACTTGCCTCTCACCAAGATTCCTATTATACTGGCACCTGGGAAGAGTTCTCGCCTGTAGCGAATCAGATGCGTTACAGCCTTCACCGTTGCCACCTCGTGCCCGCCTCGGTAGCGTGGTGGTAGTGTGTCTGCCTCACGTTCAAGAAGTCCCGAGTTCGAATCTCGATAAGGGTGAGTTACCTGGATAAGGTTTTTCCTGGGTTTTCCCTTATCCTGGAAGACAAATGTCGGGTAACTCTAAGCTCTATGGACTCTGGGCTTATTTGAGCATGATTTCACCCATTCCATTCATCGTCCGATATGACTTAAATTTGGAGGACGTAAAATTACAAACAAATAAAAAATTGCCATGTCGTTCCCTGACTCTTTTTATATTCCCCTCTCTCTCACACACTTGCGAGTGTTCGTGGCGCTAGACGTAAGGGAACGCAAACTGAATTTTCCAAAGTTTTATAATAATGCAGTTTTTCAAATCAAAACTACCACATTGATATAGGTATATTACGAAAATGGTTTAAATATTTAGTTTAAAATTAATTATAGTTTATGAATTATTTTTTTCTAATCCAACGAAAATGCCAGCGGTGCATCCGTATAGCTGTGAATGTTACTTACGTTAAGAGATAATTCGTCATTGTCATTGTCTTCATCGTCTGAGTACTGCACATTTATGATGAGAGGTTCCAAAGTCTGATTACGTGCTATTTATTTCCAAATCGTCTTTTTGTAGTTTGTCTGACGTCTCACGCAGTTTTTACAATCTTGTTGTGTTCCTTGTTAATTTCTTCGTGTATAAGTCGTTCAACGTCAGTCACTTTGAAAATATTATTTCTGTTTGCAACATAATTTGAGCCCACACTAACTCTATTGGATTGTTCTAGCAGTAGTAAGGGGAGAAAGGTGGATCGTATCTCATTGATCCACCTGATTTACTTTTTCTTGGAACAGTAACTGAATAATCCTGCTTTGAGCTCTCTAGAGTAAATAGAGATTACGAACCATTCATAAACAAAGATATAATGTGACCAGGCATGTTCTGTCAGACTAGCAAGAAGTGTATTTTTTCCTCTCATTGAATTTAACAAACACCTTGGCTTATTCAAAGTATTTCTTTTATCACGTCATGTCAAATGTTTACGTTTCAGTTCTGAGTTACTTCAAATATACGTTCACGCATACATGCTAACCAATAATGATATTCATTACAGTGCTTACGTCACAATGCATTGTTATAATGGAATCTACTTTATTTATTTGTATTAAGGAAACTATGAGGGCTGTTCAATAAAGAATGATCATAAGTTTTTTACGGTCATAATTTTTCGTATTAAAATTCAATCTTAGTATATTCTGTTAGATTAATTTGAAAAAAAAAAAACCACGCCGTAGTAGCTTCATTGTTGGTACTTCTGGTTCCCGCCTGTGAGAACCAGGCAAGTTCAGACATATTCAGTGCCCGCCTCCGTAGCGTAGATGGTAGCATGCCTGCCTCACGTTCAACAGGTCCCGAGTTCGAATCTCGGTCAGGGTGAGTTAGCTGGATAAGGCTTTTCCGGGGTTTTCCCTTATACTTTAAGACGAATGTCGGGTAACTCTAAGCTCCTTGGACCCTGGACTCATTTGAGCATCATTTCTCATTTCACCGAATTCATACACCGTCCGATATGACGTAACGTTGGAGGACGTAAATTACAAAAAAAAAAAAAAAAAAAAAAAAAAAAAAAGACATTCAGTATCGCCTACCACTGCAACGGAGGTAACATGCAGTTAAAGTTGTTGTTAGAGGAAGATATGGAGTTTCTTTCAAACGTAATCGCTGCTGATGAAACTTGGTTACATCATTTTGATCCTGAGAGCAAACAGCAAAGCTCAGTGTGGAAATCTCCTTCATCACCAATCCTCCAAAAAGCAAAAGTGATTGCTTCTTCTGGGAAAGCTATTGTCATCTCCTTCTTTGATATTCATGGAATGGTTTATCAACTTGTTGTACCTGCACACATCAGTAACTGAACAATACTACAGGGATGTCCTGAAAACATTGCTTGTACATATCAGGCGCAAAAGACCACATTTCCATGAAGCAGGCTGGATGTTGCACCACGATAATGCGCGGCTGCATATTGCCAATGTTGTTGCTGAATATCTTGCAAAAATCAACGTGAAGTGCATCCCTCACCCTCTCTACAGTCTGGATTTAGCTCCATGTGGCTTTTTTCTATTCCCTAACTTGAAGAAACGTCTTCGTGGGAGGCATTATCCATCATCAGAATCAGTGGAGAAGGCTGCGGAGGCGATTTTGAAGGATCTCTCATAAAATGGTTTCCAGCATGTCTTAGAAGACTGGCAGAAAGGCTGGGACAAGTGTATCGCATTCAGGGGTGACTATTTTGAGAAGTACCATCAAAATTATGAGGATGAGTAACGGTACGTTGTCAAAAAAAAGTTGTGCTCATTCTTTATTGAGTTAAAAGTATGGGTTTTTTACGATTATGTTAAATACATTAATCTCTACTTTCCATATGGATCAGTTTTAACAAAATCTGAATTTTTGTAATAGCGCGAATAGTTTTATTAAAAATTGATTAATTTCGCGTTCGTCACACAATAGGACAATATCGGTGGACTCCAATTGTTTGTTCATCTAGTACCGCTCAAGGACAAACCCCTTCCCATTTGAAACACATAATAGTCTTGTAAGCCACGACGTCAGGAAACAACACGCACATAAACAATTTCTCTAATATAAGTATAAATACTTAATGAAAAAGAAAAAAAGTGGTAGGTAACCTATAGATAAGTACTACAATATCAGAAGGTAATTTTGAGGATATGTAACCCCGAAGGAGAGACACAGCGCCCAGTTTCTCTGGAGGTGATAAAACTTACCCACAGTTTCTCCTGGCCTATCCACAACAACTACAGCTGAGTAATGGGTCGGTGCGTGATTTATAATCTCGTGATGGTCAGGTCAATTCTGATAAACTAGACGTAACAATGTCACGTAAATAGTTGTATATTATTAAAAATGTGCAGATAGTCACAAACGCCACCCAGATATAAACACAGATAGTGATAGCATGAAAGAAAACAAATAAGCACGAGTGGCGGTACAGAAATGCATTCTTAGAGATTGCACAACGGAATGTAAAATATCTACTGTGTGGCATCCAAACATTCGATACCCAGGTTGCAGCGGAAATACACAGTCTGAATTATAAAAAGTAACACATTTATATAAAACAGGACACTGTGTTGCGAGTGCATACGTGGTGATAACAACATAACAAGAAAATCAGTTAAATATGAAGCTGACAGCTCACGTCTTTCAAGGATGTAACAGGAATATTTCCAAGAAAATCTCTCCTTCTTCCCCTACCCTCACATACAGTCTGATTTTTAAAAGAAGATACATGAAGGTCATCAGGAAAGGTATGCAAAGGGTAAGCAGAGAAGGTCGTTGTGATGGTAACGTTAACAAAGCTTGCCAGATTGGATACACAAGTGAATCACATACTCCTCAGCTCAGCTATTGCTAGTTGTATGCAGGAAACAGAGTTTGCCTATTTTATTTTAGTTAATTGATGGAAATTAATCATTTCTCCACACTAGCCGTATACAGGCTAAGATATTTGATGGATAGATTCAACATGAAAAATTCAATGCCATGGCCGGGATTTGAACCACGGATCTCCTGGTTTCCGTCCAGTCGCTCTTAATCTTTGAGCTACCATGGCCAACGTGCCGTCCTGACATTAAATCCTCCATTTGACTCGTATATTGCCCCGGTAGACCACTAGGGCTCTCGCATCCGAGATACATAGTAGCTTGTATACGGCTAGTGTGGAGAAATGATTAATTTCCATCAATTAACTAAAATAATAAGAGTTAAATGATGAAGCCTGGGACTCAAGTACTTACAAGTAAGGCGCCACAAACGGTGTATCTGGGATGCGAGAGCCTCTAGTTGTCTACCGGGGCAATATACGAGTCAAATGGAGGATTTAATGTCAGGACGGCACGTTGGTCATGGTAGCTCAAAGGTTAAGAGCGACTGGTCGGAAACCAGGAGATCCGTGGTTCAAATCCCGGCCATGGCATTGAATTTTTCATGTTGACTCTATCCATCAAGAATTTGCCTAGTTGCGCTGGGTATTGTTAGCCTGATTTATTAAAACACAATTAAAATACGTTTTAATGGAAGCAAGACGTAGTGGTGGTAGGATTAGAGGTGGACCGAGGAATCATGGCTCAAGACAAAGATCAACTTACGGTCAGGTTGTTACATTGGATAGCCAAGCTAGAGAATTTGTCTGTTCTCTTAGAGAATTCTTCCGACAGGAAGACAAGAGTTTGCTCCTTATCAATGAACAGCTTATTCCTTTTATCCAAAAGCGACAGTCACATGTCAGTAGATATGTTTGCACGTAAAAGAATTTCTATGGGTCAAAATTCCGGCATATCGGTGGCGTTGATATGAACATGTTAATTAACAAAGTCCTTAATAATAGTATATTGCGATATTAATGTATACGGAACGCGGAAATGTTTGAAAAAACGAGGCGCTTGCACCGAGTTTATTCAATTCTCGAGATTCCATTATGTGCTTACTACATGTGTGTTGCACATTATTTTTGGCACCATGTGTATTTATATGAATCTGAATTTTAGTAGCTCAGATATTAACTGAAATATTAATCAATATAATTGAAGATAAATGCTAGATTTTAGAACGTGCATCGCGTATATGTGTTTCTTACCACACTACTACAGGAATGTCAACTTACGATGTATAGCAACAATAACAGTAAGTATGGAATATTAGTTACATAGTACAAACAATTATTTAAAAGAACTTACACATGTGAAGACCCCACAACTCAGTGAATGTGTGAACAACTTATTTCTGTTTTTAAAGTAGGCTAATACAGATTAAGTGTGCATATTTTTGTTGGGGTGAGATAACTCGAACCCTTGCTTTATGTTTCGAGTGTTGAGAGGATAAAGAAAGGAGAAAAATTGCACTACCAACGTAGAGAAACAGATCACCTTCACGTATCTTCTTTTAAAAATCAGACTGTAGAAAAAATGACAATCTTTTTACCTTTTAATACATGGCGTTAACGAGTTTAATATATATGGAGTGTGCATGCCTTCTCATTGTGTGAGCCCCTGATATATGTACATTCCTGGCCAATTGTAATTTCATAACTTGATTCACTTCGGAGATATTTGAGGTCACAGAGGTAGCTGGGACACCCTGTATATATGTAAGTACTTAAGTCCCAGGTTTCATAGTTAAACCACAATTAGTTAAGTGATGCTTAGAGCACAATAAGTTGCTACGAACGGTGTATATCTCATTGTATATGAAATCTCCTAGTGGTATACCGGGAAAATACGATTCAGTTGGAGAATTTAATGGCATGCTGGCATGCTGGCCATGGTAGTTCAATGGTTAAGAGCAGCCTGACTGAGACGGGAGATGCATGGTTCAAATCCCGGCTATGATATACAATTTTTCTGTCTGACTCTATCTACACAAGTCTTAGCATGACGTTGGAGGAGGTAAATTAAAAAAAAAAAAAAAAAAAAAAAAAAAAAAAAAAAAAAAACGTGGCTAGTATGAAAGAACGATTAATTTCCATAGAGTTAAACTATTTCTAAATCGTGGTACTAGAACTTTTAATTACTGAAATATTATATTTATTAAGTTCCGAAAAAGTTTGAAAACACTGTTTCTTTATAAAGAATGACAAGTATGAGTTATCGTGAATTGCTGAAATACTAAACGGCGAATCAACTTGCAGCTGCCGCCAAGAATGTGACAACTCAGCGCGGTCTTTAGCGATAGCGACTAGCAAAAGTGTTGCTTCTCTAAGAAGATGTAAAACACTTGAAGTCCTCTACATTTACCTGGCGGGATGCCTCAGGTGGTTTCGTCTGAGGCCTGCGTTCGGGTTTTTTAGGGTTTTTTCCAGGTGACTGCCAAACTTTCTGTCACTCCATTTCATTTCCATTATCATGCCATATCATCTATCATCTAGTGGTGTATTTCAGGCTAGAGTATCTCGGCGTTGCATGGCAGGATGGTATGCTCCACGTTAAAACTTCCTCCTTCGGTAGGACGATTGCCGGTCTCCAAACCTGGTCTCATGATGGGACTGTGAATCACAGAAGGTGGCTTGTCCTTTGTACTCCGAAGGGGAGGGGATCCAGCCTGGTGCAGGCGCTGCGGATCCTTAGCACCCGTGTTAAAGTCTATTTACTTAACGCGTGTGCAGTTCGACCGCCTTCTTTGACGAACCCTTATAATCGTTTTACAACACAGACCTTCTTTCTCCCAGTCCTTTCTACAAGGTTGCCACCTTTCTCGATACGTCATGGGTATCGTAGAGCTTTCGTCTAAATAAATTACCTTATGTCCATTACTGCGAGACTTAGTTTTGACATCGGATTCCATAATAACCCTTAACTTATTCAAAGTGCGGTATTTGAAACCCAGCTCCTTTAGGAGACCGCACAAAGTGCAGTGCCCATAAGGAAAATCACAAATTTCTTGCAAATGTGCAATCAATTCATCTAAGGTGGGCGCTCTCCCTTTTGCATAGAATCTATAAATTTCTCGACGAATTAAATCGCATGTGAAATTATCTACTTAAGAGAAACGTTTCCTTTTGTTTTCACACTTGATCGGTGACTTTGGTATTCCTTTCGTCACAATATTTCTTACTGTATTTCTGTGAATACCCAGAATTTATCATCAGGTTCATTACATGACCCCTTACTAAGATTATTTGTCGGCACATATTTATTTGTGTTCAAAACAAGCGCTTGAATTTGCTTAGAAACAGTTCCCGTTATAACTTTGTTTTGCTGAGGCCTCTCCATTAACATAACTCGGCCCAGAAATACTTTCAAATTCATTCACACTATTGTCATCACTTTGATTATTTTCACATGACTGAAAGTTATCTACTACTTCATTTGCTTTTACCACTGCATTTCTCTCCCACGGTCTCCATATCGTGACACACAACGAATTTCTGCACGTAATGAAACAGATCAACTGGAAGTTGGAACTTTTGCAACTGAGACTCCATGTGAGGTAAACATGCGACTGTAATTTCCAGAAAATCAGGGTTGCTATTGGTCCTCAACGACAGTGTTCCATTTCAGAAGTATGGAGGTAGATTTATGACCGTCATTAGTGGGCGGTAGAGTCAGGTTCCTTTGTCAGGCAACTGCACTAGCGTTGACTAGACAGACTTTACCTCTGACGTTACCAGAGGAATCTCGGGGCGAAATGCCGAGCCCCTCCCGTTGGGGAGTTGTTCGGATTGGGTTGGAATCGAGAGGGCAGTGTGTTCCCGACAACAGCGGTAGATCGAGTACCTCCGGCCATGCCTCGGCCGTCCGGAGGAGGTAGAGGGTTGCCTAAGAAATCCCGGGTACAGCCTGTATAGCCAGTAGAAGGTGTGTTAAATCACCAGGCGGCCCCATCAAGGTAATTCGGTAGTCTTCCCTGCGGGGTTGACGCGCGTAAGTGGCGTATACACTGCCACCCGTCTTGAGTTTATGACCGCCCGGAGCGGGTAGAGGGTTGCCTAAGAAGTCCCGGGTACTAGCGTGCATAGCCAGTAGAAGCTGTGCTAGATCACCAGGCGGCCTCACAGAGGTTATTCGGTAGTCTTCCCGGCGGGATTGACGCGTGTAAGTGGCGTATCCACTTCCATCCCATCTTGAGTTTACGGCCGCCCGGAGGGGGTAGAGGATTGCCTAAAAAGTCCCAGGCACTGGCACTGCAGAGCTATTAGAAGGTGTGCTAGATCACCAGGCGGCCCCACCGAGTTTATTCGGTAGTCTTCCCTGCAAGGTTGACGCGTGTAAGTGGCGAATCCACTTCCACCCGTCTTGAGTTTACGGCCGCCCGGAGGGGGTAGAGGGTTCCTAAAACGTCCCAGGTACTAGCCTGCAGAGCTAGTAGAAGGTGTGCTGATCACCAGGCGGCCCACCCGAGGTTATTCGATAGTCTTCCCTGCGGGGTTGACGCGCGTAAGTAGCGTATCCGCTTCCACCCGTCTTGAGTTTACGACCGCCAGGAGGGGGCAGAGGATTCCTAAAACGTCCCGGGTACTAGCCTGCAGAGCTAGTAGAAGGTGTAGTGATCACCAGGTGGCCCACCCGAGGTTATCGGTAGTCTTCCCTGCGGGTTTGATGCGCGTAAGTAGCGTATCCGCTTCCACCCGTCTTGAGTTTACGACCGCCAGGAGGGGGTAGAGGATTCCTAAAACGTCCCAGGTACTAGCCTGCAGAGCTAGTAGAAGGTGTAGTGATCACCAGGTGGCCCACCCGAGGTTATCGGTAGTCTTCCCTGCGAGGTTGACGCGCGTAAGTAGCGTATCCGCTTCCACCCGTCTTGAGTTTACGACCGCCAGGAGGGGGTACAGGATTCCTAAAACGTCCCGGGTACTAGCCTGCAGAGCTAGTAGAAGGTGTAGTGATCACCAGGTGGCCCACCCGAGGTTATTCGATAGTCTTCCCTGCGAGGTTGACGCGCGTAAGTAGCGTATCCGCTTCCACCCGTCTTGAGTTTACGACCGCCAGGAGGGGGTAGAGGATTCCTAAAACGTCCCAGGTACTAGCCTGCAGAGCTAGTAGAAGGTGTAGTGATCACCAGGTGGCCCACCCGAGGTTATTCGATAGTCTTCCCTGCGAGGTTGACGCGCGTAAGTAGCGTATCCGCTTCCACCCGTCTTGAGTTTACGACCGCCAGGAGGGGGTAGAGGATTCCTAAAACGTCCCAGGTACTAGCCTGCAGAGCTAGTAGAAGGTGTAGTGATCACCAGGTGGCCCACCCGAGGTTATCGGTAGTCTTCCCTGCGGGGTTGACGCGCGTAAGTAGCGTATCCGCTTCCACCCGTCTTGAGTTTACGACCGCCAGGAGGGGGTAGAGGATTCCTAAAACGTCCCAGGTACTAGCCTGCAGAGCTAGTAGAAGGTGTAGTGATCACCAGGTGGCCCACCCGAGGTTATTCGATAGTCTTCCCTGCGAGGTTGACGCGCGTAAGTAGCGTATCCGCTTCCACCCGTCTTGAGTTTACGACCGCCAGGAGGGGGTAGAGGATTCCTAAAACGTCCCAGGTACTAGCCTGCAGAGCTAGTAGAAGGTGTAGTGATCACCAGGTGGCCCACCCGAGGTTATCGGTAGTCTTCCCTGCGGGGTTGACGCGCGTAAGTAGCGTATCCGCTTCCACCCGTCTTGAGTTTACGACCGCCAGGAGGGGGTAGAGGATTCCTAAAACGTCCCAGGTACTAGCCTGCAGAGCTAGTAGAAGGTGTAGTGATCACCAGGTGGCCCACCCGAGGTTATCGGTAGTCTTCCCTGCGGGGTTGACGCGCGTAAGTAGCGTATCCGCTTCCACCCGTCTTGAGTTTACGACCGCCAGGAGGGGGTAGAGGATTCCTAAAACGTCCCGGGTACTAGCCTGCAGAGCTAGTAGAAGGTGTAGTGATCACCAGGTGGCCCACCCGAGGTTATTCGATAGTCTTCCCTGCGGGGTTGATGCGCGTAAGTAGCGTATCCGCTTCCACCCGTCTTGAGTTTACGACTGCCAGGAGGGGGTAGAGGATTCCTAAAACGTCCCAGGTACTAGCCTGCAGAGCTAGTAGAAGGTGTAGTGATCACCAGGTGGCCCACCCGAGGTTATTCGATAGTCTTCCCTGCGAGGTTGACGCGCGTAAGTAGCGTATCCGCTTCCACCCGTCTTGAGTTTACGACCGCCAGGAGGGGGTAGAGGATTCCTAAAACGTCCCAGGTACTAGCCTGCAGAGCTAGTAGAAGGTGTAGTGATCACCAGGTGGCCCACCCGAGGTTATTCGATAGTCTTCCCTGCGAGGTTGACGCGCGTAAGTAGCGTATCCGCTTCCACCCGTCTTGAGTTTACGACCGCCAGGAGGGGGTAGAGGATTCCTAAAACGTCCCAGGTACTAGCCTGCAGAGCTAGTAGAAGGTGTAGTGATCACCAGGTGGCCCACCCGAGGTTATTCGATAGTCTTCCCTGCGAGGTTGACGCGCGTAAGTAGCGTATCCGCTTCCACCCGTCTTGAGTTTACGACCGCCAGGAGGGGGTAGAGGATTCCTAAAACGTCCCGGGTACTAGCCTGCAGAGCTAGTAGAAGGTGTAGTGATCACCAGGTGGCCCACCCGAGGTTATCGGTAGTCTTCCCTGCGGGGTTGATGCGCGTAAGTAGCGTATCCGCTTCCACCCGTCTTGAGTTTACGGCCGCCCGGAGGGGGTAGAGGATTCCTAAAACGTCCCAGGTACTAGCCTGCAGAGCTAGTAGAAGGTGTAGTGATCACCAGGTGGCCCACCCGAGGTTATCGGTAGTCTTCCCTGCGGGGTTGATGCGCGTAAGTAGCGTATCCGCTTCCACCCGTCTTGAGTTTACGGCCGCCCGGAGGGGGTAGAGGATTCCTAAAACGTCCCGGGTACTAGCCTGCAGAGCTAGTAGAAGGTGTAGTGATCACCAGGTGGCCCACCCGAGGTTATCGGTAGTCTTCCCTGCGGGGTTGACGCGCGTAAGTAGCGTATCCGCTTCCACCCGTCTTGAGTTTACGGCCGCCCGGAGGGGGTAGAGGATTCCTAAAACGTCCCAGGTACTAGCCTGCAGAGCTAGTAGAAGGTGTAGTGATCACCAGGTGGCCCACCCGAGGTTATTCGATAGTCTTCCCTGCGAGGTTGACGCGCGTAAGTAGCGTATCCGCTTCCACCCGTCTTGAGTTACGACCGCCAGGAGGGGGTAGAGGATTCCTAAAACGTCCCGGGTACTAGCCTGCAGAGCTAGTAGAAGGTGTAGTGATCACCAGGTGGCCCACCCGAGGTTATCGGTAGTCTTCCTTGCGGGGTTGATGCGCGTAAGTAGCGTATCCACTTCCATCCGTCTTTACGTTGTTTTCGATGGAGGGGCTTTTTGGGAAACCAGGTATCGCCCTAGGAAAGAGGCCCGGAGTTTTCCGTCGCTCCCGGGTTGAATGAGCCCAGGGTCTTCGGACTTTTGGGTAGATGCTCTGCAGATCAATGTCCTTTGTACTGGCCTCCCTGGGGTTTCCATCTAGTAAAAGGTGACCCTTCCGCCTTTGGATATCCGTGCCAAATCCCTTCCGTCAACTAGTTCAGTCCAGTCCTCAACATTTAAAAAAAAAAGTTAGTTATAGAATATTGTATACTTGCTAAACTATAAGAGTCTCATAAAGTTGCAGGTATCTTTTAAACAGGCGTGTTAAAATAGATTTTGTATATGGCCTTAGTCATTTAGAAAAAGGTGATTATTGGTTTAAAAACGTCAATGCTTTATAAATTTTGTAATGTCACTTTAGAAGGCAATAACTGAAATCCAGAAATTCTGTGAAGAGTGGCGAATAAAAATAAACATATGTAAGTCCAAAGTTATGGTCTTCAAGAAGGGAGTTAAACCAAAAAAAAAAAAAAAAAAAGATGAAAAGTGGGTACTAAATTGCAAAAGGGTAGAAATAATCAATGCATTTGAATACTTAGGAGTAAGGCTGAATAACAATGGAAAGTGGGGAGCACACAGGAGAAAAACTGAAGCAAAAGGAAGGGCGGCAATGAATGGAATAAGAATATGCAAATATAAACTAGAAATGACAACCAATTGGTTAGAAAGAATGTATGAAGCACTAGTTGAATCCAAAATTTTGTATGCAGTGGAGATCTGGGGGGGAGGGGCACAGAGGTAAACAAAACGGTGGACCAAATCTACAGAAGGTTTTGTAAAGAGCTACTAGACTTACCAAGATCAGCACCTAGGGAAGTAGCTTTAGTAGAATTAGGATAGATAAGAAGAAATGGAATAATAATAGAAAGAATAATAAGATTTTGGTACAGGTGTTTGGCCAAAGAAGAAGAGAACCAATGAAATTATGCCTGAGGCAGCAAAAAAGGATAAATGAACTCAAATAGTTGGTGGGCAGAAATAGGAGGAATTATGGGAAAAAATAGGAATAGGGGATATATGGAGATTAAAGGAAAGGAATACATGCGATGTGGATAAATTAGTAAAATGCAGAATAGAAGCTATAGAAAGACAGGAAATATGAGGAAGTCTAGAAAACATGAAATCATTAAAATTTTACAAACAAATAAACAGAAATTGGGGACGAGAAGCATATGTAGATTACTGCAATAGGCAAGAGAGAGAAGAGCTAGCATGGCTGAGAACAGGAATAATATTTCTATGAGGGATAAGGGGTTCGGAAAAGGGAATTTGTGAATTGTGTGGGGGAAAAGAAAGCATAGAACACTATGTAACAGAATGCGAGGAGGTTGCAATATGGAGAAAAAAAGTTTGGGAGGAAAAATGGGAGAAAGTAGAGAAGAGGATAGTAGCTATAAAAATGTTAACGGGCATTGAGGAAAAGAAGTTAAGAAGTATTGGTGAGTTCTTGCAGAAAGTAAAAGAAAATGGGCAAGAAGTGTAAAGAATAAAAGAAAGGAAGATGGGGGAGGGGTAAGTATGGGGCTATGATGATGATGATGATGATGATATATATAAAGGGCGCTCAAGCGCCCTTTGAAGAACTAGTCATGGCAAAAGCCAGATATAAAACCTTCTAAAAACTATACAAGTGTAACAAAACTTATTAAAAAAACACGTACATAAAAAACATCATCCAAAACCTACTAAACATTTCGTTCACTAAATCCTAAACTCTAAACTAGACAAGAATCTAAAAACCTTCTCCACGGGTCTCCACGCACGGCCTACACGTGGATGGGCCTGTTGACCGTCTCCCTCAACCATGAAGAGGAGCCCACACGAGGGAGACTGTTGGCTCGGGACCCCGGGTGCGCCAAACCCGTACCTACCGAAGTAGGCCCCTGGGGGGAGAATGGTGCTAATTAAGTAACAAGGAGTCATGGAGGTTAAGAGCTGACAGAGCAGAAGACCAGGTTGTCATGCAAGCCAAGGTAGCAACAAGGTAAAGACAAATAAATGTAGCCTAACGTTGTAAAATGTAAAATTTTGGAATATGCCTAATTAAAATCGAATATTGCCTTTGAGTAAGAACTCATTTGGCCATCGAAGGGATATGTAGTGGTACACATATACACAAGACACAGACACTTAGGAATAACATCCATGCCCAAGTCGGGACTCGAACCCGCGACCGTCTACGCGACGGAACGCTAGAGACATACGTTCAAACGACCATTACTACGAGGGCTGGTTAAACATTTGATTTTAGTTCGGTTTGTTGTATCCGCTTTGGCTATAAAGAAAGGTGTATCGAATTTAAATCTGCAAAGTTTTGTCTGGATGGCGTAAAATACGACTTTGTAAGAATAGTTATAGCGGCTACATAAAAACAAATGGTAATACGAGGAGAATCTGATGTGAATTTAACAAATTGTTTTTTTTTCTTCTCATTTAATAGAGCATCAACGTAACCATATCGCTTTGTTATTGAACTACGATCAATATTTGTAGAATGATTATAAACCGATTTTGCATGAAAGCAAGTTATACAGATATGGAAAGGTTGGAACACTTAAATAGGTTTTGATTTAGAAGTAATTTTGGTATACGCGCCGAGAGAGAGGATGATGACTTTCACCACTCCATCACGTTTTCAATTACAGCTGAACAAACGACAGTCTAGCTGCGAGGAGACTCAATCATTTTGTGTTTGACCTGCACAGAGTGTTAACCAGCGTCACCACCACAAAACACTTCCAGTCTTTGCGTGCAGTTTCTGCTCAGGCCTTCGAAAAAGTGTCGGCTTTCACATGTGAAACAACCCTACCTCATTTGTGGCCACTTGTGGGGTTTAAACTTTCTTCAACTGATGTTTCATGCTTCAGTGTAGCAACTTTGTAATGCCAACACGTAAAAGAACCTCAAGCGTGATAAAGAGGCATCTGAGCTATATGACGCTAAATACGTCTGCTCAATAAAGAATGATTACAATTTTTTTACGGTCATAATTTTGGGACTAAAATTCAATTTTATTATATTCTGTTAGCTTAAACTGAAACAAACACGCCGTAGTAGTTTCATTGTTGGTAATCCTGGTTCCCGTCTGTGAGAACCACGCAAGTTCAGAAATGTTCAGTATCGCCTACCGCTGCAATGGAGGTAACACGCGATGAACAATATGCGGCTTTGAAATTCTGCTTTCGTCTCAACAAATCTTCAGCTGAGGCCTATACAGTGTCACAGGAGGCCTATGGAGAGTCTGTTCTTCCCTACAGCACAGCTCAAAGGTGGATTAAAATGTTTAAAGGGGAAGACAATTTCAAAGGAAGGTGATACTCCAGTTACTGCTCTTACGGAAGAAAACATCATCACTGCTGCTGCCATTGTGAGAGAGAATCGGCGAATTACCTTAATATCACTATCTGAAATACTGAACATTTCACTGGGTGCCACCCACACGTTGGTGACAGACACATTACACATGAGACGTGTTTGTGTGCGATGGGTTCCAAGAATGTTGATTCCCGAACAAAAGGATATTCGCATGCAAGTCTGTATACAGTTAAAGTTGATGTTAGAGGAAGATCCAGAGTTTATTTCATACTTAATCACTGCTGATGAAACTTGGCTACATCATGTTGATCCTGAGAGCAAACAGCAAAGCTCAGTGTGGAAATTTCCTTCATCACCAACCCACCAAAAAAGCAAAAAATGGTTGCTTCTGCTGGGAAAGTTATGGCCATCTCATTCTTTGATATTCATGGAATGGTTTATCAGCATGTTGCTCCTGCACACACATCAGTAGCTGGACAATACTACAGTGATGTCCTGAAAACATTGCAAGTCCATATCAGGTGCAAAAGACCACATTTCCGTGAAGCAGGCTGGATGCTGTACCACGATAAGGCGCGGCCGTGTATTGCTAATATTGCTGAATGTCTTGCAAAAATCAACGTGAAGTACATCCCTCACCCTCCCTATAGTCCGGATTTAGCCCCATGTGACTTTTTTTCTATCTCCTAGCTTGAAGAAACGCCTTCGTGGAAGGCATTGTCCATCATCAGAAGCAGTGGTGAAGCTTGCAGAGGCGATTTTGAAGGATCTCTCAAAAATGGTTTCCAGCATGTCTTTTAAGACTGGCAGAAACACTGGGACAAGTGCATTACATTCAAGGAAGACCATCATGAGAAGCAACATCAAAATTATGAGGATGAGTAAAGGTACATTGTCAAAAAAGGTGATCTTTCTTTATTGAACAGCCCTCGTATATAGAAGACGCTAGGGTAATGTTTGCGCAGACTTCAAAGGTAACTTTCTGACCTTAAAGTGAAACATAAGTACTGTCCACCAACGTAAAGTGAGTCCCTGAAAGGAATGCGCCACCTTACACACTGGTACAAGGACAGCGAATATGTGTGTGGCAAAGAACGCATGATATACAATGAGCAGAGCCATTAAAAAAACATGCGCTCTATTCACTCTGTACACTAAAACGAAGAAGATCTATTTACGAAAGTAGACGCCGTCACAATGTTTTTGAATGGTCTGTAACTGAACTGACATGGGGATTCATATAAACTACTAGTGAGGGTATAGGAACCTTTTCCAAACCCCTCTTCGTCTCATTCCCCGGAGGCTTTCTTTCCTGTGGTATACTATACAATACGCGAAAATTTTCTTGAGCGCTGGATTTACGGTGTGATGCGGGCTGAGGGGAAGAAGTGACAGCTAACGCTCTTTTGTTTCTGCAGTGTGGTCAACCTTGAAAAACACAGTTCAGCAAAATAGCGTGTCAGATAAGCGAAGATATCACAAGTAACGTTGCATCCTCTGAAAACATTCCCTAGTTTTGCCCACGCTAGCTCAATTGCATTCAGATCACACTTATACGGACGTAGACGAATAATAATGTGTCCCCTTTCGAGAGCCATAACATCCACAAATGTTCATACAAATATAAATCATTTTCAAGTAAATGCTGATGTACTCGTAACAAGGATAAACTGGCAATTCGAGGGCACCAAACGAGCCTTTATGAAGGAAGCTTTAACTACAAAGTGATAATGTTATATAATAAACTTAAAAATTCATTTAAACAAGCTGCATCATTAATACACTTTAAGAATAAGGTTGAGACATTTTTGCATGCACACTGTTTTTATAAGGTTAATGAATTTCTAGAACTATAACCACGTAAATGAGCACTGGGAGCATAGTACATTCACAAACCTGTAATATTTATATTATGACATTTCTTCTAGTAAATTAGTCTATGCAAATACAACACGAAACCATAGAAAAGTTGCTTACTGTGTATATTGTATGTAATCAATTTGACTTTATGTATATACTGTATTTATACATTTTGACGTGTCTCATAACATGTATATGTTGTCAAGGACGAACCAAAATTCTAATTCTAACATACGATTGTTGTAAATTGGTTAGCTAATTAACCTCGAAATTGATCAAAACAAAATATGGCGGACCGGATAAAGCTTAGCGTATTAGCCACTAGATGTCAGTGAATAGCACATTTCAAATTTCAAAGTTGTCATCTATGTTTACGGAGTTAACCGAAACATATTGAATGTGGACTTGGAACCCGACCGCTCTTCTTATCGTGCGCCTGCTGTACCTGTAGCATTTTCGTCTAACGTGCAAGGTTGCATAAATAAAAATAAAATTGACCAAAGCTTTGATTAGGAATAAGTCACCACATCTTTATTGTTTATTTTGCAGTTAGAATAGCCAGATAGGGGTACAAAATATGTTATTTGTGTCTTTACCATACAAGGGTCGTTTGATAAGTCTGGTAATTTTCCATAAAGGGATCGAAATTTCTTGTTGCAACTCTGTGGGTGGTAAGCTTGATTATTCAAAATATTGTATCGAAAATTTGAATGTGCTTCACTAAAGAGTTCAATGTTGATAGCCGTCTGAACTGGTCAGTGGTAGCTGCGATTGAAAATGGAAAACACAGAGTTTCATGCTGTAATTAAACATTTTCATTTGAGGGCTGGACTGCAGCACACATTAAAAACAGAACTGAATGAAGTTCTGGAGGATTCTACACCAACATTGACGACCATTTACTTTTGGATCAATGAATTTAAAAGTGGTCTTAGAAGCACAGAAGGTGAATCGCGCTCTGGTCGCCCAATTGATGTCACCACAGAACACCACAGGAAAACCCACGATCTGATTGTGTAAGACCACGGAATCAAAATCTGTGAGATTGCTAAGGCTGTAGGCATCTCAGCTGAGCGAATGAACAATATCCTGTATGAAAAATTGGCACTGAAAAAGTTGTGTGCAAGATGGGTGCCACGATTGCTCACAGTCGACCAAAAGTACATCCGGAAGAACACTTCTACTGAGTGTCTTGAAATGTTTCATGGCAATCCGCAAGACTTTTTGTGCAGATTTGTGACCGTGGATGAAACTTGGATCTATCATTACACAACAGAGTCAAAGCTGCAGTCAAAACAGTGGGCAAAGTGCACCATGGAAGGCAAGGATCACTTTCTGATGGCCACTGTTTTATGGGATTCTCTAGGAGTAATGCTGATAGACTACTTGGAAAAAGGCAGAACCATAATTGGAGCCTATTATACTTCATTGTTGGATCGTTTGCAACATAAGTTGACTGAAAAGAGACCAAGATTGAAACAAAGAAGTGATCTTTCACCAGGATAAAGCACCATCACACACATTAGCAATCACAATGGCGAAAGTGCATGAGTTGGGCTTCGAATAGATCCCCACCCACCTTATTTACCAGACTAAGCCCCAAATGACTTCTCCCTGTTCCCTAACTTGAACATTTAGCTTGATGGTAACGAAGAAGTGACAGTCAACGTCAACGAGTATTTTGCAGACCTTGACGAAACCTATTTTTCCGACGGGATGAAAAGGGTGGATCATCGTTGGACTGAGTGTATAGCCATCAATGGAGACAGTCGAGAAATAAGGTGAGATGTTCACGAAAAAATAAAGTTTCTTTGTTTTTCACCAGACTTATTAAACGACCTATGTATGTTGCTAAAGGGATTCGTTTAGCCACAAAATGGTATGAAAGGACTGGATTCCTGTATCACTTGTAATAAAGTCGAGGGCTTCGCGCTGTAACATTTGTTTTGATTTATATTTAAAAAGGGGTTTGAAAACTTTATAAATTTATAAAAGAAACACAAACAAAATTGTGCAAAAATATATATAATTTTGTGATTGGTCGTAGTAATAATTGTATTACGTAATGTAGTGACGTAGTAGTAAATTATTTTTCTTTCTGGAACGCCAAAGAGATCGGACGCCTTTTAAATTGCTCGAAAATATTTAAGTGTTAGTGCAATTTGAAGTATTAAATTGATTCCGATCACAGTATAAAGTTTTGTGATAAGAATTGTAATGGGTTTGGTGTTAAAAGAAATAAACAAAAGATTGATTTCTTATAGAAATTCAATTTAAAAATCTTAATGATTTCTTCACTCGTTACCACCCTTGTAACTTAGTTTTCATTGCTTGTAAGTAAGAATATAACAGAAGAATATTAAAAGCTAGCCCAGGCATAATTAAGGATTTTGCTGATAACTTTGGGGAACATCTTCATCAAGTCATAATACACTCCTGGAAATTGAAATAAGAACACCGTGAATTCATTGTCCCAGGAAGAGGAAACTTTATTGACACATTCCTGGGGTCAGATACATCACATGATCACACTGACAGAACCATAGGCACATAGACACAGGCAACAGAGCATGCACAATGTCGGCATTAGTACCGTGTATATCCACCTTTAGCAGCAATGCAGGCTGTTATTATCCCATGGAGACGATCGTAGAGATGCTGGATGTAGTCCTGTGGAACGGCTTGCTATGCCATTTCCAGCTGGCGCCTCAGTTGGACCAGCGTTTGTGCTGGATGTGCAGACCGCGTAAAACGACGTTTCATCCAGTCCCAAACATGCTCAATGGGGGACAGATCCGGAGATATTGCTGGCCAGGTTAGTTGACTTACACCTTCTAGAGCACGTTGGGTGGCACGGCATACATGCGGACGTGCATTGTCCTGTTGGAACAGCAAGTTCCCTTGCCGGTCTAGGAATTGTAGAACGATGGGTTCGATGACGGTTTGGATGTACCATGCACTATTCAGTGTCCCCTCGATGATCACCAGAGGTGTACGGCCAGTGTAGGAGATCGCTCCCCACACCATGATGCCGGGTGTTGGCCCTGTGTGCCTCGGTCGTATGCAGTCCTGATTGTGGCGCTCACCTGCACGGCACAAAACACGCATACGACCATCATTGGCACCAAGGCAGAAGCGACTCTCATCGCTGAAGACGACACGCCTCCGTTCGTCCCTCCATTCACGCCTGTCGCGACACCACTGGAGCCGGGCTGCACGATGTTGGGGAGTGAGCGGAAGACGGCCTAACGCTGCACGGGACCGTAGCCCAGCTTCATGGAGACGGTTGCGAATGGTCCTCGCCGATACCCCAGGAGCAACAGTGTCCCTAATTTGCTGGGAAGTGGCGGTGCTGTCCCCTACGGCACTGCGTAGGATCCCACGGTCTTGGCGTGCATCCGTACGTCGCTGCGGTCCGGTCCCAGGTCGTCGGGCACGTGCACCTTCCGCCGACCACTGGCGACAACATCGATGTAATGTGGAGACCTCACGCCCCACGTGTTGAGCAATTCGGCGGTACGTCCACCCGGCCTCCCGCATGCCCACTATACACCCTCGCTCAAACTCCGTCAACTGCACATACGGTTCACGTCCACGCTGTCGCGGCATGCTACCAGTGTTAAAGACTGCGATGGAGCTCCGTATGCCACGGCAAACTGGCTGACACTGACGGCGGCGGTGTCCAAACTCTGCGCAGCTGGCGCCATTCGACGGCCAACACCGCGGTTCCTGGTGTGTCCCCTGTGCCGTGCGTGTGATCATTGCTTGTACAGCCCTCTCGCAGTGTCCGGAGCAAGTATGGTGGGTCTGACACACCGACGTCAATGTGTTCTTATTTCCATTTCCAGGAGTGTATTTTGGACGAAGGTAAGATCGACGAAGTAAGAGCAACGACGGGAAACGAGATACCAATACGAATTTAGCTATATATGTGGCCGCAACTTTGGGGCATCGAAACCCACAACGCCTCCGCGCTTGGCAGCTCGTCAGCATTGGCGTGCGTTTAGGACGGAAGGAGAGAAATGTAAACAGTAGAACTACAGATGTATTTTTTTTATCTTGAAAAGTGCAGAGCGATGCGCAGTGTTATCTGGACGAGTCCACCTCAGAACGGTTGCAACTGGAGGGGAGGGCAGTTCAGTTGCGTACCAGTTGCGAGCAACTAAACACGTGCAGAGTTACTCGGTAACTCTACAGCTTGTTTCAAAATGTGCTTGTCTCCTGGTTCCAAGAGGACATTTATAAATGATGCCTCCTAACAGCACATTAGGAAATAAAGTGCTACATTTGAAAACACGAGAAGTAATAACCAATATCCATAGATTTATAAAAAAGGAACAATGGTCTGGGTCAGCTATAAAAATCTGGAGAAGGGTATCTGAGGCAACAGTTGTGTCTAAAAGCAGTTTAGGAGAGTTATTAAGGAAAGATATGCCATTGGTGCTAATGCAACAACGTCCATCTCTATGCCCAGTAAACAAAGATTAAGAACATGCACAAACTCTAATTTGGATGTTTTAATTCAGAAGTAGTTAGGCGAACTATAAATAAATTTTAAAGCACAGAAAAACAAAGACCAACTTTGAAGAAAGTGCTTATGAAGCTAAAAATTCTACTGACTTCCAAGGCAGTGTCTGAGCATTAAGAAGAGTTCTTTTGAAGCCAGGATTATTTGAAGAAAAAAACTAAGCGTGACAGACAAATTTTAATCGAACATCGCACCATACGTGCAAAAAGGCTTAAGTATTTACGAAATATTCGGAGATATTGAAGTGAAGTTCATATAGTTTATATGGATGAAACTTATATAAATACAGCACATACTGGACCATATGCCTGGAGTGAAATACGTTACAGGGACTCTGCAGCGATATTGAAAGGCCGACAGTTGTTTATCACGCCTGCTGGAGGAGAACAGGGTTTTGTTCCAAATGCCTATGTACTATTTAAGATCCAACAAAAGTGTGGAGATTACTACCATAGTAAGAATTACAACTTAGTTTATAAGAGCTGCAAAACTGGCTTTGAGAATGAAATTTGCTTTTAGACACCTTATGCACCGCCCTCCCCTCTCGTAATCTTACGCCTTTGACGCATTGTGGCGATAGGTGCACTATCCCCACCACAGTTGCTACTCATCCCTACCGCGCAGGATTCCTGTCAAGATACAATAATACATCTGTACTTGTTGCGGCACTTTGCGCAACAGTAGGTTCTGTCTGTGCTTGAGATACGTCTAATACATTAAGAAATACGGCAGTCATAACAAAGCTAGCGTATGCTTCTTGCCTATAGCAAAGCCGACTGGAACATTTATTAAGCGTAACACCTGAGAGTGTTATAACATAGAGTCTAAGGTAGCACACTTTGAGCATTACATGACTGTCTCTATTCACTCTTGTAAAACGCGTATTCTCCTAGCCACTTCATGTTAGAATTGGTTTTATTATTAATATTCTTGCAGGTACAATGGGAGTAGGAGAATAGAGTGGGCTTCAGCGCTAGTCAACTCTTTTAAAAGCTGGTCGCTACGTGATATATCATGATGGTCTTTGGATACCCACGTCATAAAAAATAAAAGGAACGAACTCCCATTTCAGTTAAGTATAATTTTTGGAAAAATCAAACAAATAATAAGCAATATCTCGGAAACAGTTCTCTCAAAAGTATGTATTTGATAATTGTATGCTTTAAGCATCTTTCTTATGATGTACCAGTTATACAAAAGTCATTCAGAATGAAGAGGATTTTCTGAGGACATCCAAGAACATTACATTTTTCAAGGACATATCTTAAACTTTTGCGTTTTAAGCAGAATCTTTTGCTATTTTTGGGAAAGTAAATGTTTCTGAAAAACGTTCCATGTAAGGTTAGTTCACCGAGTAGGATGGCTCAGGCGTTTTCGTCTGTGACCCTCATCCGGGAGGTCCGGGCCGACCTACCTGACCCATAGGTTTTTCGTTTTTTTTCCAGGTCGCTACGTGAAAGCTGGGTAGGTTAATTACATCCCCCGAATTTCCTGCCCCTCCATTTCATCTCCATTGTGATTTCACACCACCTCTCATCTGATGGTCCCTTTCAGGGTAGAAGTGTCGGCGGTGCGTGGCAGGTGGATATGCTCTGAGGAGAGCTACTTCTTCCTCGGGTAGGTCGGCTACCGGTCTCCGCTCCTATGCTGGGACCATTTCAGGACCGCCAATCAGTGATCTTTGGGGCTCGGATCGCCTACCTGGTAAATTCTGTTTAGTTAACGCGTGTGTACGACGGCTTCTGCCTTTGACGAACCCTTATAAAAATCGTTTTACAACCCCCGACCCTTCTTCTCCCAGATCTTTCTGCAAGGTTGCCACCTTTCTCGATACGTCATGGGCGTCGTACGAGGTTTCGTCTAAATAAATTATCCTATGTCCATTACTGCGAAACTTCGTTAGTTTTGATATACGAGGGCTATCCAGAAAGTAGATTACGTTTTGGAATAAAAAGTAAACAAAGTATAGGAAACAAATTTTATTATATACAGATGAAAACCACACTCAAATACTACTTTTCGACATAGTCACCATTCAAATTAAGGCATTTATCGTAGCGATGTACGAGCTTGGAAATTCCTTCGTCGAAAAATTCGGCCGCCTGCGCCTTCAACCACTTCGTTACCTCTTCTTGCAGCTGTGCGTCGTCATCAAAACGCTGCATAGCCAGCCACTTCTTCATTGCTGGGAATAGGTGGAAGTCGCTCGGTGCCAGGTCGGGACTGTACGGCGGATGAGGAAACAACTCCCACTTAAAAGATTCAAGAACTTCACGAGTGACATTTGCCGTGTGGGGCCGGGCGTTGTCGTGAATCAACAAGATCTTAGTGCTCAACATTCCTCTGCGCTTGTTTTGAATGGCTCTTCTGAGTTTTTGGAGAGTTTGGCAATACCTTTGAGAGTTTATTGTAGTGCCTCTTTCCAGGAAGTCCACCAAAATCACACCTTTTCTGTCCCAAAAAACAGTCACCATCATCTTCCTTGCCGACATTGTTTGCATGCATTTATGGGGTTTTTGGGGAGAACTTGTGTGCCCCCACTGCATTGATTGCAATTTCGTTTCACAGTTCACGTGTTTCACCCATGTTTCGTCACCAGTAACGATGCGATCGAGTAAAGAGTCACCATCCTTATGGTAAACGTCCAAAAAGCTCAACGCTGCAGCCATTCGCTGATTTTTGTGGTCCTCTGTCAAGATTTTTGGAATCCACTTGCACAAAACTTGTGGTAACCAAGCTTTTCGCTGATGATTTCGTGCAACAAACTTCACGAAATTTGTGGAAAACTCAAAGAAAGTTCCGTTATTGTGAACCTTCGATTTTCACGGACTTTAGCATCGACTTTTTCGACAAGTTCGGCAGTCACTATGCTGGGTCTCCCACTTCGATCTTCGTCGTGAACATTGGTTCGGCCATTTTTAAATCTGATGACCCACTGACGCACTCCACCTTCAGTGATAATGTTGTCCCCATACACTTCACAAAGCTGCCGATAGCTTTCTATCGGTTTACAGTTTTTTGCAGTCAGAAACCTTATTACTGCACGCACCTCGTAGCTCGCGGGATTTTCAATTAACGCAGACATTTCAAACCGTCACAGTATCTGAACGGAGCACAGCACGAACCTCTCACTAGCACGGCTAGATGCCGACTGAGCTGCGCAACGCTCTGACCCCAAGATGGCCGCGCTAGCCCCGCCCCTAGCGGAAACAGACGAAAACGTAATCTACTTTCTGGATAGCCCTCGTATATATACGAGTATCTCGTATATATCGCCAAGCTACAATTCTAGTGGATTCCATAATAACCCTTAACTTATTCGAAGTGCGGTATTTGAAACCCAGCTCCTTTAGGAGACCGCGCAAAGTGCAGTGTCCATAAGGGAAATCACAAATTTCTTGCAAATGTGCAACCAATTCGTCTAAGGTGGGCGCTCTCCCTTTTGCATAGAATCTATAAATTTCTCGACGAATTAAATCGCATGTGAAATTATCTACTTTAGAGAAACGTTTCCCTTTGTTTTCACACTTGATCGGCGTCTTTGGTATTCCTTTCGTTACAATATTTCTTACTGTATTTCTGTGAATACCCAGAATTTATCATCAGGTTCATTGCATGACCCCTTACCAAGATTATTTGTCAGCAAATATTTATGTGTTCAAAACAAGCGCTTGAATTTGCTTAGAAACAGTTCCCGTTATAACTTTGTTTTGTGGCTTTTCCAGTAATATAACTCGGCCCAGTTATTCACACTATTGTCATCACTTTGATTATTTTCACTTGACTGAAAGTTATCTACTACTTCATTTGCATTTACCACTGCATTTCCCTCCCACGGTCTCCACATCGTGACACACAACGAATTTCTGCACGTAATGGAACAGATCAATTGAAGTTGGAGCTTTGCCAAGTGAGACTCCACGAGAAGTAAACATACAACTGTCATTTGAAGAAAATCAGGGTTGCTATTAGTCCTCAAAGACAGTGTTCCATTTCTGAAGTGTGGAGATAGATTTATGACGGTCATTAGTGGGCGGGAGGCTCAGGTTCCTTTGATTCTGAACTGCACATGCGTTAACTAAACAGACTTTACCATTAGGGCTCGGCTACTGGGCTCGTTGTCGTCCCGCTGTAGGGGAGTGAGTTCGTTGTCCTGGACTGTCCGGGGCAGTCTCTATCCAAGTAAACTCTAGGGACCCTGTTCTCTGTACCGTCGTTAATGCTTGGGTCGGCCGCCCTCTGTCTCCTTCACCTCATCCTCCCTCCCAGGGGTGTCTCCACTTGGGGGCATAAGAACAATGGATCCAGCAGAGTGGCCTACGTACCGAATTCTAAGGATAGTTCAGGGTAGGAGGGATACTTTTGAAAATTTTCGTGTCATGTCCTTGGACGACGTTGAACTTAAATAAGAAGTTTGGCTTTTGACTGACTGAGTTCTGCTATTCACACACACACCACTTTCCAAAAAGCGTTTCTGCTTTCTGTTCTCTTTTTGGATCCAAGGATTTTCGAAATAGTATATTTCTGGTGAAACCTCGATGGGTATCGAATTGAGAGCGGAATAAAATACTTCTTCTACCGACCCTACACAGCAGATGAAGTAAAAAGCTGAAATATGACAAGTCAAATATATTTCTTCTTATACATTACGATTTTCTGTTGTTTATGAACATCTGCCAACTGTGCCACATTTTTTTGTTAATAACTGTTACAAGGTAGACCTGGAGAAGACAGAAGAACAGTAGCGTGCTTCCTCTAATGTCACCGAAATTGTTTTCATAAGTTATAATTTGTCCGGGTGCTTGGGGTAGACGATGTCATCTGAATTATGAACCAGGAGGAATTGCCTCCCGAGAGAGAAGCCGACATGCAAGATTAAAGACAGACAAATTAGCCTGGAGAAGCAGCAACGGCAGCTTTTGACTACGCCATTACAGTTTTAAACAGTTTCTGCATTCAACTTGGTTCATTCCACTCGGTATATCTTACGTCTCAGATCAGAACCAGCCTGTTGTAAACACACATGAGCGGAGAAAGAGAGAAACAGATGTCTTGTGACGGATTGGTCTTAGGCTGTCTCTATAAGGACCCATCAACATCTTTCCACCAATCAACGATCTAAGAGAGCTTCGTTACAGTATGTCTGTCTCTGCCTTTCTGCCCTCCCATATGTTTACAACAAAATCGTTGTACTTTGTGAGAGATCATATACACAACTTGCACAAGCTCAGGTTTCTGCTACAGTGTGCTGGAGATTTATTAAAATTGATGACATGACTTCCATATGTGCAGAAGTCCACTTTTTGGTACTATATGAGTTACATATATTGTTGTAATCGTCCCACTGAGCTCGGAGTTCGGCAACGGATACCTCACCCTACTGTGGTTCGGAAACAGCCCCACCACGATACCGGGTTCGGAGACCGGCAAATGTCCGAAGGAGGAACTTTTTACACCGAACATGTCATCTCTACGACAATGTACCAGGGTGTGCCAAATGAAATGCTTAAATTTGTAATAAAAAATCGAAATTTCTCACCGTTATCCTGTAAGTTGGTAAGCGTGCTACAAACAGCGTGCAGAATGGCCTGTAGGTGGCAGCATAGTGAAGATGCACATATAGCGTCGCAGTATCAGTAATTTGTAATTTATTTCTCATCTTTCCTTTTCAACATCAAATGGAAATACAAAATCAAGATTACAATTATAAAATCCATACTGAAATATGCCATATATTCCTAAATCCTGAAAATCCTATCATGTTGCCCAGCACTGAATAATAATTCGGTCCTCATACATCTAAAACTAGGTTTTTGTGTATTGGAGGCCCTACCATTTCACCTATCCTACTTTAGATTTTTCTCTTAATTTTTCTTAGCCATCTCTCTTTAACTTTCCCTAAATAATTCCCTATATTTCTCCTGTTCTTTTCTCCTTTTACTGACAAAATTTTTCTAATTACTACTTCAACCCCCAAATTGTCCCATTTACGTAGCCAGGCCTGCTCTCTCCATATCTTTGTTTGACTACAATATAATACACAATGGAAGTCTCATTCTCTTCTCCACACACTGGGCATTTATCTAGCTCCCTCTCTTGACCTATACCTTTCTGTCCCATTTATGTAGCCAGGACTGCTCTCTCCATATCTTTGTTTGACTACAATATAATATAGAATGGAAGTCTGCATTCTCTTCTCCACACAATGGACATTTATCTAGCTCCCTCTCTTGACCTATACCTTTCTGTCCCACTTACGTAGCCAAGCTTGCTCTCTCCACATCTTTATTTGACTAAATTTAATATACAATGGAAATCTGCATTATCCTCTCCACACAATGGACATTTATCTAGCTCCCTCTCTTGACCTATACCTTTCTGTCCCATTTACGTAGCCAAGCCTGCTCTCTCCACATCTTTGTTTGACTAAATGTAATATACAATGGAAATCTGCATTCTCTTCTCCACACAATGGACATTTATCTAGCTCCATCTCTTGACCTGTACCTTTCTGTCCCATTTACGTAGCCAAGCCTGCTCTCTCCACATCTTTGTTTGACTACAATATAATATACAATGGAAGTCTGCATTCTCTTCTCCACACAATGGACATTTATCTAGCTCCCTCTCTTGACCTATACCTTTCTGTCCCACTTACGTAGCCAAGCTTTCTCTCTCCACATCTTTATTTGACTAAATTTAATATACAATGGAAATCTGCATTCTCCTCTCCACACAATGGACATTTATCTAGCTCCCTCTCTTGACCTATACCTTTCTGTCCCATTTACGTAGCCAAGCCTGCTCTCTCCACATCTTTGTTTGACTAAATGTAATATACAATGGAAATCTGCATTCTCTTCTCCACACAATGGGCATTTATCTAGCTCCCTCTCTTGACCTATACCTTTCTGTCCCATTTACGTAGCAAAGCCTGCTCTCTCCACATCTTTGTTTGACTAAATTTAATATACAATGGAAATCTGTATTCTCTTCTCCACACAATGGATATTTATTTAGCTCTCTTGACCTATACCTTTCTGTCCCATTTACGTAGCCAAGCCTGCTCTCTCCATATCTTTGTTTGACTAAATTTAATATACAATAGAAATCTGCATTCTGTTCTCCACACAATGGACATTTATCTAGCTCCCTCTCTTGACCTATACCTTTCAAGTTTCTCACTCCTGTTCTCGCCCAAGCAAAACCTTCTCGCCCTAACTTACTCTCCTTCCCTTCCCCAGGTTGTTTTTATTTCTCTATATAACCTCAGTGAGCTTTTGTCACTTGTATTGGCGAAAATGTCTTGTCTGTCAATATCTTCTAATCTTAGCTTAACTTCTTTCCAAAAGCCTATATACCCATACTCTGCATTTATCCAAGAATGACCCATACCTATCTGCTTCAACACGTCGTTCATTTTATGCGCCCAAGACCCAATATTTTATAATTTTTTTATTGATCAATCAGCAGTACAATGCTTTACAGATCAGAGTGAAGAGAAGGTAACAGTACAATAAGAACAATAACACTCAGGGGTAGGCTAAACAGGCCGCCCCCTAACTACATTAAGTTAGAACTCCAATAATACTCTCTGAGAAATGATGTCAATATTGAAGATGTAAGATAGACATCAAGCACTAGAATCACTCGAATCAGATGTATCACTTAGAAGCAGGTCCTGTGGTAGTCTCCTCTTCAAGCGTGAGGGTTGGCGCGTGCGGACGCCGATGTTATAATGCACAGCTCCTGGAACTTCTTGCAGCGTGGAAAAGAAACGACGGGCAATCCTGCGAATGTAGTCGTGAAGAGGTAACAGTCGTAGTTCGTGATGGAGCTGCTGATTTCGGATGAACCATGGAGCGTTGGTAGCGATGCGCATGAAGCGATTCTGTATGACCTGAAGACGACGCAGATGACATGTGTGTGCAGCCCCATACACTTGGCAGGCATATGTAATAAGCGGACGAACGAGTGATTTGTAGAGTGACAATGAAGACTGTAGGCCGAGGCTGGAACGGCCATGCAACAGAGGTGAGAGTTTTGAAAGTCGCCCGGAGGCCAGTGATATGACACGATCGATATGAGCACGCCAAATCAGTCGAGAGTCCAAAAGCACTCCAAGGTATTTAACGGGAGTTGTAGTGGAGAGCCAAGGGACATTGTTCCTGTAGAGACGCAACGGAGTAAGCGGAGTATATCGGCGATGAGTGAAGATTTTAGCTTCGGTTTTCTGAGGGTTCAATGAGATCTGCCAAGTCTGAACCAATGAGTTAGGCGATCTAAAGAGAGCTGTACTACTTGTGCGTGCTGGAGATTAACATGAGAATAATATAGTACTGTGTCATCAGCGTAAAGAGCTAAAGAAGTCGGAGCTAAGTCAGGAATATCAGAAATGTATATATTAAATAGAGTCGGGGCCAAGATAGAACCCTGTGGGACACCTGCGGTAATATTACGTGGGGATGAAAGCTTTCCACCAATGCGTACTGAAAAGCTGCGGTCGTAGAGGAAACTGTGGATTAGATGTGATAAGTAATTAGGAAGACCGATGCGGTAGAGCTTAAGGAGCAAACCATCATGTCAAACCCTGTCGAATGCCTGTGCCACATCAAGGAAGACAGCCGTGGTATACTGATGGGCCTCGAAGCCGTGAACAATTGACTGAGTTAATCGTAAAAAGCTGATGGGTAGTGGAATGTTTGTGACGAAATCCAAATTGATAAGGCGGAAGAACATGGTTATGATTAAGGTAAGACAGAAGACGGCGATGAATTACTTTTTCAAACAGCTTGGAGAGGGTCGGCAACAGACTTATAGGACGATAGATTTCGGGAGGAAGACCCAATATGAAAACATTCTTTAATAATATTGCCATCTTCCAACAATATCAGTATAAAGATGGCCGCTCCACTTTCGACTTGCACCAGAGAGGAACAGTGTTCTGTTATTCGGTTTTACGTAGTGAAGGTGTGAAACCTATTGAAATTCATCGACTAATGAAGGTTCAGTACGGTGATGCATGTTTGTCACAGCAACAAGTCTACGAATGGAGTAGGAAGTTCGCAAATGGTGGTCAGGCATAACGAGTTGTGACTCCAAAGAACGTTGCAGCAGTTGAAGCCATAGTGGAGGAAAACCGCCGAGTGACACTGAATGACATTGGAACATGTTTACAGATTAGTCATGGGTCATCACACCACATTGTTAATGATGTGCTCCAGTTTCACAAAGTGTCTGCAAGATGGGTGCCACGGCAGCTGACTCCTGAAATGAGAGAACAACGTGTTGATACTTGTCAGGAACTTCTTCGGCGCTTTGAACGGGAAGGTGATGGCTTCCTTGAAATAATCGTTACTAGGGAAGAAACCTGGGTTCTCTTCCACCAACCGGAATCGAAGAGAGGGAGCTAGGAATGTTGTTATCTCTCATCATCAAAACCAAAGAAGTTTCGAACAGAACCATCAGCAGGAAAGGTTATGTTGACTCTCTTTTGGGACGAAAAAGGCGTCATTTTAGAGCATTACATGCCTAGAGGGACCACTGTCACCAGTGCATCATACACAGATCTAAAAAATCATCTGCCACCTGCAATCAAATCAAAGCGACGTAGATTGCTGTCAGCAGCTGTTGTCAGAGTTCGAGCTATACAGTCCATTCGCAGACATAACCTCAAAAACACGTCACAATAATCACGCATACGCTGAATCTGAACTAAGAGACCAATAGAATATCAGGGAGAACCACAACAGAGATAATAATTATCCTGAAACATTCAGATCCTTCGGAAGGAGAGAGGCACCGAGTAGAAGTAACAGATTTGTAAACAATTACCCAGAATCTAGACGTAGATATGAATCTGGTAATCATAGCAGGATACATTCTGGCCAACAGAGGAATTATAATAACGCTAGCGGTTACGGAAGAGGTGGTCGAGATAGTCAGATAAATCATCTAAGATTTTATAGAGAATATACTCGAAGGGGAAACAACAGAAATAGAAATAATAGATTGAATACAGGGGTACAACGTGAATCACTAATGCCCGATTTCACCAACAAATGTTAAGGCTTAACACGAGTTTAGCAATAGTTAAAACAAAAATTGCATTTCACCAACAAGTGTTAGCGTAACACTAGTGTTAAATCTCATGTTAAACTAACAAGCCGAATTTCTTATGCTAAGCCCTTAACAATTGTAAATAGTCAAAATGGCGAGCATGAACTCAGCTGTTGATGTCGATTTGCTATATTTAAGACCGTCTAAATGGCATTCATAATAGAGTACGGCCTATGAGGAGAGAGGATTTTGAGGAAATATCGGATAAAAATTGTTTTACGGAGGTATAGATTGTCGAAACATGTTGCTATGAAGGTAACTGCGGAAGTACAAGAGAGGTTAGAACGTGCATCAAAGAAATATGGCGATCTCGCCTTTGCTTCAAGTATCAAATATCTTACGATTTTATAATTCACTGAATTATGTGGATAATGCATTGTCCACCTCCCGTCTTGAAACGTTCAAGTCACTTGCCCTTCGCTCCTCGTTTTAAATTTACGTAATACTGAGTTAGAACATGCATCGAAAGGAATATCACTATCTCGCCTTAGCTTCAAGTAACCTTGCGATTTTATAATTCACTGAATTATGTGGATAATACATCGTCCACCTCCCGTCTTGAAACGTTCAAGTCAATTGTCCTGCGCACCTCGTTTTAAATTTACGTAATACTGAGTTAGAACATGCATCGAAAGGAATATGCCGATCTCGCCTTAGCTTCAAGTATCAATAACCTTGCGATTTTATAATTCACTGAATTATGTGGATAATACATTGTTCACCTCCCGTCTTGAAACGTTTAAGGCACTTGTTCTTCGCACCTCGTTTTAAATTTACGTAATACTGACAAGTTGTTTGGTACTTGTAGTAGTAATACATGCATTTGAATTAAATTCGTTTCCAATATTTTCCCCGCGACATCTTTCTCTTTTACATTCACTGCATCCGTCCTATTATTTTCCACGATATCCTTACACTTAATCACCATTTCAATTAACAATTCTTACTCCGTCGGTGAGAAATTTTTCTCACGGCTTTATTTATGATTTTGTTCATCCGCCATTTGTGCAGACGAAAATTAAAACAAAAGCGCATCGGAGTACCTTCAGAAAATCATCCATAGCCTTCTATAGCTGTGATATTTACAAGTTTCTTGGCGTTAACACAGGTTTGTTAACATTTTAAGAAAACAGGTTGGTGAAATGCAAGAAATTTAACATTAGTTTTAGCGTTGTGACAATTGTTACGTTACATTTGTTAACGTCGATTTTAACATCTGTTGGTGAAATCGGGCATAAGTATTGGAAGGGGTAGACCGCATGATAACACGAACCTTCAGAATGACTCAAACAGTATAAGGGAACCAAGAGGTGATACTAACCTGATGATGGGAGTATGAATGGTGTTAATCAGGAAAACTGATTGCGAGATCTTCTTACGCTCTGGTAGATGATTCTATTTATTTGACACAGGGCGAGAATAAAAATCTAGCCAAGAACAAGATTGTTAATAATAATTTACTTCTAACGGAAGGAATGAAGGAGCTCATTAATCCACCTCAAATAGTTATTAAGTTATGGGATAATAAAATAAATTATTTGATTGATACTGGAGCATGTACATCAGTAATTAGTGATAAATTGTTTAAGGATCTTATGGCGTGTAATAAAGTTGAACATCTGAGAGTAAGTAATGTATATTGTAGCTCAGCCATAATTCGGAAAAAGCAAAGAGTGCAGCATCAAGCATTGATAAGAGCACAAATATTGCAACATGACAATGCAAGGCCGCACACTGCCCGTACAACAGTTGCAACAATCACAGACCTGCATTTTGAGTGTCTTCTTCATTCACCATACTCACCAGACCTTGCCCCAAGTGAATTCCATATGTTTGGACCAGGGGCGGTTCCTCCATAAGGTTGCAGGTTTGCGCTACACCCACTGATTCTGAATGTACAACAGGTGCATTTTGCACATTAAAGCTGTACTTATTTGCATTGTTTTATATACAAACATGTTTCAATTACGCTTATCGTCTGTAGCTGCCTATGACCGCAGAAGTCGAAATAAACAGTGATTAGCTGTAGGAGCCGCAGGTTTGCAGCGAAGAGTTAACCTAAGATTTCGGCCAAATTTAGGCTCTCTGTGGGTTTTGCGGGAAGGTGAAGAGATGGGAGTGGCTTCTTATACATTGCTTAAATGGAGGTTTATAAACCTAGCTCCTCCTACTCTTAGCAACGGCTATAGCGTGACCTTCAGGCTTAGCTTCTGTGTGCTCTGCTTTTCGAACACAGGGAGAATTTAATTAAATGCATGGAGGTTATTCAGAAGAGAGCTCTGTTAAACAACAACGCCACACTTGTTCAGGCTTCTGGGTTTATGGCCACTTTGAAAGATGATAATTTTGTATTCTGGCTGTCTTTCGTCTACAAGATCATGCCACATGTGGACATTTTGTACAATCAGCTGCAGAAACGAGACTGCAATGCAACGTTTGCCATCGCCCAGCTAAACGCATTTAAAAGGGAAGTGCAAAAGGTAAGAAATAGTGTGGATATAGAGGAACACGAAGAAACTGCAATCAAGAGGAGAAGAATAGAAAATCATGATGTGAAAAGAAGAGAAGCTCTTGAAGTATATGACATTCTTAGAGAAGCAAAGGACAGATTTAGCTTCACGGGGCATCTGGTAGCCTCAACTTTGTTTCATCAAGAAAATTTCTAAGACATTTCCAGAGGATTCCCTTAGAGAAACAATAAGGTTCTATCCTTTTATCATTGGAACAAAAATTGGTAGAGAACTGACTGTAATTTACAGTCGAGAGGAATTTCGTGGAATGTCCGGTGCTTTGTGCTTGATGGACTTCATTAAGGAAAACAATTTATGTGCTACATTCAGCGAATATGTCAAACTCCTCCGAGTACTGTTAACTATGCCAATGTCTACCGCTGAAGCAGAATGCTGTTTCTAAACTTTAAAAAGAATGAAAACATTCCTTAGGAACACAATGTCACAGGACCGATTGTCAGTATTAGCAATGCTTTCAACTGAGAGAGATTTTATTATGAAGATCAGCGACTTCAACGCAAAAGTTATCGATAGATTCGTCAGGTCTAAGGAGAGTAGAGCAGAGAATCTGTATAAATAGGTGAGACATTAATACTCTGTATTTTATTTTTCATTTGTGCACCACCAATAATTTAACCCACCAGCCGCCACTAGTTTGGACCACTAAGAGACGTAATGGGAGGAAAGAAGTTCCGTTCCGATGAAGCGGTACGCCACACGGAGCATGAGTGGTTGTGCGGAATGCCAAAAGACTTTTTGGGGGAATTTATACGCTTTTTAAGCGCTGGAGGACTTGCATTGAGCGTGTGGGAGATTATGTTGAGCTTTGTACCACTTCTGCACAATAAATAAGATTTAGAAAATATTTAAGATTTTCATTTGACTCACCCTCTTAAAATTAAAATGGAGATGCAATGAAGGGACAGAAAATTCGGGGGATGTAAATGACCTACCCAGCATTCACCTGGTGACCTATGGGTCAGGTAGGTCTGCCACGGGAATGGAACCCGCACCTCCCAAATGCGAGTCACTGACGAAACCTACTGAGCCATTCCCGCTCGATCCCACACCGTAAATGGACGTTTAACTGAAATACACATAATATGTAACAAATACGAACGGTAGAAAGCACATACTCGTCAGATACGTCACTTGTTGCAGTATTGCTGAGTGATAAAACAGCTCAGTTGTAAAGTAGGTTACTGACGTCATTTTCCACGTAACCTTCTCTTCATTTGCATGGAAACGCGTCAGTTGCTACTTGCATAATTAAAACACGGAAATTAAACGCCAAACAAGAGCGTTCATCAGTCACGTGACCTCAGATTCACCCCGCTAAGTAATTACCACTTGGCAAGGACATTGTCCGTACTGGGGATGTTTAAATTCATGTGGTCCGCAAGTGTCTAGCCATGATCGATTCCCGAGATGGGATCTTGGGACCTCACCAAGGTTGCCACATTGCTTTTCCGATATTACTGCACTTTAAATCACCTTTAATAACACAGAAAGCTTGTGATCGTCAAAAAGCAAAATGATTTAGGTTTGATTCGCTTATAAAACCTTATTAGGAAGTTTTGCTACTTGGGGGCCATTATTAGACCGTTTATTTCCTTCGTGTCTCCCCTTTAAACGAAATAATTTAAGAACAGCCTGAATTAACAGACAGTTCCTTAGTGCATTCCGTAACTGGTGAGTGTTGCCAGAAAATAAATAGTTTATTCAATAAAAGTGTAGCTTCATTAGAATTTTTCTCTGTCTGCCAAAGGCAGGTGTTCGTACTTGATCAAAAATATATCTAGATTTTGCTGGAAATAAACAACTCAAAAGAAAAGCAAATAAACAAGACTGTTAGGAAGATCTATGCACATAATATGATAATTTTATATTATTTTATATAATCTTTCTTCTACTGAATATTCTTACAAAAGCTGAATATTCTTGCTAAATGACATAAACTTTGGAAAGATTGAGTCAGACTTAAAAATTCAATGCCACAGCCGGGATTTGAACCACGGATCTTCTGGTTGCGGTCTAACCACTCTAACCCTTGAGCTACTATGGCCAACGTGCCGATATGACATTAAATTGCAACCTCCTCGTATTTTGTTACATAGTGTTCTATGCTTTCTTTTCCCCCATACAATTAACAAATTCCCTTTTCCCTACCTCTTATCCCTCTTAGAAATATTCCACTGGTTTTAAGTGCATTTAGTTGTTTAAATGCTGCCATTACATTATTTGAATCATATATACTTGATTTAGTAACCAGCCTATTTTTTGTTGCAATTTACGTTCTTGCAATTTTTAAGTCATATCGGACGATGAATGGTTTGGGTGAAAAGATGCTGAAATGTGCCCAGGCTCCATGAAGCTTAGAGTTACCCAACATTCGTCTTTTAAAATAAGCGAAAACCCAGAAAAAACCATATCCAGGTAACTCACCCTGACCGAATTCGAACTCCAGACCTCTATAACGTGAGGCAGACACGCTACCATCTATGCTACCTAGGCGGGTAACGAGCCTAGAAGGCTCAAAGAAATTATCTAAAGCTTTTATGGTTATATCATCAGTTTCTTTTGCCATAATGGAGTTCAATTTAGACCAAGTCATACGGCAGCAAACTTTTAGTTTCTCTTCTACTGCTTCTCTAACACTGGGATCCATGATATGATCTACAAGTACACTTACTCTGTTTCCAAGGTGACGACACTCGAATATTTCACATTTGGTTCTCAGCGAGTTAAGGGTATGTATGACTGAAATTTTCAAATTCTGAACTAATAATGCTAGCTTTTTCAAATTTACACCATAGGTCTAGTATAATGTAAACATGTAACAACCTAAATTTAAACCATTTTTATCCAGCAGTTTATAAATTATGATAAATTTTGTATGTTTTTTGTTACGTCACTAAAAAAGTCCCTTGCGACAAAATATTTTGAAATTTGGTCTAATATTTTAACCTTATGTTCATAATACACATACTTTTTGAAATTGCTCTGGGTTTTTCTGTGTCTCCTTTAGTTTAGGTCACAAAAATTTTTTAATTTACAAATATTCTTTTTTTGTCTAAAAACTGTAACTTTTGTGTTTGAAAATTAAAAATATATGCTTATATACATTTCACAATAAAACCTAGGGAAATTTACATTCCTCATGATATTCTCAACCTTTGTAGGAAATTTCATGAATTTAGTACAAAAACTGCATCGCAAGGAGCATTTTACAGGAAGAAAAATGCTGAAAATATGAACATTGAGAAAACAGCGATTAAAGATTTGATTGCATAACTCACATTAAATTCCACCAGGCTGATAGGTTGGACCCTCAGATTTCTTTTTCCTCTCCTCTGTTGCTGCTTTTTCCACCTTTTTCTTCTTTAGATGTTGCTTTTCTTCTGCACAACTTCGCTTCTTGCTTTGCAGGATACGAGTCTGATCTCGCTGCACTGAAGTTTTCCTTACTGAGTCTACTACACTTTCACCTCGGATATTTTGCTGCAGCTCCAATGACTTAAGACTACCCAAGTTAAACTCACTGATGCTTTTAATAACAGCAAGATCCAATTTTTGTTTTGATATGAAAACTTCCTTTGGGCACTTATTCCATATGACATGATGCAAAGATTCATTGGCATTCTGTGTTTTTCCTGTTTTGCACCTCTCTAGTAATGTTGTAGAAGCCAGCCTCTGATATATTGGCAACATTTTCGGAACTATTTTGTCTGAAAGCCTTATTTTTCTTTTCTTGAACTGAAAATTTAAGAACGGAAAACAGACAAAGAATGTGGATGTATGCAAAAGAGGGCGTGACTCTGACAGAGTTTAAAGGCCACCGACATTTAAATAAGCATTTAAAAATGGCGTCCGGAGGCAAATTATGCATTTTTCACATTCGGGAATGTCTAAATTATCTTACAGAATTAAAATAAAAAAGTCGTTATTTTCACGATTTTCATGAAATTTCAGTCATACATACCCTTAATTGGGGATAAAACAAACTGAGCCACAGGTTTTTGTTTAGATTGAAATTCTAATACTGGATCTGTTATTAATCTGCAATTTTCGGATACAAATGTTGCCTGTATCTTTATAATAATGCAGCACTTGGCATCGCAAAAACATCAATTAACAAATTTTGCCCAGGAACTGAAAGTTTTTTTGTTTTTGTTTTAGAAAAGAAATCGACATTTGTATCAAAATAGCTAGTAATGTAAACTACTAAATTAAACCAGCTAGACGAGCGTGTCAGTACACGCAGTGGAAACAGTTTAGCTTCTAAATCTGGGTGGTTTTCAGTGAGGTATTGTTTATATTCATTATTTAACTTTCGGGCATTTCGGAACACATTCTTAAGTCCTGTTATGTCCGATTTCACCAACAGATGTTAAAATCGACGTTAACAAATGTAACGTAACAATTGTCACAGTGCTAATACTAATGTTAAATTTCACCAACCTGTTTTCTGAAAATGTTAACAAACCAGTGTTAACACCAAGAAACTTGTAAATATCACAGCTATAGAAGAATATGGATGAGCTGCGATGCGCTTTTGTTTTCATTTTCGTCTGCACAAATGACGGATGAACAAAATCATAAATAAAGCCGTGAGACAAATTTCTCATCGACGGAGAAAGAATTGTTAAATGAAATGGTGACGAAGTGTAAAGATATCCTGAAAAATAAGAGGATAGATGCAGTGAATGTAAAAAAGAAAGATGTCGCGGGGAAAATATTGGAAACGAATTTAATTCAAATGCATGTGTCACTACTACAAGCACCAAACAACTTGTCAGTATTACGTAAATTTAAAACGAGGTGCGAAAAACAAGTGCCTTAAACGTTTCAAGACGGGAGGTGAACAGTGTATTATCCACATTAGTAAGTGAATTATAAAATCGCAAAATATTTTATATTTGAAGCAAAGGCGGGATCGTTATATTCCTTTCGATGTATGTTCTAACTCATTATTACGTAAATTTAAAACGAGGAGCGAAGAAGGACAAGTGCCTTAAACGTTTCAAGGCGGGAGGTGGACAGTGTATTATCCACATTAGTAAGTGAATTATAAAATCGCAAAATATTTTATATTTGAAGCAAAGGCGGGATCGTTATATTCCTTTCGATGTATGTTCTAACTCATTATTACGTAAATTTAAAACGAGGAGCGAAGAAGGACAAGTGACTTGAACGTTTCAAGGCGGGAGGTGAACAGTGTATTATCCACATTAGTAAGTGAATTATAAAATCGCAAAATATTTTATATTTGAAGCAAAGGCGGGATCGTTATATTCCTTTCGATGTATGTTCTAACTCATTATTACGTAAATTTAAAACGAGGAGCGAAGAAGGACAAGTGCCTTAAACGTTTCAAGGCGGGAGGTGAACAGTGTATTATCCACATTAGTAAGTGAATTATAAAATCGCAAAATATTTTATATTTGAAGCAAAGGCGGGATCGTTATATTCCTTTCGATGTATGTTCTAACTCATTATTACGTAAATTTAAAACGAGGAGCGAAGAAGGACAAGTGCCTTAAACGTTTCAAGACGGCAGGTGGACAGTGTATTATCCACATTAGTAAGTGAATTATAAAATCGGAAGGTTATTAATACTTGAAGCAAAGGCGGGATCGTTATATTCCTTTCGATGTATGTTCTAACTCATTATTACGTAAATTTAAAACGAGGAGCGAAGAAGGACAAGTGACTTGAACGTTTCAAGGCGGGAGGTGGACAGTGTATTATCCACATTAGTAAGTGAATTATAAAATCGCAAAATATTTGATACTTGAAGCAAAGGCGGGATCGTTATATTCCTTTCGATGTATGTTCTAACTCATTATTACGTAGCCCACCTCGGTAGCGTGGTGGTAGAATGTCTGCGTTCAAGAGGTCCCGAGTTCGAATCTCGGTCAGGGTGAGCTACCTGGATAAGGTTTTCTCCAGGGTTTTCCCTTATCCTGAAAGACGAATGTCAGGTAACTCTAAGCTCTATGGACCCTGTTCTCATTTGAGCATCAATTCACCCATTCCATTCATCGTCCGATATGACTTAACGTTGGAGAACGTAAAATTACAATATATATATATATATATATATATATATATATATATATATATATATATATATATTACGTAAATTTAAAATGAGGTGCGAAGAAGGGCAAGTGCCTTAAACGTTTCAAGACGGGAGGTGGACAATGTAGTATCCACATAATTCAGTGTATTATAAAATCACAAAGTTATTGATACTTAAAGCAATGCCCCCAGGGGCCTACTTCGGTAGGTACGGGTTTGGCGCACCCGGGGTCCCGAGCCAACAGTCTCCCTCGTGTGGGCTCCTCTTCGTGGTTGAGGGAGACGGTCAACAGGTCCACCCACGTGTAGGCCGTGCGTGGAGACCCGTGGAGAAGGATTTTAGATTCTTTTCTAGTTTGGAGTTTAGGTATTAGTGAACGAAATTTTTAGTAGGTTTTGATTGATGTCTCTTATGTACGTGTATTTTTAATAGGTTTTGTTACACTTGTATAGTTTTTAGAAAGTTTTATATCTTGCTTTTGCCATGACTAGTTTTTTAAAGGGCGCTGATGACCGCCGTAGTTGAGCGCCCTTATATATATATCATCATCATTACTTAAAGCAAAGGCGAGATCGGCATATTCCTTTCGATGCATGTTCTAACCTCTCTTGTACTTCCGCAGTAAACTTCATAGCAACATGTTTCGACAGTCTATACCTCCGTAAAAAATTTTTCTTCGGATAGTTCCTCAAAATCATTTCTCCTCATAGGCCGTACTCTATTATGAATGTCATTTAGACGGTCTTAAATATAGCAAATCGACATCAACAGCTGAGTTCATGCTCTCCATCTTGACTATTTCCAATTGTAAAGGACTTAACATTAGAAATTCGGCTTGTTAGTTTAACATGAGATTTAACACGAGTGTTACGCTAACATTTGTTGGTGAAATGCAATTTTTGTTTTAACTATTGCTAAACTCGTGTTAAGTCTTAACATTTGTTGGTCAAATCGGGCATTAATGTAATGTCTGAGAGTATCTTCCAAGACGTTCAATCTTCTCAGTACCTTTAATCAACATAAGAGGAGTTGTTTTCTGTGCAGGGTGTGCTATCCAATAAAGAACATTTCCAGTTAGCATACGACAAACAGTTCTCAGTATCACGGACAGCCGGATGCTGAGGTGTCAGTTTATTGTTGCACCGCTTAGTTGTTATTTCAGTGTGCATGATGTCATTGTATTGGCTTTGTTAAGTGTTAAATTTTATCTTGGTGTCGTTAAATTTGTAAACATTTTTTGTAAGACTTCTAGCTTCATGCTATTGGTAAATGAATGTTAAATTCAAGCTATATTTATGTAATTTGTAATCAATGTAAATTTTTCTTTGCAGACTAAAAGTAATAGAAATTTTCTTATTTATCGTTAAAAATATATTATTCTCAAAAAAAGAAAAAGTTCGCGAAACCTCGCGAAAAAGTCGTTAAAAACAAAAACTGTTGCCTCTGGCGATAAACATTACCAAAGCATAAGTAATGAAGGGTATCAACGTAACCAGTGTTTTGAGTTATTTTGGGAACCTTTATTGAGTAACTGGTTACCTTATAGGTGTGCCCATTACTTCATTACCGCTAGTATGTACTGGCAAAATAGTAATGAAGATTTTGTAGCAGCTACTCGTCAAAATTATTCTAACGTGCTCTTGAAATACGGACAACCACAGACAATATACATAATATCCTTGCACACAGAAAAGGCATGCTCGGGCTTCAAATGTATGACCTCCCAGAAGGTTCGTAAGAAGGAAATCGATTGTGCGGCCCGGTGCATTCTGCAGCCAAGACCCCATTACCGGGATGGCTAGCTCTTTTTTTATTGTGGAAATGTGGCTTCCGTAAAGGTATCTTATGCCATTTCTAGCCCCCAAAACTGAAGGACCAGAAACAAATGAACGTAGAAGTTATATGGAAGTAATATTAAATTTACCGTCTCTACTGCGGTTATATTTGATATGTTAGTACAATTATCATACATTCTATTGAATGCCGCAAATGCTCCGGTTTCAGCCAATATTTTAGAATGTGGCACCAAGAAAGATTTTAATTTATATTAATTCTAACTGATTTGATGGGCTTTATTGAGTAATAAACAAGCGTTCAAGCTATAACATCTACTTTTTCAGGACTGGGACTAAATAGGAACTTCTGTTTTTTTTTTTAATAGACGTGGACTCTTTGTGAATGCGTGACAGAGATGGCAGCACTGTAGGGTGCACAGAACTCTAGTGGCAGCGCCGAGAGTGAGGACGTTTTTCATACTTAAAATGGCGACGTTTTCATGCAAGAACAGCGTGAAATCATTCGTTTTATCTGTTTTTGTGGTGTGACACCTTTTGAGTGAGGCATGTGGTGATGGTACCATGGATGTGTCTAATGTGCGTTCCTGGGTACGACAGTTCAATGAAGACAGAACATCGTTGACAGTTGAAGACATCACCTCTATGGGATCTGTGGACACAATCCTGCATGAAGATCTGAAAATGCTCAATCACCGATCCTCCAAAACAACGTTCTCCACTCGCTGGATCCTGTCGTCAGACCGGCTGGTGTGAGGCCGTGACTGTCTTGGTTTGCTGTCACAAGATGCTCTGTCTTCATTGAACTGTCGCACCCAGGAACGTACATTAGACACATACATGGTACCATCACTACATGCCTCACTTAACTGTCTTGGTTTGTTGTCACACGATGTTCTCTCTTCATTGAACTGTCACACCCAAGAACGTACATTAGACACATACATGGTACCATCACCACATGCCTCACTTAACTGTCTTGGTTTGTTGTCACACGATGTTCTGTCTTAATTGAACTGTCGCACCCAGGAACGTACATTAGACACATCCATGATACCATCACCACATGCCTCACTTAACTGTCTTGGTTTGTTGTCACACGATGTTCTGCCTTCATTGAACTGTCGCACCCAGGAACGTACATTAGACACATCCATGATACCATCACCACATGCCTCACTTAACTGTCTTGGTTTGTTGTCACACGATGTTCTGCCTTCATTGAACTGTCGCACCCAGGAACGTACATTAGACACATCTATGGTACCATCACTACATGCCTCACACAACTGTCGATAAATTTCAATAGATGTCACGCCACGAAAATGTATTTAAAGAAAAACGTTTTTATTTGTTAGTATTAACTTGCAATTTAATTGATGCAACACCTAAATATGAGTTGCAAAATATTGATTTTTTAAAAAAGTGGTTAATTAGACATGAATAATCGATCGCTAGTTTGTCTTCAAAGTTTATGTAAATTATCCTGCTCTTGGAAGCAACAATGTAAGCGCTATTTCTATTATTCAATACCGTCGAAAAATAAAAGTGCGCAGTGTACATGTGTTAAGTGTATTAGAGAATTTCAGAAGTTGAAGATATTCGATTTTGTCTGGCTCTTCCTCATTATTATACGTTGCAGTTACCAAGTTTGTACTGTTGGATGAGAATCCAAAACATTAAATTTTTAATGACTTAACTATGGCTCTACCGTAGTGACGTGTAACACTCGCATCCGAGAGTTCCGGGTTCAAATCCCCGGAGCCGATCAACCTGACTGATGAATAGGTAAATAATTTGAACCCACAATCTTACTGTCATCCTTTCACCACTGATTTCATTTTCTTCTTCTTAACCGTTATACTAATGTTGGAGTGATTCCCAATTCTGGGTATGCTGTACACCATGAATGTCCTTAGGGGTAAGTCTTATAAGAAGGGTTGGATTGGATTATGCTACGGAGAGGACTTGGCACGGATTTCCAGTTTTGGTTTACTGTACCTATGCCCAAAGTTTGGCATCATCGAGAGAAAGGATGAGGCGAGAGGTGACAGAAGGAGGCTGTTCTAAGGAGTTCTAACAGTACAGAGGGCAGGGTCTCTGCGATTTACCAGTTCTAAACTCTCTGGCAGGCCAGTGCAACCGGAATCCCACCCACCGTGTTCCTGAAATGCTCCACCAGGTCTTCCCGAGACCGGAGACTGTCCTATCGGAGAAGGAAGTGTTTAACAGAAGTGTATCATCCTGCCATGCAGCGCCACGTCGACACTTCTACTCTGAATGAGACCATCAGATGAGAGTTGATGTGAAATTATAATGGAGATGAAGTGGAGGGACAGAAAGTTCAACGGATGAAATTAACCTACTCAACATTCGCCTAGTGACCTGGGAAATCCCCGAAAAAGCCTATGGGTTTGGTAGGTCGGTCACGGGAAGCGAACCCGGACCTCCAGGATACGGTACCGCTTGGTCTTCCAAACGGTCTATCGCTTCAATCTACTATATCTCTCACGCTTTCTATGAGTACTGTCGCAACTGGCGGTGACGCACTCTAAGGGGTAGATAGTCTAGCGTGAAGATAAGGGACAGTTAAAGATAGCGTGGAGATAAAAGGCTTGCCGAAACAGATGAAGAGACAAGTTTCGATTTCTTGATTGTTACAGAATATTCTAGAAATGTCTATTAAGATGAGTAGAGGTATCTAAGAAAGCCGCGACTGGACAAGTGACAGTCGTAACGTGAGCTGTAAACAGAGTCAAATTGGAACTTGAGAGTCGTAATGAAGTGATAATTTGAATCTGCAGCTGTATTTTGAAATGAACGCTTTTGTTTGTGGACGACAACCTCGGAAGTTGTAATTGTGCATGTGACGTAATTCTGCTACTGTAAGGGTTGACCAAAGTGTATTTCTAAGGAAATAAAAACATTTTTAATTTCTGCAAGTTGGACTTTTAATTCTACAAACCCACAAAGTCACAAATGGAGCGACAGGAAATTCAAGGGATGTAATTGCTCTACCCAACATTCACCTAGCAACCCATGACAACCCCCGAAAAAACCATGGGTCAGGTAGGCCGGCCATGGGAAGCGAAACCGGACCTCCAGAATGTGGTACCGCTTGGTCTTCCACAAGGTCTATCGCTTCAATCTACTATATCTCTCACGCTACGAGTACTTTATGGAGGAGTAGTTTTAAAAAAAGAATGAAAATCACGTAAATGTAACATAAATTTTTTGAAACTGCTATTTATCTCTCATCTATGATTTTGTGAGGATAGAGAACCTATATTTAAACCACTAGCAGTCACAAGTGTTTGTTGACATTTCTAGTTCTTAAATGCAACCCTACAGGAGTTGAAATCCTTCTAACAATCGATATATTTGTTTGTGAAATGAGATTCGAGCTGGTTCACCGACAATTAACAACTGCTGCTGCGAGGGTAGGTGGCAGTGCACCCCTCTCCTGGCGGGCGGTTTGGGATGGAACCATCCCTACACCCACTGCCACAACAGATCATTGATCTTCTTCCACCATCACGTATTTACTTCAAGTCATTAATGTCAGTTGCCACTATCAAGCTACGTCTCGCCTTTACCTCAGACATCCCACACTGTAAGCACTACACTATTTAGTAGGAGATTAAACCTACTGGAAGCAGTGTATCTAGAAATCTAGGTTTCATCTGGTTTCTTTGACTCCTTCGGAAGTGTGCACTCGCATGGACTTTTCTACTCATGTTTTTCTTGAAATTACTGTGTATTTGCATGTTTTATTCCTTGATAGTTTTACACATGCATGTAAGTAACAGATTTATTCCAATTGAGTTTATTACGGAAGCTTTATAGTGAATATAAATGCATATTTAAAGGGTTATGTTTATGAGGAGGGAGTTTATTTAACCTACAGAGCTCAAGTTAGTATTATTCAATTGTTTTTCTGTTTAAGAGACAGGAAAAATTGCATCAGCTGCATCAATTTGTAACTGAAATGGGACACGAGTTAATCTGCCTGCCACCTTAACACTACCAATACAATCCAACTGAGTTAGATGAAGGCAGTGACAATGACGACGTTTCTTTTGACGTTGAAATGGAATAGACGAGGCACTGACAGTTCCATTGGATTAGCAAAACAGATAATTCACAAACTACAATTAGAGCATTTAAAACACACAGATAGACACACATATTATGCGAATATGCTTGTTCCAGATTTGATTTTAATAAGTGTCTTATTATAAAAGCTTGGAAAATTCAGTTTGGGTGTTCCTTTACCTCTAGCACTAAAGAGACAGTGTGCAAAAGAGGGAGGGTTAAATGAAAAAAGTGGAAGCAACAAGGAGGCAACGCTGAGCACACAAACACATCTCATTCACTGCAAACCAGAATCTTTCCATTGCAAAAGCATAATAGCCTCCTTGTCTGTACGCTCTTCAGATAACATGTGACAGTCACAAGGTTACGTGATTCGTTCAGCTTTTTACGTGACATCTTAAAACTAAGAGAAACTTATGTATTTGCAAACACAGCTGGTTTGCTGATAACCACAATCTGCAAGAACTGTTGGCCTCCTACAATGTTACCGCTGGACATTCATTTATTTTCTTCTTCAATTCTAATAGCACTGGGTTTACCTTGACGTCGGAGGATCATTTTTTAGAAGAAGAAACGAAGAGGATGACAGCGTTATAGCTTCAAATCATTATTAGGTTGTTTTTCTGTTTAAGTGAAAAATTGTATCATCTGGATCAACTTGCAATTGAAATGGTACACGAAGTAATCCGCCTGCCCCCTTAACACTACCAATACAATCTTACTGAGTTAGATGAAGACAGTGACAATGACGAAATTTCTTTTGAATTTCAAAGGGAAAAAGCGAAGCTCTAGCAGTTCCATTGGATAAAAAAAGATAATTCATAATCTATAATTAAAGCATTTAAAACAAAAACACATACATATAATGTGAATATGCTTGTTCCATATTTGATTTTAATAACTGTTTAGTATAAAAGTTTGGAAAATTCAGTTTGGATGTTCCTTTACGTCTAGCACCAAGGAGACTTTATGCTCTAGGATAGTGTGCAAAAGAGAGAGGATTATATGAAAAGAGTGGCAGTAACAAAGTGGCAACGTTGAGTACACAAACGCATCTCATTCGCTGCACACCAGGACTCTTCCCATTACAAAAGCAAAATAGTGTCACCGGTCGCATTATTTCGTTGGATTTGCGACAAGCTAGTGCCAGTCACGCGTATGTAGCAAAGAAACAGATAGTGCCGCAAGGCGCAAAACGCGCGCGGGCGGGCGCAGAACGCTTGTCGAGAGAGAGAGAAAGAAACACAGAGAGAAAGAGACAGAGATAGTTCTACGAGGCGTGTCCGTAAAATAAGGTGTCCAAGGTGCTGTAGCCGTGAGGAACGCTATTACGCGAGATCTTGCAACACTGGCGTGTAGCTTGGTTTCACCCCTTCAAATCTCCACCACAACGAACCCGTTGCAACCATTAGTCTTGGCTGGGCAGCCGTTTGCGATGGAGCTTCCTATCACTTCCGCCAAGTGCGAGTTGCGTGCAGTGATTCGTTTTTTGAGTGCCAAGGGTACTACCCCCTTTGAAATTCATCGTCAGTTATGCGAAGTCATAAGTCCACAGTGTATGGACGTCAATAACGTGCGAAGGTGGGTCAGAGAGTTCAAAGACGGACGTACTGATGTCGATGACGAACAGCGTTCTGGTCGGCCTTCGGTTTCAGCCAAAACAATTGCAAAAGTGGAGCAAGAAATGCTTAAAGATCGACGTGTGACTGTTCGCGAGCTGTGCGAACTTATCCCTGAAGTCAGTAAGACTACAGTTGACAAGATTTTGACCGAACATTTGCATTATCGCAAGGTGTGTGCGAGGTGGGTCCCCAAAATGCTCACCGAAGACCAGTTCGGTTGGGACATCCTCACCCATCCTCCCTACCGTCCAGACTTAGCACCTAGTAATTATCACCTGTTTCCTGAGTTGAAGTTACACCTTGGTGGAACACGTTTCCAGACCGACGATGATTTGAAAAACGAGGTTGAGCAACTTGGCGGGAGAGTGCTATGACAACGGTATACAAAAACTGCCATAGCGCGTGCAAAAGTGCATCTATCGCAATGGTGATTACGTTGAAAAATAGCTATAAGTTCTGCCTTTGCATTAATGTAACATTCATTGACAATAAACATGTTTTCTATATTAAATAAAATTGGAGAACTTATTTTACGGACAACATCGTATCCTTCTCTCGCTGCGCCGCAAAAGACCTTGAAACGTCGGCGGCTTTTTAGAAACAAAGACTGGAGGTATAAAAGCCGGCAAAGTGTGAGAACAGTCAGTTGCTAGTGAGTTGCAGTTGTTAATTGAATGTGCAGCTTGACCTTTAAGACTGTGTTTGTGTATGTTACGTCATTTCGCTGCTGTAAGGTGTATACAACGCGTCTTTTTACTGAAATAAAGAGAATTTTAAATTTCTGTAAACAAGAGTTAATATTACGAACACACAAAGTAACAATAGATTTGTTACACCTCTGGCTGTACTGTGTACAGCTCCAGGTTTCCTGTGACACTCACTTTACCTTGCCTCATTGTCGATACGCTCTTCAGGTAACATGTGACAGTCACAAGGCTGCGTGATTCGTTCAGCTTTTCACGTGATATCTTAAAACTAAGAGAAAATTGTGTATTTGCAAACACAGCTGTTTTGCTGATAACCGAAATCTGCGAGAACTGCCGGGCTCCTACAGTAAAGGAGTGTTACAGCTGGACTTCAGCTATTTTTCTTCTTCTATTCCAATAGCACTGAGTTCACCCTGACGTCGGAGACATGATATTTGGATGGAGAAAAGTAGACGATGCCAGCGTTATAAGCTGACATGCCTGTAATAAAGTAACACAATAACTTTGAAGAATAAATTTCCTCATTTTGAAAACCTCATACCATAAAGTGGAGGGATGTGTGTAACCGGCAGAAAGCTGGCAGCAGTGTGACAATTTACTGTGAGATGGCAGTGCGTTAAGTACATTCTGAGACACTAAACGTTTGAGATGGGATGCTGGGGACATAAAATACGCGACAGCCGCCCGTCGGCACAAAGAGGATAAAATCCCAGCTCGGCTTCAAAACATTCCTGCTTCCCAAACAAGCAATCGATACAGCCGGGATTTCAGCGCACTACGAAAATTCAATCTAATTTCTATTGGAAAACCAAATTATTGTGAAAAGTTTGCGAAGGAAGAGAGTTAGTTTCTCTGTGTAACAGGAAATCCAATATTCCTTTCAGCTCTGTCTGTCTGTTGGTCATTAGTGCTCTTTCTATTTTACTATTGCAACATCTGCCAAGCGAAACATGGACAGCTGAGTGTCTATTGTCTATTGTTACAATTTTTTTTCGGAGGAAATACGGCACTGCCACTATTGCAGTGTTTTTCAAACTCTTTTACGTCAAGGACCCCCTTATCATCTAACAACTTGTTCGCGGACCCCCATGGTTTGGCAACTAAATTTACGAGGGCTGTTCAATAAAGAAAAATCATAATTTTTTACGGTCATAATTTATGGCACTAAAATTCAATCTTATTATATTCTGTTAACTTAATGGGAAACAAACACGCCGTAGTAGTTCCATTGTTTGTACTCCTGGTTTCGGCCTGTGAGAACCAGACAAGTTCAGAGATGTTCAGTATCGCCTACCACTGCAATGGAGGTAACACGCAGTTAAAGTTGATGTTAGAGGAAGATCCGGAGTTTCTTTCAAACGTAATCACTGCTGATGAAACTTGGCTACATCATTTTGATCCTGAGAGCAAACAGCAAAGCTCAATGTGGAAATCTCCTTCATCACCAACTCCCCAAAAAGGAAAAGTAGTTTCTTCTGCTGGGAAAGTTATGGTCATCTCATTCTTTGATATTCATGGAATGGTTTATCAGCATGTTGTACCTGCACACACATCAGTAACTGGACAATACTACAAGGATGTCCTGAAAACATTGCAAGTCCATATCAGGCGCCAAAGATTACATTACCGTGAAGCAGGCTGGATGTTGCACCACGATAAGGCGCGGCTGCATATTGCCAATGTTGTTGCTGAATTTCTTGCGAAAATCTACATGAAGTGCGTTCCTCACTCTCCCTATAGTCCGGATTTAGCCCCATGTGACCTTTTTCTATTCCCTAACTTGAAGAAACGCCTTCGTGGGAGGCATTGTCCATCATAAGAAGCAGTGGTGAAGGCTGCAGAGGCGATTTTAGCTGAATATCTTGCGAAAATCTACGTGAAGTGCTTTCCTCACCCTCCCTATAGTCCGGATTTAGCCCCATGTGACACTTTTCTATTCCCTAACTTGAAGAAACGCCTTAGTGGGAGGTGTTATCCATCATCAGAAGCAGTGGTGAAGGCTGTGGAGGCGATTTCAAAGGATCCCTCAAAAAATAGTTTCCAGTGTGTCTTTGAAGATTGGCAGAAATGCTGTGACAAGTGCATCGCATTCTGTGGAGACTATTTTGAGAAGGGCCATCAAAATTATGAGGATGAGTAAAGTTACGTTGTCAAAAAAAAAAGTGATCATTCTTTATTGAACAGCTGTCGTATATAAACGAGTCGACTTTTGGTTGAATGTTATAATTGGAATTTAAATAATTACTGTATGCATATTTTAACATATTTTCTTGCATATTTAGTTTTAAGTTTAATTAATAATAGATTAAAAAATTAAAGTTAAACTAAATAAAACAAACTTGTGCATAAAATATATTTTTAAATTGTCTTTATTAAAATTAATTTTTTTTTTCATTTTGGAGTAAATTGTATACAACTTTACTCGACTAGATTTTTATTTAACTTTAGCCTTACATCTGTAAAAATTTGAAATACCACACTCTTTGGATTAGCTAAGGATTAATAACATTATGCATATATTATAAAATTGAATTTATTTTCCATGTAAAGAAATTATTTTAATACATATAAAAGTTATTCGTATTGTTCTGTATTCACCATTTCAACAAAGTTAGTTTTGGATTACTAAAAGATCAGTTTACATCGCGAAAGCATGAAAATTTGTTCTTTGGAATGTATAAATGTGAACAATGTAACCATTTTTATTGAATAAGCTCAGTTAATCTGGGCTTAATGTCCATTGGCAGGTACACTGGCAAGTCTGTTTCTCTTTAATGGCTTTATATAGCACAACATTGAAAATGTTTGCTCGGACGTATACAGAGGCCGATAGAAGTATTCAAATAATATAACATGTAACATTGCATGTACTATAAGTACTGTAATGTCTATTTGGCAGCGTTGAATTGTTAAACCTGTAAACATTAAGTTTTGTGTCTCGGAAACAATATTTAAAATATCACATTGCATTATATATTACACAATCTGTACTGTATTTATTTTATTGTCCCTCTTATCGGAGCACATAAGTATTCGAACGTACTCAATCGAACAGAGAGAAAGGTGGTTGGACGTACCCTACACGCCCCTACCACATAGTGATTATGTTTATGCTACGCCTCGAGACAGTGTACGGCCACGCCGTGGCTCAGTGGTTAGACCGCTTGGCTCTCACCAAGGCGGCCCGGGTTCGATCCCAGGCGACCGCAAAGTGAGATTTGTGGTGGAAAACACGGCGCTGGGGCGGGTTTTCTCCGGGACCTCCGGTTTCCCCCCGTCATCGCATTCCACCGGTGCTCCATCTTCATCTCATGTATCATCAGTGTCATCGCCTGCGGTGCCGTATGTAGTAAAAGCGGGCATTAAACACTACACATTTCATTTTCGAGACAGTGTGCTCAAAGTTATTCTGCGATTGTGAACTCACAGGTAATATGGGTTGTAAAGGTAAGGAGACAACGGTGGCAGAGAGGAATATCGTGATAAATATGTACAAACAAAACAAATCTCATTAAATTAATTGGGAGTCGATTAATGACACTAAACAACACTTACTTTTAAATTTTCCCGGAACTAGTTTCAGAGGCCTTCCCTCTATCTTCAGCCGGACATCGACTGGTTCTCATTGGTGTAGCTGGCAATATTTTGTCATCGGTCTCCTCTGGTGGCGGTTCGAGGAACTTGCTGAACAAATCTTTCTGGGGGATGTCGAAATTGAATACTTTGTTCCTATTTTTTAAATAAAGATTTGTTCCCATGTGGACAGTTCTTCTTTTCCTGTTGTATGTTTTAGTAATTTTGGTTCTGGATTTATGTTGTGGTTTTTTTCCCAAAAATGCGTGGCAACTGCTGATTTTTCTAATTGTTTGTATTTTATGTTCCTAAAGTGTTCCTTTGCTCTTGTTTCTAAATTTCTTTTGGTTTTTTCAATATAAATTTGACTACAGTCACAGCATTCAATTTGATATATACCAGATTTTTTGTTAGATGGAATGGCATCTTTGATGTTTGAGCAAATTAGGTTTTTTAAGAAGAAATGGTTGACTGGTGCTAGTTGAATGTTTTGTTTTTTGAAGAATTTTTTGAATTTATCAAAGGCCCATGGATGGTAAGTGAATTTTTTGAAGATCATTTAATTTCTGTAGCTGAGAGGGTTGTGGTTTCCTTTAGCAGTTTCTTCTTAGCAATAAGTTCACTTTTTTGTCTGCTAGTGATTTGGGAAATTCATTTTTCTGTGCTATTTCAATAATTTTGTTGTATTCTATTTTGTATTCTTCTGCGGTGAGATGGATGTTGACCAGTCTGTGTGTTAAACTGTTAAAGATTGCCTGTTGCCATGAATGGATTTATAAAACAAATCTCTCTCTCTCAAATTGCCAAAAGCATTAACAGAAGCAAAACTACAGTGTTCTGCATAATTCAACACTTCAAACAGACGAATACTCTTGTAAATAAACATAGAATTCTAAGCTCACTAACAGAGACAGGAGGCAAATAATAAAAATGGTAAAACAGAATCCGAGAGTCACTGCATCTGACATTAGAGGATGCCTTGAGCAATATTCTGGCACTGTGGTTCACTCCAGAACAGTTGAACAGGTTTTAAACAGTACTGGGTACAATTCCCGCGTTCTTAGGAAGAAACCATATGCTAAAAGGTGAATAAGCAAAATCGTATAGAATTTGCTAAACAGTATGTGGTGAAACCAAGTGAATTCTGGGATAAGGTTCTCTGGTCGGACGAGAGCAAATTCTGCTTATACAAGAGTGATGGACGTCTTAAAGTGTGGAGACTGCCAAATACAGAATAGGAACCTAAGTTCATTACAGTGAAACGTGGTGGCAGTAGTGTGATGGTATGGGGCTGATAGCTTCATCTGGCTTTGGGGAACTGGTGTACATAGATGCAATCATCGACAAATTTGAATAGAAGAGGATTCTTGAAAACAATCTTCAAAAGAGTGCAGCGAAGCTGGGATTAGGACATGATTATTACTTCCAGCAGGACAATGATCCGAAGCATACTGCTGAAATTGTAAGGCTTTGGATCGTGTACAACACTCCTCACACTTTGAAGTCACTCCAAATTTAAATCCTATAGAGAACATCTGGAAGGAACTCGAGGAGCGTGTGAGGAAGCATCACATCAAAAGCAAGGACCACCTGAAAGAACTTCTTCAAACAGAGGGAGAAATATGGAGTCTGCAGTCACTAAACAACACATACAGACAATGTCCAAACGATTTAAGCAGTAATTCAAAGAAAGGGGATGATAACTAAATACTGGCTGTTCTTTGTTCGAATACTTATGTCCAGATGTAAAGTAACCGTTTTATTTCTCCTTGTAGTACAAATTAGTTTCAGTTACTATTGATGAGTTTATATGTTTAATGGAAGACTCAAGTTTATTTTGTACCAGTTGTATTTACGTATGCTTACTCTGCGCAGCATTAAAATAACATAAGTAATAAATACGTTTACGTTCGAATATTTATGTCGGCCTCTGTAGGTGGTTGGAAAGGTCACAATATACGTCCTTTGGTAGCAAGTTCAACAACCTTCCGTCGCTGTTATTATAACGCTATACTACACTCTGCCAACGTTACTCTGATTGCACCTCTCAGCTGTGTCACATCGTTACGACATAGATGTATAGGAAATATTAAGTGAAACAAATGTAATTTGGCACCGAGCAGATAAATGACTCAGTGAATGCAATTCTACGTTTTCTATAGTTTAAATTCAACATTATAACTTGACTTAAGGGACCCCTTGTGGACCCCCGGGGTTCCGCGGACCACACTTTGAGAAACACCTATCTATTGTATGTGAGTCTATTGTCTATGTAAGTGGGGTATCTCCGGAAGGAAGGATGAGGCGAGAGGAGACAGAGAGTGGCCGTCCCAAGAATTCACTCAGTACAGAGGGCAGGGACCCTATATTGTGTTACAGTGGGAAGAGGAAACATTATATCCACCCAAAACTCGATGTGAGAGTATCACAAGAAATACATTGAGAACTTACAACTAAGAAAAGCATTTTTAGTAAATAAAAAGTACGTGCATCTATGTTAGTATATATGTTTATGAATAATATGACTAAAAATGAATTAAAACTGCAATTTACGTTTTGTACTCTCAAAACATGTGCTCTTTATGGTCACTTTCTTCTCGGGCAGCAAGCCAGGTGAAAAAACAAATTGAAATCGACATTTCGGGAGTGTGCATCTCTCCCATCATCAGGATATTTATTAAATGTTTTAACCACGTATGAAACACTGGATATAACACAACTATAAACAAAAATAAAATTTACATTATTGAACAAAAGACTGTTTTCAGTAAAATAAATGCCAGGTCAGTAGATGGCGTGAGAATAGAAAATTAATTGGGTCAAAGAAACATAACTACTTAACTTGATTATTAAGCTGTATTGATATGTGCTCCTTAAGTTGACGAACTTCTATTTTTAAGGCCGGTTTCAGCTCCTCTTGCAGTGCGTTCGGAGTAATGTGCAGCTCCGAGTAAGAGTTGGACGTCAGAGGGATGAACAGTCACAAATAAATATTAAAGAGAAGTGTTGACCTTGTGCATTTGTATAAAAGAGAAAGTGGCTGTAAGTTAGTACTGTGTAGTGACAAATAAAGCAGATTTAGGTGAACATTGTCTTGCGTTTTGTGTTTTTGTTACAATATTAACCGAAAAAATACTTTGATACATATTATACACATATACAAATGCATTTTTGGACAACAGCAGGACAAAACAGGATATATAATAGGTTAATAGTCGACCTACAACTGTCTCTTCAGTTTACCTAAGGAGTTATACATTTTTACATACGTAATCTTAAAGTTTAGAAGTTACTCTGGGAACATCAACAAGGGAAGAGACGCACGTGACTAAACATAAAACTGAGCATCAATGTGTGTGACTACATCAACAAGTTTGATAACAAGGCTTTACACTGCTTAATTACCAGGTGAAGTGTGCGATATTGAACGTCACCAACTCGGAGGGTTAATGGTATTACTGAAGTAGCCGGAAATATGAAGTTTAATGAGCAGAGAACGTCCTACGTCCTTAATTGTAATTACATCAGCACGGTACAGCCTACGCTGTCAAGTACAGTCACTCTGAAATTTTATGCAATATAAAACGTGCTGACTTTGACAGGGGAATCGACGGGAAAGATGTATAATTTTGTACAGGGGCGGTTCCTCCATAAGGTTGCAGGTTTGCGCTACACCCACTGATTCTGAATATACAACAGGTGCATTTTGCACATTAAAGCTGTACTTGTTTGCATTGTTTTATATACAAACATGTTTCAATTACGCTTATCGTCTGTAGCTGCCCATGACCGCAGAAGTCGAAATAAACAGTGATTAGCTGTAGGAGCCGCCAGGTTTGCAGCGAAGTGTTAACCTAAGATTTCGCCCAAATGTAGGCTCTCTGAGGGGTTTGCGGTAAGGTGAAGAGATGGGGGCTTCCTATACATTACTTAAATGGAGGTTTATAAACCTAGCTCCTCCTACTCTTAGCAACGGCTATAGCGTGACCTTCAGGCTTAGCTTCTGTGTACTCTGCTTTTCGAACACAGGGAGAATTTAATTAAATGCATGGAGGTTATTCAGAAGAGAGCTCTGTTAAACAACAACACCACACTTGTTCAGGCTTCTGGGTTTATGGCCACTTTGAAAGATTATAATTTTGTATTGTGGCTGTCTTTCTTCTACAAGATCATGCCACATGTGGACATTTTGTACAATCAGCTGCAGAAACGAGCCTGCAATGCAACGTTTGCCATCGCCTATTAAACGCATTTAAAAGGGAAGTGCAAAAGGCAAGAAATAGCGTGGATATCGAGGAACACGAAGAAACTGCAATTAAGAGGAGAAGAATAGAAGATCATGATGTGAAAAGAAGAGAAGCTCTTGAAGTATGTGACATTCTTAGAGAAGCAAAGGACAGATTTAGCTTCACGGGGCATCTGGTAGCCTCAACTTTGTTTCATCAAGAAAATTTCTAAGATATTTCCAGAGGATTCCCTTAGAGAAACAATAAGGTTCTATCCTTTTATCATTGGAACAAAAATTCGTAGAGAACTGACTGTAATTTACAGTCGAGAGGAATTTCGTGGAATGTCCGGCGCTTTGTGCTTGATGGACTTCATTAAGGAAAACAATTTATGTACTACATTCAGCGAATATGTCAAACTCCTCCGAGTACTGTTAACTATGCCAATGTCTATCGCTGAAGCAGAATGCTGTTTCTCAACTTTAAAAAGAGTAAAAACTTTCCTTAGGTACACAATGTCACAGGAACGATTGTCAGCATTAGCAATGCTTTCAATTGAGAGAGATTTTGTTATGAAGATCAGCGACTTCAACGCAAAAGTTATCGATAGATTCGCCAGGTCTAAGGAGAGTAGAGCAGAGAATCTGTATAAATAGGTGAGTCATTACTACTCTGAATTTTATTTTTCATTTGTGCACCAACAATAATTTAACCCACCAGCCGCCACGTATTTTGTAAAGAAAGATGAATAAACATTTTTAATAAATAATCTCGAAGACTAGTGCTAGTTAGGCTGTAGCAAGAGTTACGTTGAAATTCAGCCGATTAGAATAATATTAGCACAAGGTGTTCCTGGAATTCAGTATGTTCAGTTACTACACAGTATACCACAGGAAAGGAAGTCTCCGGGGGGATGAGACGCAGGGGGTTGGAAAAGGTTCCTACACCTTCCCTCGCTAGTTTATGATACCTCATGTCAGTACAGTTACAGACCATTCAAAAACACTCTGACGGCTTGTACTTTTGTGAATGCATATTCTCGGTTTTAATGCACGGAGTGAAGAGGCTGTATGTTTGTTTAACGGCTCTGCTCCTTGTGTATCATGCGTTCTTTGCCACATACATTCGCTGTCCTTGTACCAGTGTGTAAGGTGGCGCATTCCTTTCAGGGACTTACTTTGCTTTGTTGGACAGTACTTATGTTTCAGCTTAAGTTGCCTTTGAAGTCTGCGCACTCATAACCCTAACGTCTGCTATATATTTAGCGTCATATAGCTCAGATGCCTCTTTATCACGTTTGAGGTTCTTTTACGAGCTGGCAGCACAAAGCTGCTACACTGAAGCATGAAACATCAGTTGAAGAAAGTTTAAATCCCACAAGCTGCCACAAATGCGGTAGGGTTGTTTCACATGTGAAAGCCGACACTTTTTCGAAGGCCTGAGTAGAAACTGCACGCAAAGACTGGAATGTGTATTGTGGTGGTGACGCTGGTTAACACTCTGTGCAGGTCAAACACAAAATGATCTTTTAGGATAAGAGAAAACCTCCAACGTTAAGTCATATCTGATGGTGAATGAAATGATGTTCAAATGAGTACAGGGTACATAGAGCTTAGAGTTACCACACATTCATCTTTCAGGATAAGGGAAAACCTCCAACGTTAAGTCATATCGGATGATGAATGAAATGATGTTTAAATGAGTCCAGGGACCATAGAGCTTAGAGATACTAAACACTCATCTTTCAGGACAAGAGAAAACCTCCAACATTAAGCCATATCGGATGATGAATGAAGTGATGTTCAAATGTGTCCAAGGACCATAGAGCTTTGAGATACCAGACATTAATTTCTCAGGATAAGAGAAAACCTCCAACGTTGTCATATCGGACGATGAATAAAATGATGCTGAAATGAGTACAGGGTACTCAGAGCTTAGAGTTACCCGGGATTCATTTTTCAGGATAAGGAAAAATCTCCACCGTTAAGTCATATCGGACGATGAATGAAATGATGATCAAATGAGTACAGGGTACATAGAACTTAGAGTTACCAGACATTCAAGTCTCAGGATAAGGGAAAACCTCCAACGTTAAGTCATATCGGACGATGAATGAAATGATGCTCAAATGAGTACAGCGTACATAGAGCTTAGAGTTACCAGACACTCATCTTTCAGGATAAGGGAAAACCTCCAACGATAAGTCATATCGGATGATGAATGAAGTGATTTTCAAATGAGTACAGGGTACATAGAGCTTAGAGCTACCCAACATTCTTCTTTCAGGATAAGGGAAAACCTTCAACGTTAAGTCATATTGGACGATGAATGAAGTGATGTTCAAATGTGTCCAGGGAACATAGAGCTTAGAGTTACCAGACATTCATGTTTCAGGATAAGGGAAAATATCCAACGTTATGGGTACAGGGTACACAGAGCTTAGAGTTATCAGGGATTCATCTTTCAGGATAAGAGAAAACCCCCAACGCTAAGTCATATCGGACGATGAATGAAATGATGCACAAATGAGTACAGGGTACATAGAGCTTAGAGTTACCAGACATTCATCTTTCAGGATAAGAGAAAACCCCCAACATTAAGTCATATCGGACGATGAATGAAATGATGCTCAAATGAGTACAGGGTACATAGAGCTTAGAGTTACCAGACATTCATCTTTCAGGATAAGAGAATACCTCCAACGTTAAGCCATATCGGATGATGCATAAAATGATGTTCAAATGAGTACAGGGTACATAGAACTTAGAGTTACCACACATTCATGTCTCAGGACAAGGGAAAACCTCCAACGTTAAGTCATATCGGACGAGGAATAAAATGATGCTCAAATGAGTACAGGGTACATAGAACTTAGAGTTACCAGACATTCATGTCTCAGGATAAGGGAAAACCTCCAACGTTAAGTCATATCGGACGATGAATGAAATGATGCTCAAATGAGTACAGCGTACATAGAGCTTAGAGTTACCAGACACTCATCTTTCAGGATAAGGGAAAACCGCAACGTTAAGCAATATCGGATGATGAATGAAATGATGTTCAAATGTGTCCAGGGACCATAGAGCTTAGAGTTACCAGACATTCATCTTTCAGGATAAGAGACAACCCCCAACGTTAAGCCATATCGGATGATGAATGAAGTGATGTTCAAATGTGTCCAGGGAACATAGAGCTTAGAGTTACCAGACATTCATGTTTCAGGATAAGGGAAAATCTTCAAAGTTATGGGTACAGGGTACACAGAGCTTAGAGTTATCAGGGATTCATCTTTCAGGATAAGAGAAAAACCCCAACGTTAAGTCATATCGGACGATGAATGAAATGATGTTCAAATGAGTACAGGGCACATAGAGCTTAGAGTTACCACACATTCATCTTTCAGGATAAGGGAAAACCTCCAACGTTAAGTCATATCGGATGATGAATGAAATTATGTTTAAATGTGTCCAGGGTACATAGAGCTTAGAGTTATCAGACATCCACAATTCAGGACAAGAGAAATACCCCAAAGTTAAGTCATATCGGATGATGAATGAAATGATGTTCAAATGAGTACAGGATACACAGAGCTTAGAGATACCAGACATTCATCTTTCAGGATAAGGGAAATTCCCTGAATAAGCTTGTCAGATAACTCACTCCGATAAGGATTCGAACTCGGGGCCTATTGAACGTGAAGCGACACACTACCACCTACACTGCAGAGACGGGTCTACATCCTTTCGATGAAATCGCAAGAAATAACTAAAAATGTATTGACCAATTCAAGCCAATAAGAAGGGGCATCTAAAGAAAGCCTAGTTCCACAAGAAATGATTTCAAATAAATTCTGTGTTTTTACGGGCGGCAGATATTTGTGCAGGCCGTTTTTGTGAACATCTTATGGTGTGGCAGCTATATAAAATACGCATATATTACTCGACAGAGCGTTGAGGCGTATTGACCTTCAGGTTACCAGCGCTGTGATCATCTCTTATCAGGTCTTATCTGGTCGATTAGAAGAGTGAAATATTAGTAAGTTGATGTACAGTAAGTTACTAAACACAAATAGAGAGATTAGAAGCTGCGTGTGTCTATATGATATACTTTCTTGCGCCTGCCGATGTATGACACATTGCTGTCCAGAAGACATGATTATATCTGAACAGACTATACATAGACTGGAGTCGCCGTATGTGCGATAAGCTGAGGTAAACAATTCTGTGTTGAGAACTTTTCCCGATACGCTTTCTCGCTTTTCGCGACATCCCTTAGAGGACCAAGGCATACCAGCCCTACTGCCGGCCTCACGCCCACTTACGCACGGCAGAGGTGGGCGATAATTTAACCGATTGGGGGGATGAGGTCAGCATCTCGGCATGCCCCAGCCGGAATGTTGGTTTCCGTGACTAGGGCCGCTTACCTAGCGTAAGCTCCTCACTTTCCTCACGATGCTGAGTGGGCCCCGGTCCTATACCCGCACCCAATGGGTGGGATCGAACCCGGGTCGCTTTTCGTGGCCAGGGACCAAGGCATGCCGCGGCGCAGGATACTTTGCCATGTAGTAGATAGTTAATTTAGAATGAAGTGTATATCCTAGGCTATTTCCATAAAATTTAACAATATTATTTGTCATTGTTAATGCTATTTTGTCAAAATTAGAGAGCACTTGTTTTTAAAAAATAAAAGACATCGCCGGATTTTCCATGTAAGTTTGGAATGGGGCAATATTCTTGAAAATCTTCATATCACGTCTTTGGAAAAATGAAATGTGTAGTGTTTAACGCCCGCTTTTACTACATACGGCGGTGACACTGATGATACATGAGATGAAGATGGAGCACCGGTGGAATGAGATGGCGGGGGAAACCGGAGATCCCGGAGAAAACCCGCCCCAGCGCTGTGTTGTCCACCACAAATCTCACTTTGCGGTCGCCTGGGATCGAACCCGGGCCGCCTTGGTGAGAGCCAAGCGGTCTAACCACTGAACCACGGTGCGGCCTCAAGTCTTTGGAAGATACCTACTTAACTTGAATACCAATTTTGTTATTTGTTGGAATTCTTGCTCTAGTATGGACGTGCGCTTCTTTCTAAATTTTATTTTAGACTCGGAGAGGGGGTGTTTCCTATATAATCTCCGCTTAGACTATTTTGGACAATACTTCACCTTCTTACTCTAAGGACCTAGCAGAAAAAGTAAAACAGTCAATTCCAGCCAAAAAGGATTGAAAGAAACAGATTATGACAAAAGAGCCACCTTTTTAAAAAATTATTTCAAAGTAAAATTAATTCATGCATCTCTTCAGAATATTGTGCTACAAGCGAGAGATAAAACTTCTAAAGACCTAATTTTAGCTCTAAAATATTAGCTTTCTGTAAGGAGGGAATTTGACCATCTCGATATTCGATATGTTCAGCAAGGTCCGGTTAACCAAATGAAGGCCAACTGGTAGCTTCTGGAGGTCAGTTTACAGGGCAATTTCCACCAGGTATTCTTCACGAAATGATTAGTCACCTCCAAAAAGTCAAGGTTAATTGTGTTGCTATACAATTTTTTTTTGGTTCTGTTTTGTAGGTTTGAAAGCCTGCGGGCTTATCTTTCAATTTATCATACGCTTGTATACTTTAGATCCTTATCACCCTACTGGCCAAGAGCTGTACTTTTCACTTAAGGACATTTTAGGCTCCAAATTACACAACTAATGCACTGACTTAAGTGGATGTTGTAATGAGTTGAACGCCATTCTGTTTGAGCACAATGTTTTTATTTCTAGCATAAATTTTAAAGCATTATGTATTCTGTCAACCATATTAATTATAGGATACTACTGTAGCTAGAAAAATAATAGAATACACATAAATAGATATTGGAAGAAACTCTGCCCGCCTCGGTAGCGTAGATGGTAGCGTGTCTGCCTCACGTTCAAGAGGTATCAGCTCGAATCTCGGTCAGGGTGAACTACCTGGATAAGGTTTTATCCGGGGTTTTCCCATATCCTTCAAGACGAATGTCGGGTAACTCTAAGCTCCATGGACCCTGGACTTATTTGAGCATAATTTCATCCAAATCATTCACCGTCCGATATGACAACGTTGGAGAAAGTAAATTACACAGATAAAAAATGGAAGAAACATAGCACAAAATTTTTGTAGTACAAACAGTGACTGGAAAATACTATGGAAGCCTAGCTTCGAAAAATATGAGGGCTGTTCAATAAAGAATGATCATAATTTTTTTTGACAATGTACCTTTACTCATCCTCATAATTTTGATGGTACTTGTCAAAATAGTCTCCCCTATAGCCGATGCACTTGTCCCAGCGTTTCTGCCAGACTTCAAAGACATGCTGGAAACCATTTTGTTGAAAGATCCTTCAAAATCGCCTTCACAGCCTTCACCACTGCTTCTGATGATGGATAATGCCTCCCACAAAGGCGTTTCTTCAACTTAGAGAATAGAAAAAATCACATGGGGCTAAATCCTGACTATAGGGATGGTAAGGGATGCACTTCACGTTGATGTTTGCAAGATATTCAGCAACAACATTGGCAATATGTGGCCGCGCATTATCGTGGTGCAGCATCCAGCCTACTTCATGGAAATGTGGTCTTTTGCGCCTGATATGGACTTGCAATGTTTTCAGGATATCCCTGTAGTATTGTCCAGTTACTGATGTGTGTACAGGTACAGCATGCTGATAAAACCATTCCATGAATATCAAAAAATGAGATGACCATAACTTTCCCAACAGAAGCAATCACTTTTGCTTTTGGTGGTTGGTGATGAAGGAGATTTCCACACTGAGGTTTGCTGTTTTACTCTCAGGATCAAAATGATGTAGCAAAGTTTCATCAGCAGTGATTACGTTTGAAAGAAACCCCAGATCTTCCTCTAATATCAACTTTAACTGCATGCAGAGCTGTATGCGAATGTCCTTTTGTTCGGGATTCAACAGTCTTGGAACCCATCGCGTACAAAAACGTTTCATGTGTAATGTTTCTGTCACCAACGTGTGGGTGGCACCCAATGAAATATTCAGTATTTCAGAAAGTGATCTTAATGTAATTCGTCGATCCTCTCTCACAGTGGCAGCAGCAGTATTGATGCTTTATTCCGTAAGAGCAGTAACTGGAGCACCGGGTCCAGCTTCCTTTGAAATTGATTGTGTCCCATCTTTAAATATTTTAAACCACCTTCAAGCTGTGCTGTAGGGAAGAACAGACTCTCCATAGGCCTCAACTGAAGATTTGTTGAGACGAAGGCAGACTTTCAAAGCCACATATTGTTCCTCGCGTGTTACCTCCATTGCAGCGGTAGGCGATACTGAATATGTCTGAACTTTCCTGGTTCACACAGGCTGGAACCAGGAGCACCAACAATGAAACTACTACGGGGTGTTTGTTTCACATTAAGCTAACAAGCTATAATAAGATTGGATTTTAGTGTGCAAAAATATGATCGTAAAGAAATTATGATCACTTATTAGTTAAATGCTACAGTTATTTAGCTAACATTTTAGGCTGTAAGCTCTCAATATTCCCTGCCTCCCTGGGGTTAGACATTTTTTTTTTTGTCAGAAAGTCATAATAGATATATTAATTTTCTGGAAACCGATCGGAATGGCTCATGGGTTTTTAGGAGCCCTTCCCAGGTTATTATATCCTGGAGTTTCCTGTACGTCCGTTTCATCTCTATTATCATTTTATATCTATCTGGTGGTCTGTTTAACAGCTTTACAGGTAATATTCGTAAATACTGAGTGGGATGGCTCAGGTTTCGTCTATAGCTCGCATTCGAGAGGTCCGGGTTGGATTCCCGTGGCCTACCTACCTGACTCATGTTTTTTCGGGGGGTTTCCCGGGTCGTTAGGCGAATGCTGGATAGTTTAATTACATACTCAGAATTTCCTGTGCCTCCATTATCATTTCATATCATATTTCATCTGGTGGTCTCTTTCAGGGTAAAAGTGTCGGCGGGAGTCTCGGCGGTGCTCTGAGGAAAGCTACTTTCTCCTCCGGTAGGTCGGTTGTCGGTCTTCGCTCCTCTTCTGGGACCATTTCGGGACCGCCAACCAGGGACCTTTGGGGTTCGCATCGCTTGCCTGGGACCATTAGGGCTCGGCTGTTGGACTCGTGGTCGTCCCACTGCAGGAGAGCGTGTTCGTTGTTCTGGCTTGTCGGGAGAAGTCTCTATCCAAGTAAACTGTAGGGTCCCTGCCCTCTCCTTTGGTCAGCCGCCCTCTGTCTCCTCTGACCTCATCCTTACACCCGGGAGTGCCCCCACTTGGGGTCATAGGAGCAATGGGCTGAGCAGGGTGGCCTACGTACCGAATCCCCTTTATAGTAAAATCCTAATTCTAATATCCGTAAATCCTCCGTGTGATTAGAGTAACATATATAAACCATTATATGTAGGTCTGGTCTACTGATTTCAAGGTCACAGACACAAACCCAGCCCACACTGATTGTTTTTAGGTGTATTTGAAAGCGACAACCCTTGTAAGAGGAACTCCTGCAAAGCGAAATTCCGACACACCGTAGTCATTTTTTAATTTACGCCCTTCAACGTTAAATCACATTGGACGGTGAATGGAATGGGTGAAATGGTGCTGAATTAGCTCAGGCTCCATAGAGATTAGAGTTACCAGACATTCATATTTCATTATAAGGGAAACCTCGAAAAAGCCTCATCCAGATAACTCAACCTGACGGGAATTCGAACTCGGGACCTCTTGAACGTGAGGCATACACGCTGCAACTGTATCAAAAGCAATATGCCAGTCTTTTAATTCTTTCTCTCTAATGTCTTGCTGAATTTTAAACAAAACTGGTTACAAATAAAATCGTATGACACTTTTTATGCACAAACGTGTACGAAAAATCACAAATGAGAAAAATATATTAAAAATAAATATATACCGTTAGGTTATGTGTTCTTGAACTTTTGAATGCTTACGTGTTGAAGTCTTAAAGACCTGAAAAGGGCAGACCTTATAGTATGTAATTAAGGTGGGACGTACGAGAAAATGGTCAAAAATCTAATTTTTTAATTGTTGTGTAAAATAGTATATAGTGTTAGCTATCAAACACCAAAATATTATGACTGTACGTGGTCTGTATGTACCTTTAAAAAATTAAATGCCCTAGTGTTGCATAGTAGCATAGTAGCAACACATAGTCTTCCATCAGTTGTCTTGGAATCTATAAAGCCCACCTACCAATTCTTAGCACACCCAGACTTGCTCTATGGAGAGACACAAAACTCAAATGAAAGCCTCAACAGTTTGATATGGAAAAGGTGTCCCAAAACATCATTTGTGTCTTCCATAGTGGTGAAAATTGCTACATTTGATGCTGCAGTAGTGTTTAATGATGGGAATGTTGGCAGAAAGAAAGTTATGCATCAGTTAGGGTATCAACCTGGTGTGTTTATGGAAACAATTTTGCAGAGTATCGACAACATTCGCATCGCTGGTGCAGAAAGAGCTATGAAATTAATGCAGAAAGAAGCAAGACAGAAGAGGAATTTAAAAAGAAAGGCTGAAGAAGACCAGAATGAGGATACAGACTATGGATACGGGAAGTTCTGACTTAAAATTAAAAGGCAAATGAATAATACTTATTGTATTTTTGATTGCCTTTCGCCGTAACTTGCATTTTCTACAACTTCAACCCATTTTTCTCTCAAACTACTTCATCTACAGTGATGATATTTAGCACACAGCTTTCTTATGCCACAATGAACATTTTGTTTGTTCTAGAATTTAAGATTAAGCTCCAGATAGAATGTGATGATACAAAATATATGAAATTATTTTAATTTTAAAGGATGCATATGATTAACATTTTTTTAAATCCTATACAGCTTCAATAAGAAATATAAATCCAACAAATTCATTTTTAGTGTGTTTTAAAATAACATACCAAATTTCAGAAAGATAGCATATGTGAATTTTGAAAAAAAATGAGCTTAAGTTTGTAAATATCTCTGCATATAGAAAAAAAAATATGTAGCATTAGTTATAAACAATGGAAAATTATGAAAAAAATTGTGTATATTAACTGTATCATCTTAAATGAGTATACTAAGTTTCATTTCTCTAACTTGAAAACTTTGGATGTTATGACTATTTATGTAAGACCCTGAATATTTGCATACGCCCCTCCCGCCCCCTTAAAGCGTGTGTGTTTGGACATAAAAATAATTTTTTAATTCTTTAAAAATTCAGGTTACAATTAAGACAACTCTACAAGTACCCAAATTTATAATCGAAAGTTAATATTATCACTTGATGAGAGTTTATATTTCGAAATGAGGCACAAGCTCGTCATTGTTATATCAAAGTCTTTAGAATTTCAAATTAAAATACAGAGTATCGGTTTTTTGCTAAGACGGCTTTTAGTAACCGCCAAGTTAATATCCGGATAGGGGTGGGGGGTTATTGTTTCCACCTTGTCAGTTACAGAGCAGGGCATGTGCCTCAACCCGGGCCGTTATGAACGTAATCCCGATCCGGGCACACGACGTCTCTCTCACGTGGGATGCAGGCCGTCGATTTATACTCCCACGCACCGTGACGTCATCCATGACTTTGGTGGTATCCATAGCAACGGGCAAATCAGGACCGCAGTTGCATATATTGTAAATATAGCTCAATGCTTGTAACAAAGTTCATACCAAAGTGTTTCTTTGTGTGTCACAGACTGTCTCGTCTTTATTGCTGCACTAAAAGGGCAGACAACGTAAGGCTGAGGAGAAATGTAGACCAGTTAATGTAGAGTGCCAAAGTACAGCAATATTAGATTATATGTTCACATTACCCACGCTCTCGAGTAACTAACTTGTCTATTTTCAACAATGTTTTGTGACTAGAGTTGAAGAAGACAGCAGCACTGCAATTTATCACCAAACACTTTCATCAATACGAGATACTCCCCTTGGGTCATGTCTGTTTCTTGTGGCTTTATGAAAGAAAATTAATGAAAATATGATACTATACTGGTTGCCAATCTAGAAAGTGATTGACATTTCATACGGAGAGAGAGGCAACGTTGCCGCTTATTGCTGCCACGTGGAGAGCGCGATAGGATCACGCGTGCAAAGGTGATTCAGTTGCGACTGCAATTGGTATTTTATTATTATTGATTACACTGGGGAACAAAAAAAATTATTTTAATATACCCGAAACAAAATAGGCAAATTCTTATGTAAACTGATCTGCTGATTCCAAAAATGCCCCTCAAAATGCTGTATCACGTAACGTTTTTTAGGTATTAATAATTTGTTATGAAAACTTACAGAAATGTGATGTGATAACTCATATTTTATTAACTGAAAATAATATGTATTTTATTGCCAAATAACATTGAAAATAATAATTATTATTAATTATTATTAAAATAAATAAACACAAGATAATTATGAAAACAATGCCTGAATTATCTCAGAAGTGTTTCACTGTTGATTTTTTTTTATTGACTCTCCCGTTTGAGGAACCAACAATAGTCTCCCAACATGGCTGAATCCCAGCGATACCCTGGTAACGTCTTTTCATTTCAGAAATGTCCTGGTGAAAACACTCACCTTGCTCATCACTTACTACAGCTCCTAGGTTTGTAGGGAAACTATCAAGGTGAGAGTGCAAAAAGTGGATTTTAAGTGACATATGGCAACCCATTTCTTTGTAGCTCCTTAATAGTTCTGAGACTAAAGTTTCATAATTTTCTTCTTTGTTATTGCCCAGGAAGCAATGCACCGCTGATTTAAATGATTTCCATGCTGCCAGTTCAACACGTTTAAGCTTTGATTCAAAAACACTGTCTTTAAGAAGTAGTCTTATTTGAGGACCGACAAATATACCTTTCTTCAATTTAGATTAACTTATTTTGGGAATGATACTTCTTAAATACTCAAATGCACTTCCACTTTAAAAAAATTCTGCATTAACCCGAGCTTTATGTGAAGTGGGGGGAGAAGAAGAACTTTGTTTGGGTCTACTAGAGGTACATACTTAACACTACTTGCTCCAGTGGTATAGTCTTCCCTTTTCCCCCATTCTTTCACTATAAAATGCTTGTCAGTTGCCCTACTGTCCCATAAGCACAAAAAACAGCAATATTTTGTGAAACCTCCCTGCAGTCCGTTAGCAATGAGGTCACTACAAATTTCCTAGCCATGATTTTGATAACTAATAGCATCTAAAATTATGGACATGGAATCCTATGTCTCCTTCATTCCTATGGCATGAAATAAAGGTATTGAAGGTAGTAATTTGCCATTATGAAGCAACACTGCCTTTAAGCTGTATTTAGAAGAGTCAATGGCTATTATTTTAAATTAAGTCAGTATGAGTTGGTATCATACCTAATTTATGTAATTTTATATAAAAGAATAAGAATATCTCAAAAACGTTACGTGATACAGCATTTTCAGAGGCATTTTTGGAATCAGCGAGTCATTTTGCATAAGAATTAGCCTATTTTGTTTCGGGTACAAAAAACGTGTTCCCTAGTGTTATTTATAATGCTGTACACAAACACAATAGTACAGTCATGGATCTACATGTAAACGCTAGAACATGCAAGAACACATCAATGTAAAGATAATCGTAACAAAAGAGGCATTACCTGTGATATTTTGATGCTTATTGAAGTGGGAAAATGCCACTTACATAATTTTTTCAGGGAGTTTCTAATTTATACCCCAATGTATAACTTTCTTCTTTAAAATACCGTGACTTTGTGGGTTCGTGAAATGAAAAGTCCAATTGCACCACTCAAAAATGTTCTTTATTTCCACCGACTTACAGTTAAACACTTGCCAATTACACGGAATTACATAATGCACACAATTACAATTCACCAGTTCGTCTGTCACACGTCCACTTTGCTCTCGCAATTACGTACGATCCTCCGATGCACGTACACAGTCTTCTCGTCGTACACTAGCACTGCACTCTTACGCTGCTTGCCAAGAGCTGACTGACTGACTGACTCAATTCACTCACTGCAGCCTTTTTTATAGGAATATCACTGTTTTCTAAGTCTCTGGTTTCAGTGAATTATCGCGAAGATTCCAGAGGACAGGGGAAGGGGAAAGAGGTGGCCAGCGACAAGTGACACTCCCCTAATCAACCGCTCAGTTAGTGACTGAGATAGATGAGTGGGTGTGGTCCACATGCCTCTGGTCCCTTCTCAGCTGTCGTTGGTCTGGCTTTCCGATAATTGGGTGACAATACTGTCATCTAATTACCGAAAAGCACGGCCAGCTAGCAGCTGGGTGGGCGACAGAAGGTATTTAGACCACGCCTACCCATTTATCTTGTAGCGTTCACTGAAGGGGATGGTGTGGGAAGTGTCACCGGTCGCTGGCCACCTCTTTCCCCTCCCCCTGAGGTCTGGAGCAATCGGGATATTTCATCTAACCCGGAACCAGCTAGATAGGTCAGTTGGTCTTATATAAGCGACGCGCCGGGCTGGAGAGAGTCCATTCGACTCATTCGGGAGCCGGGGCATTGATTCGCCGGAGAGTTCTTCAGCCCAGCACACCTCACCTCAGGGAAACCGTCGACGCCGCAACATGGGGAAGAAGAAGACGAAGAAGAACTCTGCTGCAGCGAAGCGTCAGACAGTAGAGCCGCTCCCGCCGCAGCCCTCTTCGGCCGGCTCTCGGGCGCCTACGCCAGTCTCGCTGATAGTATCGGCGGACGAGAGCGAGTCGCCCGACAGGGGCACCGACCGATTCTGGGCCAGTCGCTCCCCACGGACGCCGCACACATCGCCTGACGCAGTCGCTCAACGCCAGCTGACACCGCCGCAACCACTAAGCAGCACGCGTGCCACCCAAACATCCCTCCCGGAACTCACCTCAGCAGCAACCTACGCCGCCGCTGCTGCCGCAACGCAGAGGTCCACAACATCGCCACCCGCTGAGCCCGCTCGGCGGTCATGGACCGCAACCGTCGTCGTCACGGATGTGCCTCGCGATCTGCCCTGCAGGTACATTCTCACCGCCACCCAACAGCAGTGGCCCTCGGCCCTACGGGCCAGTCACATCACCCTACGTGGCCGCCCCACATCCTTGGTCCGCCTGCAGCTAGAAGACGAAGCCGACACGAGCGCGGCCTTGAGGATGGGCCTGCCCTTATTAGGGCAGTGCCTCAAAATTGAGGCCAGCCGCTCTGAGCGTCCAGCACCTTGTCGTCGATGCTGCAGATACGGGCACGCAGCCGCCACCTGCACTGCAACCCCACGGTGCCATTACTGTGGTGCCGCGACTCTCACCGGGGAATTCCAGCAGCACGATCTTCGACGCCGCCATCGGTACTGCGCCACCTGTAACGGCTACGGAAACTTTACAGGACAAGCGCAGTGCCCCTCTCGCCCACGCCAGGACTCCAACTACATCACACCTCCAACTGCTCACTCCAACAACACCGCCTACTGGAGCCCGGCACTGGACTGCCTCAAGGATGAAGTCCAGAAGGTCAACCACCGGCTTCATTCTATCGAGCAACAGCTACCAAACCTACGCACCGCCGCCAGCCAAGGGACTCCTACAGCCGAAGTTCAGGACCTCCACTCCGAGATTCTGAATGTTGGCCTACGCCTAGGGAACCTGGAGTACTCACTCGCCGCCTGCAACTCAAGACATGAAGCCACTTATGCCACAGTAACTGACTTCAAAGACAAACTAGTGACTTCGCACCAACAGACTACGGATAACCTCACAACACACCTAGAGCAAGCTACCTCATCCTTCCGATCACTTACCAACCTCATTACACATCTGACAAAGCAACTACAAGACACCTTACAAGACTATATCGCCCAGAAGCTCAATGACCTACAGGAACACTTCAACAGCTCTCTCTCTCAGACCGGGAAGCACATCATTGGAATCAACAACAAACTCCTTGAAATTCAAATCGCCGCTGCTGCTATACAACCCGAAAGCATTCGCGAATACTGCTCTGAAGTCCTTGAACGCATCGACCTCCTTACGACGACTACGTTAAGTGCCGAGCGACCGACACGTCACAGTCGGCGCTTAAATTAAGCACCATTGGTGCACAGTGACCTTAGAACAAAACCACGATCCTAATCCTTTAAATCCTCTTTCTAATCAGGCGATCCACCCAGGGCCTCTGGTCATGGTTGTGACCCCCTACCAAAAGCATTTATAGGCACGTGCCCTTAAGGCGCCGCCACAGAACCACCGATACTAACGGGGGTGCATCCGCGGGACCCCGCCACTTTCTCCTACTATTTCTTCTTAACGCCCCGTTGATACAAAAAAAGGAGAGAGTCAGTTCTTGGCAAGCATCGTACGTGTACGTGCATCGGAGGAGTTGCGTGTAATTGCGAGTGCAGATTGGACCTGTGACAGACGAACTGGTGAATTGTAATTGTATGCGCTACGTAATCCTGTGTAATTGGCAAGTGTTCAACTGTAATTTGATGGAAATAAAGAAGATTTTGAGTTTGTGCAATTGGACTTTTAATTTCACGAACGCACAAAGTTACAATACCTTTCTTTACCAATCTTAACCTTAATGCCTTACTGATTCCTACATCACGTGAAGTCCTATCAAGCACTTAGAGAATGGAATACTAGACTCCCTTTTCAATTTCTCCTCATCGAAGTATTCTCTCACAGAGCATATTATTTCTCGTGTATGTCCTTTAATTGGAATTCCTTTAACAAATACATTTTTATTTGGTTCCCGAGCACGTTCAGGTTTTCGCTTGTCACTATATTTAGACATAATCAAACATTAATTAAACACAATTACAAATGATCACAACACGTGCACAGATACATGAACTCACACACACGTAAACCAAGGCAAATTGCCACAAATAAAATACACAGTAACTTGCCAGTACATGATCTCTAACTGTGAGGGCATTCTGTTTATGCAGCGTTATCAGAAGAGAAATAAAAACCTAGATATTTTATTTACTGCAGCGTTTGCGTAACTCGCTCACCCGCAACTCATGCTAAGCACGTGTTAGAATATCGGTAACCAAGGTTCAGCGTCTAACGTTGTCATGGAAACGTCTCGACTCTAATTGGTCCATCTAATCGTTACCATGACAACCGTTACGACGTACTCATCCCCTCACATTTATTTAGAGCGTTCTTCCATGTGGTTACTAACTGTTAATCACATTCTAGTTTGTCGACCAGTATAGGTTTAGTTAATTGACGGAAATTAATCATTTCCTCATACTAGCAGTATATAGGCTACGGTTTTTCATAGATAGAGTCAACATGAAAAATTCAATGCCACGACCGGGATTTGAGCCACGGATCTCCTGGTTTCCGTCAACTTGCTCTAACCCATTGAGCTACCATGGCAAACCTGCCGTCATGACATTAAATATATTAATATGAGTCAAATGAATAATTTAATGTCATGACGGCAGGTTGGCCATGGTAGCTCAATGGGTTAGAGCGACTGGACGGAAACCAGGAGATCCATGGTTCAAATCCCGGGCGTGGCATTGCATTTTTCCTGTTGACTCTATATATGATATTAGGTTGTCTCATAAGTAAAGCCGGAATTTTTATTTTGGTTTTTCGGAAAATTTATTTATTTTTTTGGTTTGACAATGCTATTTACAGGATGCCATTGCGTATATTGCGAGCACGCGTAAGTCTTCAGTTGTTAACAGAATCACAAAATGGAGATAACAAACACTACTGAAAACAAGATTATAAAGTCACTGTCACAGCTCGAGGAATATGTGAAGTGAAAGGAGCAGGTGTCGTTGGGGAGCGTGTGGCCCAACGATGGTCCCAACCTTTCAACAATTTAGATGAAAACACTAAAGATTTATCATGTTCTGAAAGAGTATGTAATATTGAGGATAAACGACAAGTTTTGCTAGAAAATCCTCAGAAAAGTACTTGTAGGCTTTCAAAAGGACTTGATGCATCAAAAGATACCATACATCGCCACATTAACACACATGGGAAACCATACAGAAGCTGTAAATCTGTACCTAATGAACTGACACATCAACAGGCTGAACGCAGGTTGAATATATATATCAGTTTATCTGTACTCCCATGGATGATATATATAAACCCGAGGGTATCTACCAGGGCAGATCATCACAGAGTGAAGACTGAGCCCCCTCTAATAACCAGGGAGGTACCGAGCTGTCCCTGAAGGGCGCCCGATTTTCCATAGGGCAGGACCTAGAGACTAACAAGCCCCCCATCTGGTGCTATGGACCCAAGACGGGATGGAAGTGGATACGCCACTTACGCGCGCCAACTCCAAAATGGGAAGGCTACCGAATAACCTCCGTGGTGCTTTCTATAGGGTAGGACCTAGAGACTAACAAGCCCCACCCCCGCCATCTGGTCCTATGTACTCAAGACGCGATGGAAGTGGATACGCCACTTACGCGTGCCAATCCCAAAGGGGAAGGCTACTGATTATACCTCGGTGGGGCCGCCTGGTGATCTAGCACACCTTCTATTAGCTATGCAGGCTAGTACGCGGGAATATATGACTTCCCTCAATCCCGTCCGGAGACGTACGCGATCTCCCACGGGTATCGGCAACAACTGCCCCCTCGAGTCCAACCCAATCCGAACAAACTCCCATTCAGGGAGGGGCTCGAATGTTCGGCCTGAGGTTCCTGTAGTAACGTCAGAGGTACCACGAGTGCTAAGTGTCCGCAGCGCCCGCACCATGGAAGCTGAAGGGAACGGATCCCCTCCCCTACGTGATCCCATGGATGATAGATTTGTCTAGAGATTTTTACTGGTGATAAAATATTGGTATACTACTCGAAACTCTGATATCTCGAAACAGTAACTTGATCCCCGGCAACCTGCAAAAGTCATTGTTAAAATATCAGCTCGCTGACAAAGTAATGTTGTATATCTGGTGTCATTTTGAAGGTGTGATTCACTGGGAGTTTGTTCTAAATGGGCGGGCCATTGATGCGGATCTTTGAACGAGTTTATGAAATTTAGAGACGGAGGACAATGCAACTCCCCATACTACACGAACAACAATGAAAAAATCAGGAATTGGGAGGAATTTAACTGCTACCACAGCTAGCATACAGCCCTGATCTCGTACCATCAGAGTATCACCTCTTTCTATCCATTGTCCATTTTCTACGTATAAGAAATTTTGAAAACTTTGAAGTAGTGTAAGTGGGTGTCACGGAATTTTTCACATCTAAAACCAGAGGCTGGTATCATCCTGGAATATTAAACCTCGCTGGCCGAGGGCTCCAGAACATATAATCTAATGGTCTAAACTTTGTAACTTTGTTAATTACTTATGAGACAGTATCTGTACAATAAGCCATTTTCTCACTCTTCGATTTGATTTCATGGTAAGCAGCGCTCCAGACTCTAGGTTCGATTGTTGGTCAGTGTATTCATTTTCAGCCCTGGAATAGCCTCTGTTCTGATTTCATTCCCGTACTCCAGCAAGCAACGGCAAACCACCACAGTATATCTTATTAGCTCATACTTGGACGAGTCTATTTAAATTGCCAAACCTGTCTCCATTTGAATATGGGTACACTTGCCATATTTCCCTGTATAGTAATATAAAGTCGACTAAGTACTAATCATGATGTATTGCTAACGCAGTTCAAAGCATAAGGGACGTCTTGACTAGAGATGGTGAAACCACAAATCATGTTACAGAAAAGTAGTGCAGTGTTTGTAGTAAGCTTGTTACAAATAAAAAATACAAGGAACGTAATTAAGTGTTCAGCCCAGGCTATTAACTTATATTCATTAAACAACATCTACCAGCTATGGTACATAAGTTTCCCTTAAAATTATGCCTTATTTACTTCCCTTTCTATTGACCAATTGAATTTCTTTTTAACCTTGTTAAAAAATTATCCAGCTTTCATATTGTTACCCAATCTCGAACATGTGATCAGCTGGCAGTAAGGGCTGGCAAATACAGAGGGACTTATGGCATCAAGGCCACGCCTAATCGTGTGACGGAATGACTCTTGCTGTGGGAGTGAGAGAGATGGATGGCGTAGGAACCACGCCTACGCCAACGCGCAGCACTAATGACGTGTGCCGAGGAGGGACAGGGTGGGGAGAAGCAACCATAAATTACTGGACCCCCTTCTCCTGCCGCCTTGGAGGACTGTGATGTTTCGTTAAGAGCCGGGAAACTTCCAGATACTGCGATTTGTGTATAAAAGTGATGCATTGGACGAGTCAGTCAGTTTTAGAGTTTGAGTCAGAACTTACGGCTAGGTGTCGAGTGGACCTGCAACAGGTGAATTGTAATTGTGAGTATTACGTAATTGTGTGTGGTACGTAATTTCTGTGTAAACGGCAAGTGAACCAAGTGTATTTCGGCGAAAATAAAGAACATTTTGAGTTTTTGCAATTTGGATTTTTAATTCTTCGAACCCACAGGCACAATATAATCTTTACTGTAAATTTTAATGAATTCTTTCTATCCACTTTGAGCCATTTCTCATTTATACACTCATTTCTTCTCCATACTTATATATTTATATGAATATTATATATTCATATTGTTACCCAATCGGCGTACTTGCGCTCGGCTGCGGGAGAGAGGGGCTGGTGGAGGGGGGCGTGTGGCATCGGGAGGGCACCCTCGCCGGTCAGCTGGCGCCTGCGGCGGCGTGACGGGGTGGAGAGAGGGAAAACCATATGGGTGGCTGAATCTTTGTTTCCCCTCCACCTGCCGCTGAAAGAACGTGAAATCTCCGGAATATCTTCCCTCTCCACGGTAAGGAATTCTCTAGAACCATTTAGCCACCTATAAAGAGAAGTATGATGCGACCAAGAGTTCAGTTCTTGGCGAGCTGTCGTGAGGAGCGACGAATGAGTGAACGGACCGGAAGACTGTGTACGTGTATCAGAGGCGTTGTACGTAATCGTGAGTGTAGGGTGGACCTGTGACAGACGAATTGATGAATTGTAATTGTGTGCGATACGCAATTCTGTGTAATCGGCAAGTGTCCCAACTGTAATTCGGTGGAAATAAAGAACATTTTGAGTTTGTGCAATTGGACTTTTAATTTCTCGAACCCAAAAAGTCACAATATTATATACAGTGTGTTTCGAAACGACGCCGAACGAATATATAGAAGTATTTGCTCAGTTTCCATATGACACATATAGACAGCTTTTACCTCCAATATAGCCTCATAAAATTCACCAAAATGAGTGTGGATTAGGCAGTTCAGGGACTACGCCGCGTGCCTGACGCTATCAAAGTTCGCAGGTGGGTGACACAGCGTGTCGCCTGGTGTAGCTGTTTGTAAACATACGACATACTCCACCGTTGCTTGCTACTATAAATAATTTCTTTAACTTATGAAAGCGCAATAAGCAAGCCATTCCTTAGTTATTTGTTTATGGGTGTCCAATATGCCGTTGTAACAGTCGAGCTGGTGGACATATGCAACTTAAACCTTTTAGAGGGAAGTTAATGTTAGTGAAGTTGAGAATGGAAGCAATAAATGATTAAAGAACAGAGAACAATAACAAAGAATTTTAGATAAAGTTAACCAAAACAAAAGCCTTATGCAATGAGACAAGCATGTTATTTCACTGTGTTTAATAATACTAAATAAAATATTTGTAACTGAAAAGGAAGATGTTAATTTTACAGTAACTGGCTGAAAACACTGTACAGTTAAAATCATAGCAAAATAAGCAATCTTGGAAGTGTCCCAGTCATTATCGACTTTTTCCACAAGTAAATGCCCTTTGCCCCATTACCTGAAAGCGAGGCTAGGGTCACTGATAAAGAGCAAGGAGCAAAGCTTTGTTTCCGTAGCCGGTGCGTCCCAATAACAACTTTTGAGGTTCACACACCAGTGGTTACTGCACTGCCTAATCACAAAATAATGTAATATTTAATGTTGCATTAAATTTTACCTAAGAGAGCTTCGATACAACCTGTATTATGCGATGTATATTTTTCTTCTGTATATTGGCCATAATTTTTTTAGGAAAATCTTTTCTCATCGCTTTCAGTCTCCATAACCCTCTCTTACCAATGATATACCCTGCTTTTGTTCTTTATTTCTCTCTCTCATACACTTTTAAATGTAATGTACAATTCGAAGATCCTGACGATCTTTTTCATACTATATCAGCAAAGAGTGTGTGTATTTCCATGTCTTAAATCTTCTTGTAATTCCTTCCCAAAAATCCTTTACATTGTTTTCCTTTTTCCTCCGAATTTCTTCGAGACTATTGCTTTCCTGTTTATATTCTATACTATAACACTATTTATTACCTTTTAAACTCTTTTCTTGATATTCTAAGCACTGTCATGCCTAATTACGAGCTCTGAAAATACATAAATTTAAACCAGATGCAAACGAGAACGAACACTTAGGGATTTTTATTCGGGTTCCTAGAAAACACATTAAGTTAGAATATAGTGATACAAAAATATAAAATTAATATTCAAAGACAGATTCCCTGTCTCATATGATTCATGCACATCTACTATGTATTTTTAAAATGTACTTTCGGCACCGTCTTTTAGTCCGCCTGCCGTTGAGGAAAGCGCACTGTTCCTAGATAAAGATAAGTGTGAATACGTCTTACCTGGTACGCAGCGATGATCCTGCAGGAATCGGGAGCGCATGTACCTCAGGTCCTTCACCCGAAGGGCTTCCTCGGGGCCTTCGATGGCTGAGAAGATGGCAGCCCCCAACACCAGAAACAGGACATAGAACGCTGCGAGAACTAGTAAACGCGCCGTACTGCGATTGAACCCTACGCCACCTAAACCCGGCAGCTGCATCTTCCTGCAAAACAAAACAATAAAAGCATTTCATAGTGGCTGCATTCTAATCGTGAGAGGTTAAAGAAATAACAACATATGATACACAGCAAATCTCTTGGATTATAAAAGGTTAACAACAATGTATTAATGAATGCTGTGAGCACTGCCGATATTAGGTTCAAATAACAACGAAGGCCAGATAACAAAAGACTAGAGCTCATCATTGCGCATGCCTGAATGTGCCCTCATATTTCCACACAACTTTCAGCTATACTTCATAATTTAATACTTAGTGTTTAAAAGTAGTATATGATGATATATGTTAAAAATGCTCACATTTGTTTTACGAGGCATGTTTTTTAAGTCAGTTCCATTTAAGAATTAAAAAAAGACGTGCATATATATCGCAATATTTTTATTTCTACATGAAGACCTTAATCTACTTCTCTACATAATTTTTGTGAATATTGAGGCACTTGTCATAACGTGGCACCAGTTTTTTGGCCACCTGACGTGTTAACCACTGTATCACAACTGTCTTGACTTCGTTATCGTCTTAAAGACGCTGACCGCCCAGATGTTTCTTCAAGTGCAGGAACAAATGATAGTCGCTGGGCGCCAGATCAGGGCTGTATGGAGAATGATCTAGACTTTCCAATTGAAAAGATTCGATGAGATCTTTGGTCCAATTAGCCACATGTGGACGGGAATTGTCATACAGCAAAACGATACCCTTACTCAACTTGCCACGTCTTTTGTTCTGGATTGCACGGCGCAGATTGTTCAATGTCTCACAATAAGACGCTGCATTGATTGTCTCATTACGAGGCAGAAACTCCACTAGCAATACTCCTTTTCTGTCCCAAAAAACTGTGTACATGATTCTCCGGGCAGAAATTGTTTGCTTAAACTTCACTTTTGTGGGTGAAGATGAATGTCGCCATTCCATGGATTGTTGTTTCGATTCTGGTGTGACGTAGGCCACCCATGTTTCGTCACCAGTAACAATTTGGTCTAAAAAAGTCTTCACCTTCATTGTGGTACCGCTCAAGGAAAGTCAATGCACTGCCTAAACGTTGGGTTTTGTGCAAATCCGTCAACATTTTCGGAAGCCAACGTGAACACAATTTCCGGTACTTCAAGTTCTCGGTCACAATCCGATATAAAACACTACGAGAATATTGAGGAAAATAGTCGCACAATGATGAAATTGTAAAGCGTCTGTTTTCTCTCACCTTTTCGTCCACTTTCTGTACCTAATCTTCAGTAACGACCGAAGGACGCCCACTCCGTTCTTCATCATGCACATTTGTGCGACCATCTTTAAATGTTCTCACCCATTTCCTTACCATTCCATCACTCATAATGTTTTGTCCGTAAACTTGACAGATCTCACGATGAATATCGATCGGTTTTACGCCTTTAGCACTAAGAAATCGTATGACAGCCCGTACTTCACAATCGGCGAGACTCACGATTGTCGGAGGCATCTTAAACACTCAGTAACCAACGTATGCAATGAAGAATCAGACTGTAATGGCGTCATTGCGTATACTGACGCATGCGCGGAACGCCAACCTTAGCGCTGCGGCGGCGGAATCGCAAAAGCGTACTGACTTAAAGAACATGCTTCGTATATTCATAGGAATTTTTGTTGTTCCATTTATACCCCGCCTTTAACTCCAGTGGTCATATCGGTAGCCATTCTCCTTTGGAACATATAGAAGGTGTTAACTTCTATTCGTTGGGTTTTAATCACTAGATCACCCACACATTCGCACTCTCATTCATACTTCCAGACTCTGGGGAAGATAGGGAATTATCCTGGTTGGAGAAAAATCCCCACTTCCAGCCGGTAATATAACCCGGGACCCCTAGCACGTCAGGCAGGTGCTCTACCGATTGAGTTACTGGACCACCCCGTTTTCATAGCATCGCTATATTCGGTTTCCAGCCGCTTCCGTAAACATTACTAATCGCAAAATAAAGCTCCAGTTTTTAACACTTGTGTCACTATTATCTATCTACAGATGTATTATTTTATCTTGACAGGAATCCTGCGCGGTAGGGATGAGTAGCAACTGTGGTGGGGATAGTGCACCTATCGCCACAATGCGTCACACGCGTAAGATTACGAGAGGGGAGGGCGCTGCATAAGGTGTCTAAAAACAAATTTCATTCTGGAAGCCAGTTTTGCAGCTCTTATAAACTAAGTTGTAATTCTTAGTATGGTAGTAATCTCCAGGCTTTTGTTGGATCTTAAATAGTACATAGGCATTTGGAACAAAACCCTGTTCTCCTCCAGCAGGCCTTTCAATATCGCTGCAGAGTCCCTGTAACGTATTTCACTCCAGGCATATGGCCCAGTATGTGCTGTATTTATATAAGTTTCAGCCATATAAACTATATAAACTTCACTTCGATATCTCCCAATATTTCGTAAATACTTAAGCCTTTTTGCACGTATGGTGCAATGTTCCATTAAAATTTATCTGTCACGATTAGTGTTTTTTTTTTAAATAGTCCTAGCTTCAAAAGAACTCTTCTTAATGCTCAGACCCTGCCTTGGAAGTCAGTAGAATTTTTAAGCTTCATAAGCACTTTTTTCAAAGTTGGTCTTTGTTTTTCTGTGCTTTAAAAATTATTCACAGTTCGCCTAACTACTTCTGAATTAAAACATCCAAATTAGATTTTGTGCATGTTCTTAATCTTTGTTTATTGGGCATAGAGAAGGACGTTGTTGCACTAGCACCAATGGCTTTTCTTTCCTTAATAACTCTCCTAAACTGCTTTCAGACACAACTGTTTCCTCAGATACCCTTCTCCAGATTTTTATAGCTGACCCAGACCATTGTTCCTTTTTTTTATAAATCTATGGATATTGGTTATTACTTCTCGTGTTTTTAAATGTAGCACTTTATTTCCTAAGGTGCTGCTAGGAGGCGTCATTTATAAATGCTCTCTTGGAACCAGGAGACAAGCACATTTTGAAACAAGCTGTAGTGTTACCGAGTAGCTCTGCACGTGTTTAGTTGCTCGCAACTGACCTGCCTTCCCCTCCAGTTGCAACCGTTTTGAGGTGGACTCGTCCAGATGCCACTGCGCATCGCTCTGTACTTTTCAAGATAAAAAATACATCTTACGTTTCTATGAAACTGCGTAATTATGTCCAGGCAATAAAAAGCTATTCATTATAATGCTTGTTTTAAAAGTATGTTTTGCATTTTGTAAAGGTGCTTCACGTTGGAGACTGCAACACCTGACTGAGGACACGTTCATGGTCTTCATTTGTGGACACAGTTACTGGCCTACCAGACCTTCTCTTGCGTTGACACAATACACTACTCGTACGACGAAACCTTTTAACAACAGATACCTTAGCTGTGTTGCTAGGTGATGGCTTATTAAAGTGTTCACGATATTCGTCTAAATTTAAACACAGCCTGCCTTGATAAACGTTTTCGTACGAGCAAAAATAATACTCCAATATAAGTACTCTTACTGCGTCACGAGACCCATTGTCACATAGAAGTATGTTTAGTTAACGCATGTGCAGTTTGGAGTCAAAGGAACCTGACACTCCCGCCCACTAATGACCGTTATAAATCTATCTCCACACTTCAGAAATGGAACACTGTCGTTGCAACCCTGATTTTCTCTAAGTGACAGTCGCATGTCTACTCCACGTAGAGTCTCAGTTGCCAAAGTTCCAACTTCCAGTTGACCTGTTTCATTACGTGCAGAAATTCGTTGTGTGTCACGATGTGGAGACCGTGGGAGGGAAATGCAGTGGTAAATGCAAATGAAGTAGTAGATATTTTCAGTCACGTGAAAATAATCAAAGTGATGACAATAGTGTGAATAACTGGGCCGAGTTATGTTACTGGAAAAGCCTCAAAAAACAAAATTATAACGAGAACTGTTTCTAAGCAAATTCAAACGCTTGTTTTGAACACATATAAATATATGCTGAAAAATAATCTTGGTAAAGGGTCATGCAATGAACCTGATGATAAATTCTGGGTATTCACAGAAAGGAATACCAAAGACGCCGATCAAGTGTGAAAACAAAAGGAAACGTTTCTCTAAAGTAGATAATTTCACATGCAATTCAATTCGCCGAGAAATTTATAGATTCTATGCAAAAGAGAGAGCGCCCACCTTAGACGAATTGGTTGCACATTGCAAGAAATTTGTGATTTTCCTTATGAGCACTGCACTTTGCGTGGTCTCTTAAAGGAGCTGTGTTTCAAATACCGCACTTTGAATAAGTTAAGGGTTATTATGGAATCCAGTACAATTGTATGTATCGTCAAAACTAAGGAAGTTTTGCAGTAATGGACATAAAATAATTTATTTAGACGAAACCTCGTACGATACCCATGACGAATCGAGAAAGGTGGCAACCTTGCAGAAAGATCTAGGAGAAGGAGGGCCGCTGTTGTAAAACGATTATAAGGTTTCGTCAAAGGCAGAGGCCGACGTGTACACGCGTTAACTAAACAGACTCTACAATCACAGAGCACAACATTCTTTGCACAACTAACTATACATCAAGGCGATGTAACAACACGTAGATGCTCAGGTGTGCACATTCGCACTGCACGAAAATGAGTACTGTATATTTTGGCGCATATCGTACAAACCAATGAAATAATACCATTTCAGTTCATTAAAAGTATGTTATAAATACCTTCCAGAAGTTTGACTAGGTTTGACGAAGTCAAAATCAAGGTTATGGGCCCGTAAAAGTATAATGTGATACATGTAAGATTTTTACCATACCAGTCTTAGGTCTTTGCAAGGCTAGGCTAACGATCATAAATCTGAAAAATGGGAAGGAACATTTTACATTTTTTACTCCGTAGAAAACCTTAGCACGCAATTCGTAAACACCGAATTCTTCAGAGAAATCTTATTGTTACAGTAGACATAATGATTAAGGATTTGTTTCCATTACACAAAAAGCACTCCTTCCCTCTTTTGCTATGCGGAATTCTTGTGCAATCGGGGAAATATTTCTCAGCATTCTGGTTACTGAACAGTGGAAACGCAATTGAATCGTTTATTTCAGAAACCGTCGCTTAGGTTCTTTCTGCGGTAAATTTCACTCGTGACGATTGGCGGCCTTGATGACATCACGTGTTTTGTGACTCTCTGTGACAATAACTCACAACTACCCTGTATGTGGCCACTCATTTTCCCCACGTGATAGAGATTTTGGAAGCACAAAGTGTCTCTTGAGAAAGATGGATGCAGAGCTCATGCTATAGATGATGATGATGATGATGATGATGATGATGAGGGCGCTCAACTGCAGAGGTTATCAGAGCCCTTTTTTTGAGAAAACTGGCCATGGCAAAAGCTAGATATAAATTTCTCTAAAAAACTATAAATATTTAATAGACTTACAAATAATACAAGCACATAAACAACTATACAAACAAAAGAAGTATATATCTAAAATGGCATAAATTCTCTTCGCTAAATCCTAAAGTCTAGTCTAGAAAAGAATCTCAAAGCTTTCTCCTCTATTGCGTTATCGTCCGCTAGCATTTCTGCAAAGCTGACCGGCAGCTGCAGCGACTTCCTAAGGTCTGCTAGGTGAAAACACTCTAGTAACACGTGTCGTACAGACAACGCTTCTTTGCAAAATGGACACAGTGGAGTAGACTCCTTTTTAAATAGAAAACTATGAGTAAAAAAGCAGTGCGCAATACGTAACCGAGCCAAACTCACCTCCTCGCGACGAGATGACCGACAGGAGGTAACCCAGGGAATCGGAAGTTCCTTGACACACCTAAGTTTATTATTGCGGAGAGCGGACCACTCTTCCTGCCATCAGGTTTGCACAGCTCTCCGCAATACGGCCCTAAAATCTTCCGATGTCACAGATAGTACTCGAACCCTTGGCTTCATGATAGCCGTCTTGGCTGCCGAATCCGCCATTTCATTCCCCCGCAAGCCTACGTGACCAGGGATCCATTCACACACCACGCTAACGCCAGAAGCGTGTAAAACGTGGAGGGCATCCTGTATACGCTGCACAATAGGGTGGTAGTTGTACAGCTGCCGTAGGTTTTGAAGTGCACTGAGGGAATCACTCAGGATTAAGCAGTCTCCCAACTTTCGTCGACGTACGTGTAAAATGACCCGGTATATTGCACAAAGCTCTGCAGTAAAAATGGAAGTGCTAGTGTGGAATCCGAATGTATACGGTTCGGTTCCACACACGTAAGCACAACCAACACCCTTTGAGTTCCTGGAGCCATCAGTATAAATTATAAAATGGTCCTCATTACGCGATAAAAATTCTAAAAAAAAAAAAAAAACATGTGCGGATACTAGACATGGTAGATTTATCATATTTAGTCATGCCCAGATCAACGTGGGACGCTCTGCACAAGCAAGGCTAATGCTAAAAGCTAGAAAGTCTGGCCGGTTTACTGTATATCACCTTACATCAGACGATGTTCTAAGTTTAAAAAAGTGGTGGTCCAAATCATATAAGAAAATGCTAAATTCGGAAGAAACATCGGGTAGAAAAGCACACAAAGAAATTTATCAGGCATTCAAATGTCCAAGTACAAGCAGTTTCTCTACTACAAGGATACTCCGGGAAAAGTGGTCGCAAGCGAATTCATTGGAGGAATAACATCTACCTTCATATCGCTAAAAGCTCCCAGCCCTCCGGAACTACCAACAGCTTATCCTTCGGGGAAGGTATGTTTTAGTTTTATTTTACCAAGATTATTTTAAAGGTTTATATTTTACTTTTAGCTTAAGATTTTTGTAGGCTATAACAAATTTTAAAATGTACCAGGTTTTGCACAGTGAATTTTTTGTTTTAGATCCCAATAAAAAATGATAAGACAATATAAAAAAGTTTATGGAATACACTGTTGGATATGAAGCCTTCTATGACACTATGATCCAATGGCCAACAACTGACAAGGAGTTGCCAGAAGCTGAATAAGTGAATAACGCCAGATCTTTGTATATAGACACTGTAGCCTGTAATCTACTTGTATTTTTCGATTTAGGCCTAATAAAAACACTCTTGTTTATCGTTAAGTGTGTCAGTTACTCACCTTTGATACCAAAACAGGTAAAAATAATGGTTTGACCAAATTTCAAATAATAATTTTTAAAAATTACTTTGGAGACACTCATTTATTGCAGAAACCACCCAAGTGCATTTTTTTCATAAACTTATGACTCGAAAACTTAAAGGAAAAACAAAAAAATGGATTATTTCAATAGCATGTCTTTGATTTGGTACAAAAGTATCTGAAGGAGACTAGACAAGACCTATACTTAAGCTGCAAACCATTTTTTTTTATAGAAATTAATTGACCTAATAGTGGTCCGAACTATAAAGCCCGGGCCTTAAAATACTTAAATGTTGTAAGTCGCCATTAAGGTAGTTGTCTCATGTGTTTATGAGAACTCCTAAGTGGTTTACCGGGAAAAACACGAGTCAGTTGGAGAATTTAATGTCATGTTGGCACTTTGGCCATAGTAGCTCAAATGGTTAGAGTGGCTGGACGGAAACCAGAAGATCCGTAGTTCAAATCCCGGCTATGGCATTGAATTTTTCATTCTGGCTCTACCCTTTCATAGTTTTTTTATAGTTTTCCGAAAGTCGAATAAGCACACTTAGTTTCTGAAATGAACTATACAATTAATAGCTTAAGGCATGTCAGTCATACAAACAATGCGTAGCGGTATTCTACACAGTTCATTCCAACACTACAGATGAAACTATATCGTATTTGCCCATTACCATACTCTGGAATTGAGACACTATCTCGTCAAAATGGATCGAGATATCGAACTGAACCAGTTACCGTGACCTGGTCAGGTTTGCTCTGTAATATTTCAGGAACACAAACACCCATGGCGTTTGGAACATCTCACTCCCTTTCCCTCCACATAGCAACAGGGTTATGTTGGGCACCAACTTTGGAAGGTTGTGCAAGGCCTGTGCCAAGTTATTCACTCTGCTAACACAAATGTAGTGTAAATTATTAATGTGTTCCAACATAGGTACAAGACTACCTAAACATTTGTTACGAAAACATTTAAACAAGGCTATCAATGAACTATTAAGTGAGACGTGTGCTTCTTTAAGCACTGCAAATACGAGGGTAGTCTCAAAAGTTTCCGACTTAATAAAGATACGAAACATTTTTTCAGAATTTGATTTTCAACATAGTCTCCTTGTAACTCTACACATTTCTCCCAGCAATGCTTTCATCTCTGTAACCCGTCCAAATAGTACTCGGCGTTTTTCAACATAGTCTCCTTGTAACTCTACACATTTCTCCCAGCAATGCTTTCATCTCTGTAACCCGTCAAAATAGTACTCGGCGTTTTTCAACATAGTCTCCTTGTAACTCTACACACTTCTCCCAGCGATGCTCTCATCTCTGTAACCCGACCAAATAGTACTCGGATTTTTCAGCATAGTCTCCTTGTAACTCTACACACTTCTCCCAGCGATGCTCCCATCTCTGTAACCCGTCCAAATAGTACTCGGCGTTTTTCAACAGAGTCTCCTTGTAACTCTACACACTTCTCCCAGCGATGTTCCCATCTCTGTAATCAGTCCAAATAGTACTCGGCGTTTTTCAACATAGTCTCCTTGTAACTCCACACACTTCTCGCAGTGATGTTCTCATCTCTGTAACCCGTCCTTATAGTACTCGGCGTTTTTCAACATAGTCTCCTTGTAACTCCACACACTTCTTCCAGCGATGTTCCCATCTCTGTAACCCATCCATATAGTACTCGGCGTTTTTCAACATAGTCTCCTTGTAACTCTACACACTTCTCCCAGCGATGTTCCCCTCTCTGTAACCCGTCCAAATAGTACTCGGCCTTTTTCAACATAGTCTCCTTGTAACTCTACACACTTCTCCCAGCGATGCTCTCATCTCTGTAACCCGTCCAAATAGTACTCGGCGTTTTTCAACATAGTCTCCTTGTAACTCTACACACTTCTCCCAGCAATGTCCCCATCACTATAACCCGTCCAAATAGTACTCGGAGTTTTTCAACATAGTCTCCTTGTAACTCTACATACTTCTCCCAGCGATGCTCTCATCTCTGTAACCCGTCGAAATAGTACTTGGCGTTTTTCAACATAGTCTCCTTGTAACTCTACACACTTCCCCCAGCGATGCTCTCATCTCTGTAACCCGTCCAAATAGTACTAGGCGTTTTTCAGCGTAATCTCCTTGTAACTCTACACACTTCTCCCAGCGATGTTCCTATCTCTGTGACCCGTCCAAATAGTACTCGGCGTTTTTCAACATAGTCTCCTTGTAACTCTACACACTTCTCCCAGCGATGCTCCCATCTCTGTAACCCGTCCAAATAGTACTCGGCGTTTTTCAACATAGTCTCCTTGTAACTCTACACACTTTACGCAGCGATGCTCCCATCTCTGTAACCCGTCCAAATAGTACTCGGAGTTTTTCAGCATAGTCTCCTTGTAACTCTACACACATCTCCCAGCGATGCTCTCATCTCTGTAACCCGTCCAAATAGTACTCGGCGTTTTACAACATAGTCTCCTTGTAACTCTACACACTTCTCCCAGCGATGCTCTCATCTCTGTAACCCGTCCAAATAGTACTCGGCGTTTTTCAACATAGTCTCCTTCTAACTTTACACACTTCCCCAGCAATGCTCCCATCTCTGTAACCCGTCCGAATAGTACTCGGCGTTTTTCAACATAGTCTCCTTGTAACTTTACACACTTCTCCTAGCGATGCTCCCTTCTCTGTAACCCGTCCAAATAGTACTCGACGTTTTTCAACATAGTCTCCTTGTAACTCTACACACTTCTGCCAGCAATGCTCCCATCTCTGTAACCCGTCCGAATAGTACTTGGCGTTTTTCAACATAGTCTCCTTGTAACTCTACACACTTCCCCCAGCGATGCTCTCATCTCTGTAACCCGTCCAAATAGTACTAGGCGTTTTTCAACTTAATCTCCTCGTAACTCTACACACTTCTCCCAGCGATGTTCCCATCTCTGTAACCCGTCCAAATAGTACTCGGCGTTTTTCAACATAGTCTCCTTGTAACTTTACACACTTCTCCTAGCAATGCTCCCTTCTCTGTAACCCGTCCAAATAGTACTCGACGTTTTTCTACATAGTCTCCTTGTAACTCTACACACTTCTGCCAGCGATGCTCCCATCTGTGTAACCCGTCCGAATAGTACTTGGCGTTTTTCAACATAGTCTCCTTGTAACTCTACACACTTCCCCCAGCGATGCTCTCATCTCTGTAACCCGTCCAAATAGTACTAGGCGTTTTTCAACGTAATCTCCTTGTAACTCTACACACTTCTCCCAGCGATGTTCCTATCTCTGTGACCCGTCCAAATAGTACTCGGCGTTTTTCAACATAGTCTCCTTGTAACTCTACACACTTCTCCCAGCGATGCTCCCATCTCTGTAACCCGTCCAAATAGTACTCGGCGTTTTTCAACATAGTCTCCTTGTAACTCTACACACTTTACGCAGCGATGCTCTCATCTCTGTAACCCGTCCGAATAGTACTCAGCGTTTTTCAACATAGTCTCCTTGTAACTCTACATACTTCTCCCAGTGTTGCTCCCATGTCTGTAACCCGTCCAAATAGTTCTCGGCGTTTTTCAACATAGTCTCCTTGTAACTCTACATACTTCTCCCAGTGATGCTCCCATCTCTGTAACCCGTCCAAATAGTACTCGGCGTTTTTCAACACAGTCCCCTTGTAACTCTACACACTTCTCCCAGTGATGCTCCCATCTCTGTAACCCGTCCAAATAGTACTTGGCGGTTCTCAACATAGTCTCCTTGTAACTCTACACACTTCTCCCAGTGATGCTCCCATGTCTGTAACACGTCCAAATAGTACTCGGCGTTTTTCAACATAGTCTTCTTGTAACTCTACACACTTCTCCTAGCGATGCCTTCATCTCTGTAACCCGTCCAAATAGTACTCGGCGTTTTCCAACATAGTCTCCTTGTAACTCTACACACTTCTCCCAGCGATGCCTCCATCTCTGTAACCCGTCCAAATAGTACTCGGCGTTTTTCAACATAGTCTCCTTGTAACTCTACACACTTCTCCCAGCGATGTTCCCATCTCTGTAACCCGTCCAAATAGTACTCGGCGTTTTTCAACATAGTCTCCTTGTAACTCTACATACTTCTTGCAGTGATGCTCCCATCTCTGTAACCCGTCCAAATAGTACTCGGCGTTTTTCAACATAGTCTCCTTGTAACTCTACATACTTCTCCCAGTGATGCTCCCATCTCTGTAACCCGTCCAAGTAGTACTGGGCGTTTTTCAACATAGTCTCCTTGTAATTCTACATACTTCTCCCAGTGATGCTCCCATCTCTGTAACCCGTCCAAACAGTACTCGGCGTTTTTCAACACAGTCTGCTTGTAACTCTACACACTTCTCCCAGCGATGCTCCCATCTCTGTAATCCGTCCAAATAGTACTCGATGTTTTTCAACATAGTTTCCTTGTAGCTCTACACACTTCTCCCAGCGATGTTCCCATCTCTGTAACCCGTCCAAGTAGTACTCGGCGTTTTTCAACATAGTCTCCTTGTAACTCTACACACTTCTCCCAGCGATGTTCCCATCTCTCTAACCCGTCCAAATAGTACTCAGCGATTTTCAACATAGTCTCCTTGTAACTCTACACACTTCTCCCAGCGATGTTCCTATCTCTGTGACCCGTCGAAATAGTACTCGGCGTTTTTCAACATAGTCTCCTTGTAACTCTACACCCTTCTCTCAGCGATGCTACCATCTCTGTAACCAGTCCAAATAGTACTCGGCGTTTTTCAACATAGTCTCCTTGTAACTCTACACACTTCTCCCAGCGATGTTTCCATCTCTCTAACCCGTCCAAATAGTACTCAGCGATTTTCATCATAGTCTCCTTGTAACTCTACAAGCTTCTCCCAGCGATGCTCTCATCTCTGTAACCCGTCCAAATAGTACTCGGCGTTTTTCAACATAGTCTCCTTGTAACTCTACACACTTTTCCCAGCGATGCTCCCATCTCTGTAATCCGTCCAAATAGTACTCGATGTTTTTCAACATAGTTTCCTTGTAGCTCTACACACTTCTCCCAGCGATGTTCCCATCTCTGTAACCCGTCCAAATAGTACTCGGCGTTTTTCAACATAGTCTCCTTGTAACTCTACATACTTCTTGCAGTGATGCTCCCATCTCTGTAACCCGTCCAAATAGTACTCGGCGTTTTTCAACATAGTCTCCTTGTAACTCTACATACTTCTCCCAGTGATGCTCCCATCTCTGTAACCCGTCCAAGTAGTACTGGGCGTTTTTCAACATAGTCTCCTTGTAATTCTACATACTTCTCCCAGTGATTTTCCCATCTCTGTAACCCGTCCAAACAGTACTCGGCGTTTTTCAACACAGTCTGCTTGTAACTCTACACACTTCTCCCAGCGATGCTCCCATCTCTGTAATCCGTCCAAATAGTACTCGATGTTTTTCAACATAGTTTCCTTGTAGCTCTACACACTTCTCCCAGCGATGTTCCCATCTCTGTAACCCGTCCAAGTAGTACTCGGCGTTTTTCAACATAGTCTCCTTGTAACTCTACACACTTCTCCCAGCGATGTTCCCATCTCTCTAACCCGTCCAAATAGTACTCAGCGATTTTCAACATAGTCTCCTTGTAACTCTACACACTTCTCCCAGCGATGTTCCTATCTCTGTGACCCGTCGAAATAGTACTCGGCGTTTTTCAACATAGTCTCCTTGTAACTCTACACCCTTCTCTCAGCGATGCTACCATCTCTGTAACCCGTCCAAATAGTACTCGGCGTTTTTCAACATAGTCTCCTTGTAACTCTACACACTTCTCCCAGCGATGTTTCCATCTCTCTAACCCGTCCAAATAGTACTCAGCGATTTTCATCATAGTCTCCTTGTAACTCTACACACTTCTCCCAGCGATGCTCCCATCTCTGTAATCCGTCCAAATAGTACTCGATGTTTTTCAACATAGTTTCCTTGTAGCTCTACACACTTCTCCCAGCGATGTTCCCATCTCTGTAACCCGTTCAAATAGTACTCGGCGTTTTTCAACATAGTCTCCTTGTAACTCTACACACTTCTCCCAGCGATGTTCCCATCTCTCTAACCCCTCCAAATAGTACTCAGCGATTTTCATCATAGTCTCCTTGTAACTCTACAAGCTTCTCCCAGCGATGCTCTCATTGCTGTAACCCGTCCAATAGTACTCGGCGTTTTTCAACATAGTCTCCTTGTAACTCTACACACTTCTCCCAGCGATGCTCCCATCTCTGTAACCCGTCCAAATAGTACTCGGCGTTTTTCAACATAGTCTCCTTGTAACTCTACAAACTTCTCCCAGCGATGTTTCCATCTCTCTAACTCGTCCAAATAGTACTCGGCGTTTTTCAACATAGTCTCCTTGTAACTCTACACACTTCTCCCACCGATGCTCCTATCTCTGTAACCTGTCCCAATAGTACTCGCCGTTTTTCTCTGCAAAACAGTTGTTCACGAAGGTGATTGCCTCTTCATTTGACGAAAATCTCTGTCCTCAGAGCGCAATTTTCAGATAAGGGAACAAAAAGAAGTAACTTGGGGCTAGATCTGGTGAGTAAGGCGGATGTTCAAGCAGTTCAAACCATAGTTGGTAAACTTTCGCCATTGCAACCGCTGAGTTGTGAGACGGTGCGTTGTCTTGGTTAGAAAGGATTTTATTTTTCTGTAAATGTGGCCGGTGTTCCGCAAGTTGTGCCTTCAGCGTGTCAAGTAATGATGCGTAGTATGCTCCTGTAATTGATTTTCCTTTTTGGAGATAATCGATTAAAATAACTCCATGACTATCCCAAAAAACAGTTGCCATCGCTTTCCCAGCCGAATAAAACAGTTTTTTTTATAGACGGTTCCGCCTATGCAGTCCACTCTTTGTCCTGTATTTTTGTTTCGGGCGTATAATTCTGTATCAAAGTTTCGTCTACAGTAATTAATCGGCGCCAAAACTCGGATTTATTGTGCCTAAAATGCGCCAACAAAGCGTTGGAAATGTTCATTCGAACACGTTTTTGGTCTAACGTGAGTAAAAGCGGCACCCAATGCGCGGACAACTTTCTCCTGTCTAAATGTTGATTTAATATGTGACAAACACGTTCTTTTGATATGTTCATAACCTCTGCTATCTCTCTTACTTTAATTCGGTGGTCGTCTAGCACCATTTGGTGAACCTTGGCGATATTTTTGTGAGTAGTTGCAGTTTTTGGACGTCCCAAACCTTCATCGTCTCCCAAGCTCTTACGGCCACGTTTAAATTCAGCTGCCCAAAATTTCACGGTGTAGTTCCCATACATAGAATCGAACTCATGTTTGATTTGCGTAGACATATTGCTTTTCGAAAACAGATACTTGATACTCGATTTTGTCCATTTTCATAAAAACACTAACATCAACTCACTCAAACGACTGTTACATAACAAATGAGAGTCTAAGATGGCTGAAACTTTGGTGAGTAACTGTCAACAGATGACAACGAAATTCAGTGAGATTTTGTTTACGAGTGATGGCATGTTCATGTTGAGGTCGGAAACTTTTCAGAACTTCCTCGTATGTAGCAAAACTGACTACAGAAGGTATTCGTGACATTTTGTATTCATATACGACGTGTTTCTCTACTTGCATTTTACAATATATTCTTACTAAACCTTATTCTTTTGTGGAAACGTAGAGTCAGACTGAAAAATTCAATGCCATAGCCGGGATTTGAACCACGGACTTTCTGGTTTCCGTCCAGTCGCTCTAACAATTGAGATACTATAGCCAACGTGCCGATATGGTATTAAATTCTCCAACTGACTCGTAGTTTTACCGATAAACTACTTAGGAGTTCTCATAAACACATGAGACAACTACCTTAATGGCGACTTACTATGTTGTAAGTACTTTAAGGCCCCGGCTTTATAGTAAACCACTAGGAGTTCTCATAAACACATGAGACAACTACCTTAATGGCGACTTACTATGCTGTAAGTACTTTAAGGCCCGGGCTTTATAGTAAACCACTAGGAGTTCTCATAAACACATGAGACAACTACCTTAATGACGACTTACTATGCTGTAAGTACTTTAAGGACCGGGCTTTATAGTAAACCACTAGGAGTTCTCATAAACACATGAGACAACTACCTTAATGGCGACTTACTATGCTGTAAGTACTTTAAGGTCCGGACTTTATAGTAAACCACTAGGAGTTCTGATAAACACATGAGACAACTACCTTAATGACGACTTACTATGCTGTAAGTACTTTAAGACCCGGACTTTATAGTAAACCACTAGGAGTTCTCATAAACACATGAGACAACTACCTTAATGACGACTTACTATGCTGTAAGTACTTTAAGGTCCGGGCTTTATAGTAAACCACTAGGAGTTCTGATAAACTCATGAGACAACTACCTTAATGGCGACTTACTATGCTGTAAGTACTTTAAGGTCCGGGCTTTATAGTAAACCACTAGGAGTTCTGATAAACTCATGAGACAACTACCTTAATGGCGACTTACTATGCTGTAAGTACTTTAAGGTCCGGGCTCTATAGTAAACCACTAGGAGTTCTCATAAACACATGAGAAAACTACCTTAATGACGACTTACTATGCTGTAAGTACTTTAAGGTCCGGGCTTTATAGTAAACCACTAGGAGTTCTCATAAACACATGAGACAACTACCTTAATGACGACTTACTATGCTGTAAGTACTTTAAGGTCCGGGCTTTATAGTAAACCACTAGGAATTCTGATAAACACATGAGACAACTACCTTAATGACGACTTACTATACTGTAAGTACTTTGAGGCCCGGGCTTTATAGTTAACCACTATTAGGTACAATTATTGGAAATTAGTTGTTATTTCACACTAGCCGTGTGTAGGCTAAAGTATGGAAAGGTAGAGTCAGACTGAAAAATTCAATGCCATAGCCGGCATTTGAACCACGGACTTCTGGTTTCCGTCCAGTCGCTCTAACCATTGAGCTACTATGGCCAACGTGCCGTCATGACATTAAACTCTCCAACTGACTCGTATTTTTCCCGGTAAACCAGTTAGGAGTTCCCATAAACACATGAGACAACTACCTTAATGACGACTTACTATGCTGTAAGTACTTTAAGACCCGGGCTTTATAGTAAACCACTAGGAGTTCTCATAAACACATGAGACAACCACCTTAATGGCGACTTACTATGCTGTAAGTACTTTAAGGCCCGGGCTTTATAGTAAACCACTAGGAGTTCTCATAAACACATGAGACAACTACCTTAATGACGACTTACTATGCTGTAAGTACTTTAAGGCCCGGGCTTTATAGTAAACCACTAGGAGTTCTCATAAACACATGAGACAACCACCTTAATGGCGACTTACTATGCTGTAAGTACTTTAAGGCCCGGGCTTTATAGTAAACCACTTAGGAGTTCTCATAAACACATGAGACAACCACCTTAATGGCGACTTACTATGCTGTAAGTACTTTAAGGCCCGGGCTTTATAGTAAACCACTAGGAGTTCTCATAAACACATGAGACAACTACCTTAATGACGACTTACTATGTTGTAAGTACTTTAAGGCCTGGGCTTTATAGTAAACCACTAGGAGTTCTCATAAACACATGAGACAACTACCTTAATGGCGACTTACTATGCTGTAAGTACTTTGAGGCCCGGGCTTTATAGTTCGGACCACTATTAGGTACAATTATTGGAAATTAGTTGTTATTTCACACTAGCCGTGTGTAGGCTAAGGTATGGAAAGATAGAGTCAGACTGAAAAATTCAATGCCATAGCCGGGATTTGAACCATGGACTTCTGGTTTCCGTCCAGTCGCTCTAACCATTGAGCTACTATGGCCAACGTGCCGACATGACATTAAATTCTCCAACTGACTCGTATTTTTCCCGGTAAACCACTTAGGAGTTCTCATAAACACATGAGACAACTACCTTAATGGTGACTTACTATACTGTAAGTACTTTAAGGCCCCGGCTTTATGTCATTTCATGGAAATTAATTGCTCTTTCAGACTAGCCGTATGTAGGCTAAAATATGGAAAGATTGAGTCAGACTGAAAAATTCAATGCCACAGCTGGGATTTGAAGTTTTTCAGTATGACTGTATGTTTCCACAATTTAGCCTACACACGGCCAGTCTGAAAGAACAATTAATTTCGACTTATTCTTTTGCCTGTTTCTTCTTATTCAAGATGAATTTTCAATTCAGATTATTTAAAATTCCAAGTTATTTTTTACGATCATGTCATCGTAGTTGTAAGGCATTAAATTGCTCAAATGAGCCGCATATTTTAAATTAAAGGGTACTTGGATGTGAGATAATTTCTCTAAACATACTAAATCGAAATACTAATTTAGTATTTGTCTGAGTTGTCGTTTTTGATATTTGCTATACACAAACTTTCATACCCTTCGTATAAGACCTCGAGACCACAGTGCCATCTTGTAGCAGAAAGCAAGAAGTTCACAACTTCTAAAGTATTACACTCTCGCTGTAAGAGAGGGATGGTGTACTTTTTGCACAGTTCCTCCTTCTTCTTCTCCAAGTTTCCACAGCTGGCTTCATAGCAACTAGCACCCCTCTTTCTCAACTACATCTAAATGTAAATTTTATCGCTATTAAGAAGTCATAACGTTTTACGTAACTAAAGGAAAGCTATAAGCAGAAACTTCCAAATATCGAGCGTTCCTTTCTCCACTCTTTTTAAAAAATAGCCTAGCTTAAACATGAAAATTTGTGTACATTCTAAATTTGAATTTAACCCTGTATTCTATCGTATTATTTTCCTCCATATGCCTCTTTTCCTCTGTATTTTTTAAGGGGAGTAGGAACAGCCTGCCTCACCAATGTTAAAATGAGAGCTTTCTGGTATGCTTAGCTCAAGAACTAGTAAATGCATCAATTTGAAACTTTTCCTTGTTATTTTCCAAAACTTTCACAATTCATTAAAGATAATAGAACTTATTTTGGAGTTTTAATAAAGGATATGCAATTTTTTTAAACAAATGTCTTGAATTTACTTCTAAAAATATTAAAGATTTATTTTTAATTCAAATTTTCACATATCTGTCTACAGGTACCTTTAAAAACACTTAAAGTATTGAAAGGGTAGAGCCAGACTGAAAAATTCAATGCCATAGCGGGGATTTGAACCGCGGATCTTCTGGTCTCCGTCCAGCCGCTCTAAACAAAGAGGGGTTCAAATCCCGGCTATGGCATTGAATTTTTCTACCTGACTCTACACTTTCATAGTGCGTCCTACACACGGCTAGTGTGAAAGACCAACTATTTTCCATTAATTGTACCTAATAGTGGTCCGAACTATAAAGCCCGGGCCTTAAAGTACTTACAGCATAGTAAGTCGACATTAAGGTAGTTGTCTCATGTGTTTATGAGAACTCCTAGTGGTTTACTATAAAGCCCGGACCTTAAAGTACTTACAGCATAGTAAGACGTCATTAAGGTAGTTGTCTCATGTGTTTATGAGAACTCCTAGTGGTTTACTATAAAGCCCGGATCTTAAAGTACTTACAGCATAGTAAGTCGTCATTAAGGTAGTTGTCTCATGTGTTTATGAGAACTCCTAGTGGTTTACTATAAAGCCCGGGTCTTAAAGTATTTACAGCATAGTAAGTCGCCATTAAGGTAGTTGTCTCATGTGTTTATGAGAACTCCTAGTGGTTTACTATAAAGCCCGGGTCTTAAAGTACTTACAGCATAGTAAATCGCCATTAAGGTAGTTGTCTCATGTGTTTATGAGAACTCCTAGTGGTTTACTATAACGCCCGGGCCTTAAAGTACTTACAGCATAGTAAGTCGACATTAAGGTAGTTGTCTCATGTGTTTATGAGAACTCCTAGTGGTTTACTATAAAGTCCGGACCTTGAAGTACTTACAGCATAGTAAGTCGTCATTAAGGTAGTTGTCTCATGTGTTTATGAGAACTCCTAGTGGTTTACTATAAAGTCCGGGTCTTAAAGTACTTACAGCATAGTAAGTCGTCATTAAGGTAGTTGTCTCATGTGTTTATGAGAACTCCTAGTGGTTTACTATAAAGTCCGGACCTTAAAGTACTTACAGCATAGTAATTCGTCATTAAGGTAGTTGTCTCATGTGTTTATGAGAACTCCTAGTGGTTTACTATAAAGCCCGGGTCTTAAAGTACTTACAGCATAGTAAGTCGCCATTAAGGTAGTTGTCTCATGTGTTTATGAGAACTCCTAGTGGTTTACTATAAAGTCCGGGCCTTAAAGTACTTACAGCATAGTAAGTCGCCATTAAGGTAGTTGTCTCATGTGTCTATGAGAACTCCTAGTGGTTTACTATAAAGCCCGGGCCTTAAAGCACTTACAGCATAGTAAGTCGCCATTAAGGTAGTTGTCTCATGTGTTTATGAGAACTCCTAGTGGTTTACTATAAAGCCCGGGCCTTAAAGTACTTACAGCATAGTAAGTCGTCATTAAGGTAGTTGTCTCATGTGTTTATGAGAACTCCTAGTGGTTTACTATAAAGTCCGGACCTTAAAGTACTTACAGCATAGTAAGTCGTCATTAAGGTAGTTGTCTCATGTGTTTATGAGAACTCCTAGTGGTTTACTATAAAGCCCGGGTCTTAAAGTACTTACAGCATAGTAAGTCGTCATTTAGGTAGTTGTCTCATGTGTTTATGAGAACTCCTAGTGGTTTACTATAAAGTCCGGGCCTTAAAGTACTTACAGCATAGTAAGTCGACATTAAGGTAGTTGTCTCATGTGTTTATCAGAACTCCTAGTGGTTTACTATAAAGCCCGGGCCTTAAAGTACTTACAGCATAGTAAGTCGCCATTAAGGTAGTTGTCTCATGTGTTTATCAGAACTCCTAGTGGTTTACTATAAAGCCCGGGCCTTAAAGTACTTACAGCATAGTAAGTCGCCATTAAGGTAGTTGTCTCATGTATTTATGAGAACTCCTAGAGGTTTACAGGGAGAAATACGAGTCAGATGGAGAATTTAATGTCATGTTGGCACGTTGGCCATAGTAGCTCAAATGGTTAGAGCGGCTGAACGGAAACCAGAAGATCCGTGGTTCAAATCCCGGCTATGGCATTAGATTTTTCAGTCTGCCTCTACCCTTTCATAGTGCATCCTACACACGGCTAGTGTGAAAGAACAATTAATTTCCAGCTTAAGTATTGCTTTAATTCCAGAAAAAAATGTAGAGTTGTAGCTGTAGTAGTTTTATAGATAAGTGCACCCAAAGTTAACAAAAAAAAGCAGAGAAAAACAGTATTAAAGTTTTGCTATGTTGGAACTACACCTCAGAATTTCCCCAGATCCATATTCTGCATCTTCATCTTCATCATCATCATCATCATCATCATCATCATCATCATCATCATCATCATCATCATCATCATCATCATCATCATCATCATCATCATCATCATCATCATCATCATCATCATCATCATCATCATCATCATCATCATCATCATCATCATCATCATCATCATCATCATCATCATCATCATCATCATCATCATCATCATCATCATCATCATCATCATCATCATCATCATCATCATCATCATCATCATCATCATCATCATCACCACCATCACCATCATCATCATCATCATCATCATCATCATCATCATCCTCATCCCCATCATCATCATTCTTCCTCTTTTGTTTTTAACTCCCTCTCTTCTTGCTAGACTCCATGATCTATGGCATTATTAATTACGAGGGTGGGTCAAAAAGTAATGCATCCTATTTTTTCTCTTTTAATTGCCAAGAAAATTGAATCCAATTTACATAGCTTGAAAACTACAACATTGACGATTAATTTTTCATTATTCAATATAATCGCCGTCCTTTTCCACAGTTTTGGTCCACCTTTTAACTAGGGCATGTATTTCAGTGTGGTAAAACGCACGGTCTTGCTTTCTAAGGCATTGACGCACGAACGCTTTCACAGCCTCCTCATCGTCAAAATGAATCCCACGATCAGCTTCCTTTAGTGGCCCGAACAGATGGAAGTCTGATGATGCCAGGTCAGTGAGGTACGACTTGTTATTCCAATTTCTCAATTTTTGCAGTGTTGTAACGGCTGGTGTGTGCTCTTGCATTGTCATGCAAAAGAAGAACATCCGCCATAGTTTTGTTGCGCGAACTCGGCGAAGACGTGCTTTCAGCTTTTTGAGAGTTCTGACGTATTGGACAGAAATTATTGTGCATCCCTGCTCCAAAAAATCAATTATAAGCACACCCTCTGCATCCCAAAACACTGTCGCCATAACTTTCCCTGCCGACCGCTGAGTTTTGAATTCTTTTTTCTTCGGTGACGTTTACTGCCTCTTTTATTCAGGTTAAAAAAAATGAACCCACGGTTCGTCTCCAGTAACAATTTTTTCCAGAAACTCCCCTCCCTCAAGTGAAGCGTGTAAGTGTTCGGAGGTCATTGTTTTCCTTGTTTCTTTGTTTTGGGTGGTTAACATTCTTGGTACCCAATGTGAACAAACTTTTGAGTAACTCAGTTGTTGAATAATCGTCATCACATTGCTTTTACTGAGGGAGGTAATGCAACACAATTCACCTGTTGTTACCCTGCGATCACCACGAATGATGTCATCGACTCGCTGAATGTTGCATGGAGTCACTGCAGTCACCAGCCTGCCACTTCGCTTTTCATCTGCCAATGGTGTTTGCCCTTCAGCTTCTTTACAGCGACGAACCCATCGTCTAACAGTGCTGACATCCACCGTTGCATCACCATACACATGTTTTAGCCTTTCGTGAATGCAAATTGGTGTTTCACCTTCCACAGTCAAAAATTCAATCACAGAACGCTGTCTAATACGAATGTCAATGTCAGCAATTTTGCAAGAGGATACAGTGCTGCCACCTGTTGACTTAGGAAGTTACTACTGCAGGGGATTGGAGAAGAAGGTTTGAGGATTTGCACCAAGTTCAAATATTCACATAACTTATTTAAGGTAACAAAAAATAGGAGGCATTACTTTTTGACCCACGCTCGTATTTTGTTAAGTTTGGCAGTTTGGAAGAAATGTTTTGATAAAATCATGGGGAAAGCTGTGGCCTGGTATATGTGACTTGCCAGAAAACAAGATTAAAGAAGAAGAGAAAACAACTTTGAAAGAAATTTTATGGATATTTTTAAAAATATCTATGTCTTTTCGGATGTTAATGAAAAAGATATTCACAAAGATGGAGGTTACAAACCCATTAGGGAAGAAGGCATTATTGCAAGGTATAGTGTTACAGAAAATTAAAATGAAATGTATCAGATTGAGACAGTATTGATGAACCAACTGTTGTTATGACACACGTACAAGCAGTAGCAAACATAGAGAAATTGATGCTTTATTTTGAGAGTCAAGCCGAAACATAGACAAATGAACTTCTAATGTTAAAGTAGTTGCGAGGTCACGCTGCATGTAAGCGATACACTAAACTGAGACAGCAGAAGCTCAATGTCTTTTCTATTACGAACTAGTTAGTAGCTATATTGTATGCAGTACAAATACACAAGATTTCTTAGGTGAAGTGTGGCGATAGAATTTCTAAACAGCATTAAAAATATTTTGTGATGTTGTACATGTTATAAATATTAAAAGCAGAGGCATTATTAACAGTGAAGTATTCTTCATATTTAAGTTTGATTTATGAGTCACTATGTTTACACTCAAACTTCACTTACTTGTTGTTGTATAATTGAAACGTTTTCAAGATCATTCGATCTCATCCTCAGCTGTTTGGTGACTAAATGAACCTTCCTCTTCTTCCACTACTACGGAGCTCCGATCATTCTGCCATCTGGTGTTAGGGGCACTAAGTTTTAATACTTCATTTAATGCCGGGATTTCAAAATTTATAACTTTATCACGGTTTTTGTTTATGAATATTTTTCCCAAATATCCAATTCTATTCTGCACTTAAAGATTTTAACAGTTTAATGTTGTGGCCAATGTTGTGGTTTTCTGTCCAAAAATGGTGTGAAACTGCAGATTTTTCTGTTTGTTTCAACTTAATGTTCCTCTGGTGTTCTTTTTGCCTGGTTAACAAGTTTCTCTTAGTTTTTCCTATGTAGCTTTTTTCACAGGTTTCACAATTAATCTGATAAATTCCTGATTTCAAATTGTTGGGGATTGTATTTTTCAGTGGTTTATTTAGCAGGTTCCTCAGACTGAATTTGTTTTGGGGTGCTAGTTTTAAGTTTAGTCTTTTGAAGATTCGTTCAAATTTTCTAAAAGCCCATGGATGGTAGGTGAATTTTCTATATTGCCAATTTGTGTTTTTAAGTGGTGTGAGAGTGGTATATTTTGATATTATCTTCAGTTTTTCTTTTCTCTTCATCATGTTCCTTATGATGGCTGGGTTGAATCCATTTAATACCGCTATGTCTTTTATGTGTTGTTGTTCTTTCAAAAATTCATCCTTACTCAGTGGGATGTTGTATAGCCGGTGAATTAGATTTCTAAAGGCAGCTAGTTGATGTGAAACTGGGTTGTATTCATTTTTCTTTATGTAATTATCTATGTGTGTGCTTGCTGTATATTCCAAAATCTACACCACTGCGATTTCTAGTTATCTTGAGGTCCAAAAAGGGTAGGGTGTTGTCTCTTTCTACTTCCGTAGTAAATTGGATGTGATTATCTTGCAGGTTTAGTAATTTTAGAGAATCTTCTCTAAGTTTTTCCGGAATGATAGCAAAAACATCATCAACATATCTCTGCCAAAATTTATAAATATGTGGGAAGGCCTTTACTATGTGTGTTTCAAAATAGCTCATGTATAGGTCTGCTAAAATAGGCGAAAGTAGGCTCCCCATAGCTAATCCTTTTGATTGTCTGTAGAATATTTGGTTAAACATGAAGTAATTATTCCTTATGTATAAATCTGTAAGATTGATAATGTATTCTATTTCTCTGGGGTCCGTTGTAGTCTGGGTTAGCCATTTTTTGAGGAATGTAGGTATTTTTTCTACTGGAATGCTTGTAAAAAGTGCCTTAACGTCAAAAGAAACTAGTATGTGATTTTCCGGGATGTTGTACTTCTGTAGATGATTTATCTTTTTATTCCCACACTTTGAAATTTGTCATATGATTTTAATTTTCTTACTAACCACTTTGCAATGTGGTATGTAGGTGAATTGATGCCATTGATGATGGGTCTCATGCTGTTGTCTTGTTTGTGGATTTTTGGCAAACAGCTGAGGATGAGATCGAATGATCTTGAAAACCTTTCAATTATTCAACAACAAGTAAGTGAAGTTTGAGTGTAAACATAATGACTCATAAATCAAACTTAAATTTGTACATGTTTTTTATAATTGTTCCGTCATTCTCTAGATAACCCAGATTTTCGTTAACTCGGATCGGCCCTGGTCCCAGTTAACGCGGACAAACGAGGTTCTCCTGTACTTGATAGAAAAATAATCGTAAAGAAATTCGTAGATCATATATCACCCCAACATTCACATACCAAGCAAGGAAATCCAGTAAAAGCCTAGATTTAGAGTGGGCGACCAATGAGAATCCAACCTAAACTCTCAGTTTATATGAGGCAAATAAAAGCAGAGAGCATTATGCAGTAAATAGGAAGTACTGTTTCAATTAGGCCGGCGCATGCGCTTACCTCAGTGGCCTTTAGATCACGCTTCATGTGCCCACACATTATCACAGGCTTCGTGTCGGTTCCTACAGTCACGAAATGCAGCCCTGCTTGTGGGTACTAATACGATATCAGCATTAGAAACGTGCCAAATGCCCCTTTACCTGTAGACTAGTACCACATAACAATCACATCAGCCATGAAAGTATTTATTGTTTTATTTTAAAGCATTTTACGAGATTGTAAACGATTTAGAGTAAAGAGTTGCACACGCCGATTATAGTAAATTATTTGCAACCTGCAAAGCTTTCAGCGCACGGCTGGTTTAAAGTCATATTTTATCGTATTTCTTATCAGCCTTTGTTATCCGCTTAAGGGGAGAAGTTACCTTCTATCTTCGCCATGTTAAATTTGATATTTTCAATGTACCTTTTCTGAAGAACTATTAATAATACGGTAAAGATTTTTAATACATATATTTATACTATTGGACAATAAAACAACATTTTTGTGTGTATATAGCATTAAAAATGTAACTGTAATGACTTTTTTTAAATAATTCCTTTTTGGTACATTTGAAAACAAGAAAAAATATTAGCTTTCTTGATTATAACATCTAAGTGTTGAAAAGTGTCAGTTTATAGTTATGTGTCAGGGAAACAGTCCGTAAAAATGTTATTGCTCTAGTTTTACAGTACTCAAAGTCGGTTAAAACATTCCTACCCCATACTCAATGTTGTCATGATCTTCTCTACTCCTCTTGTTCCTTCTCTCCTGTCTATCACTGTTATAGATCTCTTCTGCCTCCATATCAGCCTTGGTAACACGACATTGGTCCATTTCTTTAAAAAAGTTTAGAGCTAGAAGCACTTTTGTTTGGAACAACATAATCATGTGGAGTTGATCATCACTAGGTGTTGTACAGTTTTCAAGTCCTGAGCTATTTTCACAGTTTTCATTATTTATATTCGCCTTTTTCTTCAACCAGGCCCCCCAGACCTTTTTCTGAACACTTTAGCAGAAGATCTAGCCATTTTGCTCTTTCAATAACAAAACACACGTTTAGAACCATAGAATGCCAGAAAAAACAACAGAAAGAGCAGGCAAAAACGGGTTTGTCAATAGCTGAAGGTGTAAAATGCAGAAGAAAATGCCAAATTCCTTCTCGGGCAGCAAGCCAGGTGAAAAGACGATTGGAAATCGACGTTTCGTGTGTGTGTGTGTGTGTGTGTGTGTGTGTGTGTGTGTGTGTGTGTGTGTGTGTGTGTACTGTTTGACGCCCGCTTTTACTACATACGGCACCGCAGGCGATGACACTGATGATATATGAAATGAAGATGGAGTGCCGGTGGAATGAGATGACGGGGGAAATCGGAGATCCCGGAGAAAACCCGCCCCAGCGCCGTGTTGTCCACCACAATCTCACTTTGCGGTCACCTGGGATCGAACCCGGGCCGCCTTGGTGAGAGCCAAGCGGTCTAACCACTGAGCTACGGCACGGCGTGTTTCGGGAGTGTGCATCTCTCCCATCATCAGGATTTTTTTTTTGTAAATTACGTCCTCATATCGGACGATGAATGGAATGGGTGAAATGATGCTCAAATGAGCCCAGGGTCCATAGAGCTTAGAGTTACTTGACATTCGTCGTTCAGGATAAGGGAAAATCCTGAAAAAAACCTTATCCAGGCAACTCACCCTGACCGAGATTCGAACTCGGGACCTCTTGAACGTGAGGCAGACACGCTGCCACCACGCTACCGAGGTGGGCCCCATCATCAGGATATTTATTAAATGTTATAACCACAAATAAAACACTAAACACAAATATAAACAAAGACAAAACACTATCAAAATTCGCATTACTAAACAAAAGACTGTTTCCAGTAAATTAAATGCCAGGTCAGGAGATGGCGTGAGTATAGAAAATTAATTTGGTCAAAGAAACGTAACTACTTAACTTGATTATCAAGCTGTATCCACGTGATGCTGGATTTCAGTTCAGCTCCTCTTGGAATTCGGCCTTAAAACGGAAATCCGTCCACTTAAGAAGCAAATATAAATACAGCTTGATAATCAAGTTAAGTAGTTACTTTAGTTAATTGATGGAAATTAATCATTTCTCCACACTAGCCTTTTATAGGCTAAGGTCTTTGATGGATAGAGTCGACATGAAAAATTCAATATGCCATGGCAGGGATTTGAACCACGGATCTCTCGCATCCGAGACACGCCGTTTGTGGCGACTTACTATCGTAAGTACTTGAGTCCCAGGCTTCATCATTTAACTCTTATTATTTTAGTTAATTGTCTAGTTGTCTACCGGGGAAATATAGGAGTCAAATGAAGAATTTAATGTCACGACGGTACGTTGGCCATGGTAGCTCAAAGGTTAAGAGCGACTGGACGGAAATCAGGAGATCCGTGGATCAAATCCCGGCCATGGCATTGAATTTTTCATGTCGACTCTATCCATTAAGTAGTTACGTTTCTTTGACACAATTTTCTATTCTCACGCCACCTCCTGACCTGGCATATAATTTACTGAGAACAGTCTTTTGTTCAGTAATGCGAATTTTGATTGTGGTTTGTCTTTTGTTTGTATTTGTATTATATCCAGTGTTTCTTTTGTGACTATAACATTTAATAAATATCCTGATAATGGGAGAGATGCACACTCCCGAAACGTCTTTTCACCTGGCTTGCTGCCCGAGAAGGAATTGAGCGTATTCGTCACCAGGAAAGTTTTATTTTTTCTTATTTTGCAGAAGAAAATATCCCTAAACATAAAATAACAGAGGAAGTTCTAAGTGGAGCCAGAGAGTAAAACGGAAGCGTGACCTACTCTGTAGCATGTGATTTAAACCCACCTTTAGGCCCTTTATATATGTTTCTTGTGTAAAACAAATTTATATTCATATAAAACACACTTCCTACTATGAAATTAATCGAAAGAAAAAAATAATATATCAGCATTTTTAAGGTATCTTCTCCCCTTAACTGGAAGGCAATAGTGCCAAAATATCATAAATATTTTTCAGACCATATCTCAACTGCTATTTTATATATGTATATCTTCAAGAGTAAATTTAATAACTTTGGATGAATTAGATTCTGTACTCAAACGATAAAGAATAAAAAGTCTCTACGTGCTGAGGTAATTAATAGTGAATTAATAAAATATGTAGGTTTATTATTAGAATTCCATCTTCTCCATTTAATAAATAAATGCTGGAATGCTACAAAAAATTCACATGACTGCCTCTTAGCAAATATGTCATGTATATTTGAAAAATGAGAATGGAATAACCCTCAAAACTCTAGGACGATCGATATATTTAATTCTACGTATAAGTTATATGCAGACATACTGATTGAAGCCGATAGCAGAATCTTTATTACAGGAAGAGCAGGGCGCAGGATTGCTAGAGAGTGTGCTGACAATACATTTATGCTTTTTATCGATTTGGAGAAAATGTTTGATAAAATTGACAGTGAAAAATTGTAGGCAATAATATAGTGGGATCCATATAAACCTGGACAACTTCAATACGTCATAACTTTCGGAAAAATAATAGGACACACGTGCAACTTTGTGAGAATATAATACACAATTGACAGATTACATTACACTATTTACGTCTCAGAGAAAATGTTTGAAGTGTCCTACACCAGCATCTATACATGTTTGCACTCGTCTCACCATATTCTCTGAAATTTTACTGAGATGATACCGAATTGAGAGAAGGTTATTTCCAGCAAGACGGAGCAACGTGACATGCATCTACTGACACCATGGGACTTGTAACCAGGTTCTTTGATAAACGAATAATCCCAAAAGGTCTGTGGCCCCCAGATCCCCTAACCTAACCTCACCGGATTTTTTCTTGTGCGGGTATCTAAAAAAATAGAGTGTACAAGAATAGGTCACGGCCGTGGGTGGTGGGGATTTTTCTCCGAAAAATTCCTCATCTCCGGTATGAATGAGAGTGTGAACGTGTGCGTGATCTAATGAATAAAACCCAAGGAATAATAAGCTAACACCTTCGATATGTTCCAAAGGAGAAATGCCACCGATATGACTATTGTAGTTAAAGGCGGGGTATATATGAAAAAAAAAAAAAAAAAAACATTAATACTGGTGTCTGCAAAGAATGACACACAATATAATGACAATCAAGTATATGTTTTCTTTATTAATGTGCGTAATGAAGCGTCGTCAGTGCTGCTGTTATGCACGAGCAGGGTGGATATTATTTTTTTAATACCTTTGAATTTACAGTACATCATATTAGAACAGAGGAAGACAGCTTCGAGAGTTGTGACGTATTTCAGTCGGGAGGGAAGCCTGCAGTACGTATGACGTCAGGCAAGAGCCGTGTAGAACCAAGTTGACTATATAAATGGCGCTGTGAGTATAGAAGTTGAGGGTTCAGTCAGGTGCAGCGCACTCGATGACAAATTTAACTGCCACGTACCAAATGGAACTGTTAAATTTAAAATGTGACGATTTATTGAAAGACAAATATACACACAAGAAAGACTTGGCTGATTTTTACAAAAATGTCCTCCAAACCAGATTTCCGAGGCTGTATTCACTTGCCGCATGGACATTGTGTGTGTGTTTGACACGACATATGTGTGCGAAATTATTTTTCCTGTTATGAAATTAGCTAAGTCCAAACCCCAAAGTAGCTTGCCAGATCACAATCCAACATGCAGTTTTCGATTACAGATTTCCCAGATATTACGTCCTGACATTGATAAACTAGTTAAAGAAAAACGTATCAGAAAGTGTCGGAAAATGTCCACCTAATTTTGTTCTGAATGGGTCTCACCTAATTTGCAGCGAAAATTACTTTATGTTTTACTTTATTTACTTTATAATATTCCAGACCTTCAGATAAAGTAAGAATTCCAACTTTTATATATTTTCTCATAGAACAGAGCCAACATGCAATTGTTTATAAACTGTGAGCAATTGTGTAATTAAAGCAGTCAACATTAATATTACAACAGCCAAGAAATAATTTGCACATATTATTAATATCCGATACGTTTCCTGTCGTTCCTACCCGCACACAACAAGCTATTCCTTCCACTTCCACAGCAGTAATCAGCGTGGTGACGTCACACGCTAACCTGCCTTTCGTTCCGGAGCATATTTTGCGGTGAGAGCTGGCAGAGCTGACGTCACACCGCTACTACCTGTCTTCCCCTGTATTAGAAGCCCATGTAGAGGTACGTCACTCAACCTACTGCTCTTAATCTATCTGAATCAGCCAGTAGAAGCAGCCTAGATACAATAAAAGTAAACACAGTCTGGACTTTTCCTACGAAGAATTATATCTAATGCAGTGGCGGCTGGTGGGTTAAATTATTGGTGGTGCACAAATGAAAAATAAAATACAGAGTAGTAATGACTCACCTATTTATACAGATTCTCTACTCTACTCTCCTTAGACCTGGCGAATCTATCGATAACTTTTGCGTTGAAGTCGCTGATCTTCATAACAAAATCTCTCTCAATTGAAAGCATTGCTAATGCTGACAATCTGTCCTGTGACATTGTGTTCCTAAGGAAAGATTTTATTCTTTTTGACGTTGAGAAACAGCATTCTGCTTCAGCGGTAGACATTGGCGTAGTTAACAGTACTCGGAAGAGTTTGACATATTCGCTGAATGTAGTACATAAATTGTTTTCCTTATTGAAGTCCATCAAGCACAAAGCGCCGGACATTTCACGAAATTCCTCTCGACTGTAAATTGCAGTCAGTTCTCTACAAATTTTTGTTCCAATGATAAAAGGATAGAACCTTATTGTTTCTCTAAGGGAATCCTCTGGAAATGTCTTAGAAATTTTCTTGATGAAACAAAGTTGAGGCTACCAGATGCCCCGTGAAGCTAAATCTGTCCTTTGCTTCTCTAAGAATGTCACATACTTCAAGAGCTTCTCTTCTTTTTACATCATGATCTTCTATTCTTCTCCTCTTAATTGCAGTTTCTTCGTGTTCCTCGATACCCACCCTATTTCTTAACTTTTGCACTTCCCTTTTAAATGCGTTTAGCTGGGCGATGGCAAACGTTGCATTGCAGTCTCGTTGCTGCAGCTGATTGTACAAAATGTCCACATGGGGCATGAGCTTGTAGAAGAAAGACAGCCAGAATACAAAATTATCATCTTTCAAAGTGGCCATAAACCCAGAAGCCTGAACAAGTGTGGCGTTGTTGTTTAACAGAACTCTGTTCTAAATAACCTCCATGCATTTAATTAAATTCTCCCTGTGTTCGAAAAGCAGAGCACAGAGAAGCTAAGCCTGAAGGTCACGCTATAGCCGTTGCTAAGAGTAGGAGGAGCTAGGTTTATAAACCTCCATTTAAGCAATGTATAAGAAGCCCCTCCCATCTCTTCACCTTCCCGCAACCCCCTCAGAGAGTCAACATTTGGACGAAATCTTAGGTTAACTCTTCACTGCAAACCTGCGGCTCCTACAGCTAATCACTGTTTATTTCGACTTCTGCGGTCATGGGCTGCTACAGACGATAAGCGTAATTGAAACATGTTTGTATATAAAACAATGCAAACAAGTACAGCTTTAATGTGCAAAATGCACCTGTTGTACATTCAGAATCAGTGGGTGTAGCGCAAACCTGCAACCTTATGGAGGAACCGCCCCTGATCTAATGTCATCCTATTTCATCCTCCTTCCATAAGTAATTTTAAGGTGACTAACCGCACTTGCGATATGGATGACTGATGAAATGGAGGTCAAGTAAAAGTGCTATAAGTACTTTTGTCTCCAAAATTTTAATGGAATATTTTCCGAAATAGCTGAATATTACATGTGCTTCTGTTCAAATTTTATGTATTTAATAGTCTTGTACTTAAAGGGCCATTTTAGCTTGAGTGTAGTCCATCATACACTTTATCAATAATTGACCCCAAAACGAAGGTCGATTATAGTGTGTTCGCACAGTAAAAGTCTGAAGCAGTGCATTAAACAGATGCATTACTGTTGATCTCAAGCAGCTTTGTTACCCTGCTAGAGCAATTAGAAGAATGGAAGTGTCAAGGGGTGGGTTTCTGACAGAACGCTTGAGGACAACTGAACTCTGAATATCTCACGAGACAATACACGGTCGTGCTTTACAATTCTATAGAGAACGTCTGGCAAATATCCATGACTCCACTTTTGTTCCGCTTCCTGCCGTTATCGTCATTAATTCCTCTTCTTCTTTCTTCGCCTTTTCTTTAACCCATTATTCCAATTTAGCCCTTAAAGTAACTCGCAAATTATATACCTAGGTCAGTCATTAACGTTTTAATGACCTTGTTCATCCAGAAACGCTAAAACGGGTCCAGTGAACAGGGTTGCATTAGCCTTTATTGTAATTGAGGCATTCCATTTACAAGATCAATCTAAAGTGAAGTATCTTTAACGAGAAACAGTTATTAATGAATGGGACTTGCGAGACTTGTTTATTATCGAGTGAAAAAATGTAATGACCGAGGTGTTAGTGCCGATGACTTCAAACTCAAGAGCATGACAAACACCAAGCCACACTAGTCCCATACTAGTCCGTCCAGTGAACAGGGTTGCATTAGCCTTTATTGTAATTGAGGCATTCCATTTACAACAAGATCAATCTAAAGTGAAGTATCTTTAACGAGAAACAGTTATTAATGAATGGGACTTGCGAGACTTGTTTATTATCGAGTGAAAAAATGTAATGACCGAGGTGTTAGTGCCGATGACTTCAAACTCAAGAGCATGACAAACACCAAGCCACACTAGTCCCATACTAGTCCGTTACCTAAGAAAAAATCGATTTGAATTATGAATTTAAAACAAATATATTACAAATTGCCAAACAAAAGATGTAGAATCGATACTTTTACTAGGTTAATAGCCTTAAATTGTAACTATGGTGATGCAAAAATAACAAATGATAAACTGTATGTCAAAATGAGTGATTCTGACTACGGAAGTTTTATACCTCAAGCCATTCGAGAAGAAGCTCGAATTGCTAATCTTAATATACTGTCTCATAAACAGACATCGGATCCCATACACCTTTAAAGGGATATGAAGTTTACGAGTCTCGCAGAATATAACTGCTGACGCCAGTCCCGTAGACAACACGTAGGGATAGTCCGGTTCGCAACGCGTAGCTTTTGTTTCATTGCATGAGACAGCAAAAAGATTGGCTAACTCAAATAGTTGGCGGGCAGAGATAAGGAGGAATTATGGAAAAAATAGGAATGGGAGATATATGGAGATGAGAGGAAAGGAATGCAAGCGATGTGGGTAAATTAGTAAAATGAGGAATAGAAGATATAGAAAAATAGGAAATATGGGGAAGTCTAGAAAATGTGAAATAATTACAATTTTACGAGCAAATGAAAAGAAATTGGGGACGAGAAGCATGTGTAAATTACTGCAATGGGCAATAGAGAGAAGGGTTAGCTTGGATGAGAACAGGAATAATACCTCTAAGAGGGACAGGAGGTAGGGAAAAGGGAATTTTTGAAGTGTGTGGGGGGAAAGAAAGCATAGAACACTATGTAACAGAATGCGAGTACGTTGCAATGTGGAGAAAAAAGGTTTGGGAGGAAAAATGAGAGAAAGTAGAGAAGAGGATAGTAGCTATAAAAATGTTAACGAGAGGGAGGAAAAGTAGGTAAGAAGTATTGGTGAGTTGTTGCAGAAAGTAAAAGAAAAATGGGCCAGAAATGTAAAGAATATAAGAAAGGAAGATGAGGGGGAAGAATGGGACTAATTAAGTAACAAGGAGACATGAAGGTTAAGAGCTACGTGGCAGAGCAGAAGACCAGGGTGTCATGTAAGCCAAGATAGCAACAAGGTAAAGATAAATAAATGTAGCCTGAATTTGTAAATTGTAAAATTTTGGAATTTGCACAATAAATCTAATCTAAATAAAAAGAAAAAAACTACTGCTCGTCAGGCAGGTAGATGTGTCTTTGAGGGAGTGCAAGGTGTTTGAAGTATTGTGCTAATAGCATTACTTTCACAACAGTTATTGGAGAATCACCATTTTATGAATAAAAAGTTTTTGGTATTATCAAGAACTTAAAGAATATAATTTCAAGCTGTCTAAAAGCAGTCGAGGAGGCGTCTACAAAAATTAACAATATACAGAATGCACCACATTGCAAACGAGCAAAAAAGGAAAAAAAAAATGTCTAGTTTTCTACACAAAGATACTGGATTTTCAGTGCTGCGTAATGTAAGAAATAAACTAAATCTCAGACAAACACATGAAAATGATTTGTACTAATATGGACCATTAACGTCATGTGAAGTAGAACGAATTTTCTCGCAATATTTTTATATTGTTTCAGTGAGAGGTGCACAAAATCCACATTCGGCAATTTACGAATGTACATGACTGTTCACTGTAATTCCCGAATCGAAAGCAATGAGGAGGATGGCATATTTTAACGCAGGTTACATTTTTTATCTGTACCGGACTGCACGCGCACACTGCATCGGTATCTTTATATAAAGGACATTGCAAGTACCGTTCTTATCGCCGATGACACTAGTGTCCTGGTGACCAGTACAAATTTAAACGAGTGTATAATTAAAATGAATTATGTTTTGAACTGTATGTCATGCTGGTTTAAAGCAAACAAATTATCTGTGAATCTAGACAAAACAAAAGTGGTCAAATTTATAGCCTGTCGCACGTCACATACTCAAATAGAAATCGGGATTAATGATATGTTATTAGAAGAAATTGACAGCATAAAATTTCTGTTCCTTCCAGTGGACAGATGTTTAGATTGGAAAGCTCACATAAATTATATCTTACCTAAACTCAGCTCTGCCTGTTATGCTATCCGAGAGCTGGTTAATGTGAGTTCTATTGACACACTTAAATTAGTATATTATGCATACTTTAACTCTATCATGGAATATGGAATATTATTTTGGGGCAACTCAGTAGAAAGTAAAAAAATATTTCTTATGCAAAAGAAGGTTATAAGAATCATTACTAACACCTACAACAGATGCTCCTGTAAAGATCTTTTTACAAGATTGAAGATATTAACGCTTCCTTGCATGTATATATTCTCGATCCTAAAATTCTTTGTATGCAATCGTGCCTTATTTGCAACAAATAATGTAATTCACAAAATAAACGCTAGACAAAAGTATAATATCCATTATCCCAGTGCTAAACTTTCTTGCTTCCAGAAAGGTGTGCATTATGAAACTATCAAAATATTTGGCGCAATTCCTAATTTTCTTAAAGAAAAAAGTTGATAATTTCGGTGCTTTTAAAAAAGCTGTTAGAGAGTACCTTTGTTCAAAATCCTTTTATTCTGTACAAGATTATCTGAATGACAAATTATCCTGATAATGCTTCTGTAGCTTTATGAGTAGTATCTAACTATTCCAATGACAAATCATTACTAATAAATATTTGATGCAAGTTGAAAGTTTATTTTTAATGTATATGTATTTAAGAAATAACAATGAATGGTATCCATTGCAAAAAGGTTGAGACGTACTGGCATAAGCCAAGTGAAAGCTGGTTTCAAAAGTGTTTCATTTTGTATCATATATAATTATCCCTGCTTTGTTTTCCATAATGTTGTTCATATTGTCTGTATACTATAATATGTGTCTTATGTTAACTTTTCAAGTACATATATATGCTATTAAACTTTATACCTCTAGACATGTTCAATGTTCACAGCCTTTTCTGGCTACAAGTGAACCTACTGAACGCAAATCAATCTAATCTAATCTACTTGATATCGGGCGTTTGTTGATGTCTTGCTTGGCCTTGTATAGTACCTGTGTGCGTACATTGATTGCTAAGGTGTATGCGATCCCATGTCTTCTCATAAGTAATGTGTGTGTGTGTGTGTTTTTTTAAGGAAAACAATTTTTTTAAATGAAAACTGATTTTTAAAGTATAGACCATTAGATTCTATGGCCCTGAGCCATTGTTCAGAGAGGTTTTTTATCCCACGATGGTACCACTCACTGGTTTTAGATGTTGCGAGATCAGGGCTGTATGATAGGTGTGGTAGCAGTTCGATACCTCCCAAATTCCTGAACTTCTACCATGGTTTTTCGTGCAGTATGGTGTGTCGCATTGTCCTGTTGGAGTAGAACTGTATTTCTGTTAACTAAAGCTGGGTATCTCCGCCTCAAAATTTCATGAACTCATTCCAGTTGTTGAGAATAAAGGTCCCCATTAATAGTCCGTCCATTTGGAACAAACTCCTAGTGAATCACATCTTCAAAATCGCACCAGACATACAACATTACTTTGGGACGAACTGAATTATTTTTAACGATGACTTTGGCAGATTGGCGGGGACCAATATACTGTTTCGAAGCATCAGGACTTCAGTAATGTAGGAAGGTAATATTTCCGAGGTTGTATTCACTTTCCCCACCGACATTGTATACGTTTGGCTCGACATATTGTGGTGAAGCTATACTCACTTGTCTATTCTCTGTGGCATTATTTATCAAGTAGATGTTGGTATGGCTAGCTGACCGGAATGAGGATAGATTCGTGCTTTGTGCAAGAGGCTGACATAGCGTGGCGCTTGTTTTTGTCTTTCTTGGTGAACCTTGTTAGGGAATAGATGTATAGCAGGATATAGTACAACCACATCTCTTCTGAATCCAACTTAAAAAGTAAATGTGTTTTTGTTTATTGTAATTGTATCTAAAGTTTATTAAATGTGTTAAATCAAAGTAATTTTCGTTTTTGTTTTAACATTCTAATTTAGATGCCACTTGATAAAACGATCTTTTGGTGTACCGAAGCCTCTCATGCCATTCGAATTGACTCTTTAATACAATCTAGTTACGTTACCCCCAGTTCGTAATTAACGTCAATTGTTACAACAATTTGTTCTTCTGTTATGAAATTAGCTAAGTTCAAACCCCAAGGTACCTTGTCGGATCATTATCTAACACGCAGCCTTCGATTACAAATTTCCCAGAGATTATGTCCTGATATTGAGAAAATGGTTAAATAAAAACGAAACAGAAATTGTCGGAAAATGTCCACGTAATTTTGTACTGAATGGGTCTCCTCTAATTTGCAGAGAAAATTATTTTATGTTTTATTTATTTTATAACATGTCTGACATTCAGATAAACTACGAGTTGAAGTTTAATATATTTTCTCATACCACAGAGTCAAAATATAGTTGTTTATAAACTGTGACCAATAATTACAACACCCAAGTTGTTCCCGTAGGGGAGGGGATCCGTCCCCTTCAGCTCCCAAGGTGCGGGCTCTGCGGAACCCTTAGCACTCGCGCTTTCTCTGACGTTACTAGAGGAACTTCGAGCCGAACAGCCGAGCCCCTCCCGTCGGGGAGTTGTTCGTATTGGGTTGGACTCGAGAGGGCAGTGTGTTCCCGACACCCACGGGGAATTGGGTACCTCCGGCCAGGCTGCGGCTGCCCGGAGGGGGTAGAGGGTTGCCTAATAGGTCCCCGGTACTAGCCTGCAGAGCTAGTAGAAGGTGTGCTATATCACCAGGCGGCCCCACCGAGGTTTTCGGTAGTCTTCCCTGCGGGGTTGACGCACGTAAGTGGCGTATCCACTTCCACCCGTCTTGACATAGTAGTCGATGGGGGGGGGGGGGGGGCTTTGTAGACTCAAGGAAAGAACCCATGGAAAGAGCCGTGGAGTTTTCCATCGCTCCAAGGTAGAAGGAGACCCGGGTCTTGACCTGCAGGTCCAGGACTAATGGGAGTAGAGCCTCTGGTGTTAAAAAAACACCCAAGATGTAAGTTGTACATATTATTAACACCCAATATGTTTCCAGTATTTCCTACCTGCACACATCAAACTATTACTTCTCCTTCGACAGCAGTAATCAGCGTGGTGACGTCACACGATAACTTGCATATTTGGCGGTGAGAGCTGGCGGAGCTGACGTCACACCACCTCTACTTGTCTTCTCCTGCACTATCACATACATAGGCTGTCTATTTAATACCAAACAATAACGTTTAGTAGTGTCTTGAAAGTCTGCAAATCAAGGCAGACTTGAAGAGATGTGATTTCATCCCATAAAACGTCAGCTCTTTTGTGAACTGTAATAGCAAACGTATGTAGTGATTGATAGACTGTCATACATCTAGACAGTTCAAACATGACTCAGGCTAGAATACTGGAGCAGGGAATAATAAAAGGAACAGATCATTTCAGTGTTATGTTCATGAAGTCATAACTACAGATAAAGCATTAATTCTGTAGAAATTATAAAGCCTACTACCTAAACATCCACTTCAATCCAACAGCAATTGATTCCTCCATAATATCTGATTTTTTTTTATTTTGAGGTTAACAAAACATAATATAAAAGTTTCTGAAGTTAATTTTGATGTTAGTAATAGCGTAAAATTATAACGCTAACCTTCCGAAATAGTGATCTCAAAGTTATCTCTTTGCACTCGCCTCCAATATGAGCAGGGATGGGTTCAAAGGCAGAGATGACCTACTTCCACGTGATAGGTACACAACACTTTGCGTTTAGATGAAATCTCGGGAGTCGTCACTCACCACCACCAAAAAGGGGGTATGGAAATTTTACCCGCACAAAAAATAAAGGTTTATGAGTGGAAATGAAATTCACCATATATTAGAAGGGTGTGACGGAAAATATTACATTAAAATACAGTGGCTTAAAGAGCAAAGCCAACGACGAGATGGCTTCAAAAGCTTTATGTATATATTTGTAGAGAAATATATACTTTTACGATTTCTCCATAAATATACTGGAACACGCCTTTACAGGCGAAGGAGGCATTTTTATAGCTTTGCAGGTGGATTCAAAGTGCTTCAGATGTTCAGCATGGACATGAAATTCTTTTGTATATTAACGTAACGTAAAGAACATGACGAAACAGACCGCTAGCGGGCCAGAGCCTGTCAACCCGACTGTCGGCCTCACGCCCACATATGCAAGGCAGAGGTGGGCATTATCCAGCCGATATGGGGAGGAGATGTGGTCAAATGTTGGGCTTCTATACCTATCGTAGGTCCTCAATTCCTCACGATACTGAGTGAGAACTTGTCTTATACCCGGGACTTAAAACTCGCACCCTCAGGGTCGGGATCGGTCCCTGGCGCGTTACGTGGCACGGGACCAACGTTACGTAGACCACTACGCAACCACGAATGCAACCTGAGAACGAGCATTCGTTTAATGCAACCTGAGAAGTCTGGACGTCAGAAGATTGAAAGGGTAGAGCCAGACTGAAAAATTCAATGCCATAGCCGGGATATAAACCACGGATCTTCTGGTTTCCGTCCAGCCGCTCTAACCATTTGAGCTACTATGGCCAACGTGCCAACATGACATTAAATTCTCCAACTGACTCGTGTTTTTCCCGGTAAACCACTAGGAGTTCTCATAAACACATGAGACAACTACCTTAATGGCGACTTACTATGTTGTAAGTACTTTAAGGCCCGGGCTTTATAGTTTGGACCATTATTAGGTACAATTAATGGAAATTATCAATCTACAATCCACATCCACAAACATCCACTTAATTGTACCTAATAGTGGTCCGAACTATAAAGCCCGGACCTTAATATACTTACAGCATAGTAAGTCGCCATTAAGGTATGAGAACTCCTAGTGGTTTAGCGGGAGAAACACGAGTCAGTTGGAGAATTTAATGTCATGTTGGCACTTGGCCATAGTAGCTCAAAAGGTTAGAGCGGCTGGACGGAAACCAGAAGATTCGTGGTTCAAATCCCGGCTATGGCATTGAATTTTTCATTCTGGCTCTACCCTTTCATAGTGCGCCCTACACACGGCTAGTGTGAAAGAACAATTAATTTCCATGTCAGAACATTGTTTTGATGACAACCATAGAGGCAACTTTCGGGAGACGAGCATCTTGGCAAAATGCAACAGTTACTGGGAGCGGAGAATTAAGGAGGCTTTGACCATTTCCTCCGAGTGGAACAGGCTTAATCGTGATGCTGGATTTCAGTCCAGCTCCTCTTGAAAACCGGCCTTAAACATGGAAATCCGTCGAGTTAACATACACAGATCAATACAGCTTGATAATCAAGTTAAGTAGTTATGTTTCTTTGACCCAATTAATTTTCTGTACTCACGCCATCTCCTGATCTGGCAGTTAATTTACTGAAAACAGTCTTTTGTTTAGTAATGCGAATTTTGATAGTGTTTTGTCTTTGTTTATATTTGCGTTATACCCAGTGTTTCGTTTGTGTTTATAACATTTTATAAATATCCAGATGATGGGAGAGATGTACACTCCAGAAACGTCAATTTCTAATCGTCTTTTCAACTTGCTTGTTTCCCGAGAACAACTTGAGCATAGATAAACTTTGTTTTATCTTGCGTAATTCCTGCAATGTCGAATTGTGCTTCAACTTGCTGGAACCATAGATCTGGCCGATTTCTTTAGAAAGAAGGAATTTTGACTGAAATCTTAATTTATTTGCAGCTTTTCTTGGCTTATCTGTGCTGACGAGTTTTCCGCCATTTCAAAGAACAATTATACACGGCAGAACACAAATTCTAAACTTTAGTTACTCTGGAACGTCGTGGTGCACCAATTGTGGAAGTCTAACGTTATTTTAATATCAAATTCACAAAATATGTATTGTAAAATCAAATACGTATTTATTCCATATTTTAATACGACAGCCAGAACAAAAGAAAGTCATTATATCAACTTTTATACATCTCCAAGCTGACCAAGCTAAGAACAATTGCCACGACACTCTCTTGTCGGTTTGTAATTATTAAATTTGTTAAATACGTAAAATATGAAGCTATTAACAGTGAAGCAAACAAATGTATACAAATATAACTTCACTTATAAGAAATGATGAAAGTTTTCTTATAAATTGTCCGGGATCGAGGAAATTCTTCCACATCGTCAGCCAGAAACAACAAAGCTGTCGCCATCATTACGAACGCTAGATGTCACTGATTTTATTAGTACTACCGAAATCTGAAAATAAAAACAAATTTAAAAACAGAATCACTGCTGGTATTTCAAAATTCATTACGCGATGTTTGTTTTTTAAAATAAATATCTTTTCCCAAACCAATAAATCTATCAGACCATTTAATTGTTTTAATAATTTAACTTCTGGATTTATTTCATGGTTAAATGACCAAAAATGATCTGCTAAAGCCGATTTATCAGTCTGTTTTATACCTAATGTTACGAATATGTTCTTTTGTTCTGAATTTTACATTACGTTTGGTCTTTCCAATATAAACCTTGATACCGAAATTAAGGGATGCGATGTATAAAGAATCGTGATGGATTTACAGAGGAGTGTATATTTGTGTGGAACGCGTGCAGTTGGTTGAGTCGTGTAACAAAAGACACAAGAGAAACAGAATTCTTAGGGACAGCACTTTGTTTGAAAAGGGTATTCTTCGGACCCTTAATAATGGCATGACTAATAATCACAATGGACAAAATAGTTACAAAGGGAATCTTTGTGTGAAAAGAGGGCTTCCAGAAGTGAAAGTTACAGACACCCACGCGCAGCTGTGCCCAGTAAGGAGACAGTTCGTGGCTTCGGGCCGATTAAGAAAGTCATCGCTTCTGCCTTGGTCGAAGGCAGACCAGAAGCGATGAGAGAAGATATTTGTCGGTTCATATGTACATGAAGAACGAATTAAGTTTTATCCAGTAATAAGCATTTCACATACAGTAACTCTAAACAGTTATATTGGTAACCCTTGGTCGGCAACTTCAAGTTTGATGTAATGATAAAAAGAAGCAGTCATTAAATCAGTTTGAGACGGGCATTCCAGTGTCATTGGAACCATCCTTACTCATACATACCCACGCATACACTGATACAAATCTCATTGCTTTACACTGCGCTAACCACTATTTGCTTCAAACTGTCACGCCAAAGTGGAACTGTCTGACACCCATTTTATTTTATTTTATCAACATTATCACAATCGAAACAATTAAACTGATAAATACTAGTTTTGATTATTAGGAATTTTATGTTTTTTAGAGAAATGCAATAAATTTTTAGTACTATATTTATTTTGAGAAACTAAAGTTATACCAAAATCTTTAAACGTTTTTTTTTTTAAATGTTTACTAACCCAAGGATGGTAAGTAATTTTTTTAAAAATTATAATCATCTTTTATTTTTCTATGGGTAGAAATATCATTAACAGTTCTTTGATATTTGAATTCTTCAATTTTTTTTATTTATAAATTCTTTATTGAAACCATTAACTAAAGAAGCATTAATAATATGTTTATATTCTTTATTAAATTCATCTTTATGCAGGGTTATATTTATTAATCTATAAATGAAACGCCCGCCTCGGTAGCGTGGTGGTAGCATGTCTGCCTCAGGCTCAAGATGCTCCGAGTTCGAATCTCGGTCAGGGTGAGTTACCTGGATAAGGTTTTTTCCGGGGTTTCCCTTTATCCTGACAGACGAATGTAGGGTAGCTCTAAGCTCTGTGGACCCCGGCCTCATTTAAGCATCATTTCACCCATTCCATTCACCGTCCGATATAACTAAACGTTGGAGGACGTAAATTACAAAAATTAATAATAATATTAATAATAATGATAATAATAATATGATAATAATAATAATAATGATAATAATAATAATAATAATATTAATAATAATAATAATAATAATAATAATAATAATAATAATAATAATAATAATAATAATAATAATAATAATAATAATAATAATAATAATAATAATAATAATAATAATAATAATAATAATAATAATAATAATAATAATAATAATAATAATAATAATAATAATAATAATAATAATAATAATAATAATAATAATAATAATAATAATAATAATAATAATAATAATAATAATAATAATAATAATAATAATAATAATAATAATAATAATAATAATAATAATAATAATAATAATAATAATAATAATAATAATAATAATAATAATAATAATAATAATAAAAAATGAATGAAACTATTGAAAACAGAACATTTATGTAAAAAGGGTTAAAACTTTTATTTTTATGTAATTATCAATGTGAGTAGACTTCATATAAATACCAAAGTTTAATTTATTATTATTTCTTATTATCTTTAGATTTAGTAAAGGAAGAAATCCATTAATTTCAGTCTCTAATGTAAATTTTGTAGCTTTATCTTGCAAATTTAGTAATTTTACAGCATCATTTATGAGTTCATCAGGAAAAATTGCAAAAATATCATCAAGATATCTATACCAAACTTTAAAAATTAAAGGAATGCTTCAGTGACTTTTATTTCGAACAATTCATAAGAAGATCAGCAAGATAAGTTGAAAGAGGATTACCCATTGCTAAGCCAGAAGTTTGTTGAAAAAAATTCTCCATTTTGATCTTAAAAAAATTCAGCAAGTGAAACAAAATCAGTTATTAAGTCCTCAAGTAAATTTATTGAATTCAATCGATTTTTAAAATAAATTAAACGTTTTTCTCTAGGAATACCAGGAATATAATACTGTTCTGTACGTATTATAAACAGGATATTGTTCTGTTTGCAGTTAAATCTATCCATCCTTTCCATATAAGAGGGAAGTGCACACAAATCGTGCAAAGAAAAGAAATCCATTGATGACGCCACTGATACAAAACTCACAAATATATTGTCACTAGGTCGTGGAGAATTACAATAAAAACTTTCCACATTTTTTGTACTTGTCACAGAGCTGGTCACACAGTTGTTGTCGGGGTTATAAAAGTACTTTTTTACACTAATCTTTTTAGGTCAGTGCTGAGTTTCGCAGCATAAAACAATGAAGGCATCGCAGTCATATTAATTAACAAAGTGTGTCCATATACGGTAGCTGTGCTTTATTATGCTAAGTAGGCTCTAACACAAAACAGGCAACTGCTGACTTCAGGAAAGATACACCGGCATTACAAACTTCCTCAGGCACATTGTCAACAATAGCTCTTGCCTCAGAGCGTGAAATACGATACAATAAAACGTTCTCAGCTATCACATTGAAACAATAAAATAGCTGCCGATAGATAAAGTAATGAAATTACAGTAGGCAAAATTTTTAATAAAAGCTTTCATATAAAATATTAGGCCTTAAGGTACAAAAAGGCACACACTGTGAAAATGAGCAATTAGGCCGCCTATACAAGTAGTTTAATTTACTCCAGGAAATATGAACCATGTGCATATATACAAAGTCTATGCTTTAAAAAAATAGAGAAAGAAACACATGTGGAGCTCTAATCCTTGTTTCACTTAAGTTGCCCCGTATCTCTTAACGGTCACGTGACCTTATCACCTCACATTGGCTGCTACTGACTGTTGTGCGGTAGAAATTAGTTCGTTATTTAACATGGTGATATATCTTTATATGTTGGAAGAGAATTGTCAGATTTATATTTTCGTAACTGTTTGAATTAAATATATTACGCAACAGAGTTGATTTATCTGAAATGCTTGTTAATTCTTAAACGAAGTAAAGAGGAGTTTCCTTTGCTCTCAAGCACATGACACGATAGCACGTGATTTAGCGGTAGTGATGACATATTTGTTTATATGACTTATCACGACCTTGTTTTGATTGTCATATATCGCCATTCGAAGGTGTGTTGTGCCGAGTACGAGGCCTAATTTATTTTATTAATCGTTTATTGCGCGTGTACTTATTATATGTATAATGGCAGAGTCTAGCGCCAGTTTTCGCTTAAGCATCGCAAGAGAAAACCTTTACAAAGCGGCGAAAAAGGAGTTGTGTTGCATGTGTTTAATACAATCACAGAGAAGAAACCGTGTTTGTCAGTGAGAGAAGTCGAACAGCTGAGCTCTGAATTTACAGGTGTGTTAGATGCGTAGGAACATCGCGACATGAAATTGAGACAACAGGGAAACTTGCCACTCCATGAGCGATATTGCTGTGTGGCGAAGACGTTATTTAAGGACAATCAGACTGTACCGAGATACAAATCGCAAAATATACTAACTACCTTGACGAGACTTGGGTGAATGAAGGACGCACGACAAGTATGGCGTGACACGACTTTTAAGACTGAAAGACAAGCATTTTTGCAAGGTATGTGTCCTGGTTTAAAAAAATTCCAGTGTAAAAGGCCGAAGGCCTTTCATTATAAACTTGTTTCAGTTTCATTGCTCATTCAGTTTCAACTTGCTCAGTTTCATTATAAACTTGTATTTTTGCATGCCTTCATATTCTTATTTGTATGATTTTATCTATCTTCCTGGCAATTATTATGACGCTTACTGCAGGTTTCAATGTGACGGAAAGGCGTGGTGGCCTATGGCCTATGACGCGAAAGCATTAGCCAATTAGGATGACGGGGAAGGCAGTTGCACGCGGAGTGATGCATTTCAGCGGGGCAAGGTTATATGAAACAGAGATTAGTTATATTTGAATGCCTATTATGTGTTTCAAATGGGATGATGATGTCCTTAAGCGCTACTAAGACGAGCAACCAACTGGAGTCCTGCGGTGTTGTATCGTATGACGAGCGTCAATCTAATCAATCTCTAATAAATACTATTCGTGCGAAGACAAAAGTTCAGATTTGGCTAAAACTGATCCATGTGGAAGGTAGAGAGTATTGTATTTAACTTAACCATGGAAACCCCATATTTTTAGCTCAAATAGTTTTCCTAATACAAATAAATAAAGTAGATACCATTATATTATAACAATGCATTGCGACGTAAGCACTGTAATGAATATCATTATTGGCTGGCATGTATGCGTGAACGTATATTTGAAATTACTCAGAACTGAAACGTAAACATTTGACATGACGTGGTAAAAGAAATATGTACTTTGAATTTGTTTGAGAGGAAACAATACACTTTTTGCTAGTCTGGCAGAACGTGTCTGGTCACATTATATCTTTGTTTATGAATGGTTCGTAATTTCTATTTACTCTAGAGAGTTCAAAGCAGCATGATTCAGTTACTTCTCCGTGAAAAATTGTATCAACTGGATCAATGAGACGTGACCCACCTTCCCCCACAGCGTACTATTGCCAGAACAATCCAATAGAGTTAATGTGGGCTCAAATTATGTTGCAAACAGAAATAATATTTTTAAACTGACTGACGTTGAACGACTTATTCACGAAGAAATTAACAAGGAATACAACAAGACTGGGAAAACTGCGTGAGACATCAGATAAACTACAAGAAGACGACTTTTAGAAAGAAATAACACGTAACGAGATTTTGGAACCTATCATCATAAATTTGCAGTACTCAGACGATGAAGACAATGACAATGACGAAATATCTCTTAACATAAGTAACATTCACAGTTATATGGATGCACTGCTGGTGTTTTCATTGGATTAGAAAAATAAGTAATTCACAAACTATAATTAATTTTAAACTAAATATTTAAACCATTAGTTTAATATACCAATATCCACGTTGAAATTGTGATTTTCACAACTGCATTATTATAAAACTTTAGTAGTTAATAAAAATTATTCCTATCGTTTTCATGTATTCATTGTTACTCTGAATTTGACACTGAAAAATTCAAGCAGTGCTCAATCACAACTCTAAATATTCCTCATTTATACATTAAAGGTTAACTTAGGTTTTTGAATGATCTTTATCATCTTATGTAACGAGCCACTTCACTATCTTCATGCACGAGGAAGACGTTTTCCAATTGTTTACAGAGATATTTACTCAGGTGACTCACCTAACATTAACTGCCAACTCAGCTAAACAAAACACGCATGTGACAAACGAAAGACAAAGTTCTTTTTGTGTTATCTCCGTTATTTGACTAGCAAAACTGCTATAAATTATAATTTCATGAGCAGTACTAAGTCGGGCATATCAGCATCACGAGTTCGCCGGAGTAACAGATTAAAGTACGTCAAACTTTAGAAAAGGAAACAGTGATGGTCAAATGAATCGTTTATTTCAGAAACCACTTAAGAGACAAAATATAAAAAAATGTGTTTTTGGTGGTACTGAACAATTTAAAGGTAAATACATCTTTTAGTGCAGAAATAACCTATGTTTCATATCAGCAATGCTATTTTCAGCCTTGAAAATAATCCGTTTATTTCAGAAAGAACCCAAGCGCCGTCGCTGACGTTTTTTCTACGGTAAATTTCACTCGTGACGGTTGGCGGCCTTGATGACATCACGTGTTTTGTGACTCACTGTGACAATAACTCACAACTACCCTGTACGTAGCCACTCATTTTCCCCATGTGACAGATATTTTGGAAGCATAAAGGCCTCTTGAGAAAGATGGACAGGATTTATACTCCTGATGAATATGCAGAGCTCATGCTAAAAGCTAGTAAGTCTGGCCGATTTACTGTATATCACTTTACTCCAGATGATGTTCTAAGTTTCAAAAAGTGGTGGCCAAAATCATATAAGAAAATGCCAAATTCGGATGAAAAATCAGGCAGGAAAGTAAGCAGCCATTCAAGGTGTCCAAGTCCAAGCAGTTTCTCTACAAGCAAGCGAAATCATTGGAAGTATAACATCATCTACCTTCATATTTCTAAAAACTGCCAGCCCTCCGGAACTACAGATGTATTATTTTATCTTGACAGGAATCCTGTGCGGTAGGGATGAGTAGCAACTGTAGTGGGGATAATGAACCTATCGCCACAATGCGTCACACGCGTAAGATTACGAGAGGGGAGGGCGCTACATAAGATGTCTAAAAACAAATTTCAATCTCGAAGCCAGTTTTGCAGCTCTTATAAACTAAGTTGTAATTCTTACTATGGTAGTAATCTCCACGCTTTTGTTGGATCTTAAGTAGTACATAGACATTTGGAACAAAACCCTGTTCTCCTCCAGCAGGCATGATAAACAACTGTCGGCCTTTCAATGTCGCTGCAGAGTCCCTGTAACGTATTTCACTCCAGACATATGGTCCAGTATGTGCTGTATTGATATAAGTTTCATTCATATAAACTATACAAACTTCACTTCGATATCTCCGAATATTTCGTAAATACTTAAGCTTTTTTGCACGTATGGTGCGATGTTCCATTAAAATTTGTCTGTCACGCTTAGTGTTTTTTTCTTTCTTCAAATAATCCTAGCTTCAAAAGAACTCTTCTTAATGTTCAGACACTGCCTTGGAAGTCAATAGAATTTCTAAGCCTCATAAGTACTTTCTTCAAAGTTGGTCTTTGTTTTTCTGTGCTTTAAAAATTATTCATAGTTCGCTTAACTAATTCTGAATTAAAACATCCAGATTAGATTTTGTGCATGTTCTTAATCTCTGTTTACAGGACATAGAGAAGGACGTTGTTGCACTAGCACCAATGACTTTTCTTTCCTTAATAACTCTCCTAAACTGCTTTCAGACACAACTATTGCCTCAGATACCCTTCCCCAGATTTTTATAGCTGGCCCAGACCATTGTTCCTTTTTATAAATCTATGGATATTGGTTATTACTTCTCTGTTTTTAAATGTAGCACTTTATTTCCTAATATGCTGCTAGGAGGCGTCATTTATAAATGCTCTCTTGGAACCAGGAGACAAGCACATTTTGAAGCAAGCTGTAGTGTTACCGAGTAACTCTGCACGTGTTTAATTGCTCGCAACTGGTACACAACTGATCTGCCCTCCCCACTAGTTGCAACCATTCTGAGGTGGACTCGTCTAGATACCACTGCGCATCGCTCTGCACTTTTCAAGATAAAAACATACATCTGTATCAACAGAGAAAGCTTATGCTTTGGGGAAGGTATTTTACTTTTATTTTACCAAGGTTATTTTAAACGTTTATATTTTACTTTTAGCTACACATTTTTGTAGGTTATAAAATTTTTTAAAATTTATCGGGTTTTGCATGGTGAGATTTTTGGTTTCAGGTCCCATTCAAAAAAAAAAAAAAAAAAAAAAAAAAAAGATAGACAATATAAAAAAGTTGATGGGATACATTGTTGGATATGAAGCCTTCTATGACACTTATCATCCAATGGACAACAGCTGAAGAGGAGTTGCCAGAAGCTGAATAAGTGAATAACGCCAGATATTTGTATATAGACACACCGTAGCGTGTAGTCTACTTGTATTTTTCGATTTAGGCCTAATAAAACACTCTTTTTATACTTAAGTGTGTCTGTTACTTACCTTTGATACCAAAACAAGTAAAAAATAATGGTCTGACTTAATTTCAATAATAATTTTAGAAAAATCACTTTGGAACACTCATTTATTGCAGAAACCACCTAAGTGCAATTTTTTCAAAAATGTATGACTCAAAAACTTAAAGGAACAAAAATAAAATAAAATAGGTTATTTCAATAGCATCTTTTTGATTAGGTAAAAAATATTTGAAGTAGACTAGACCTATACTTAAGCTGCAAAACAGGTTTTTTTTAGTTTTAGTTTTAGTTTTCCCAAAGTTGAAAAATGCACACTTAAGTTGTTTCTGGAATAAACGATTAAAATGTTAAAGAAGTGAACGCGACAGGTTCTCATATAATTGTCAGAAAAAAAACTGAATATCGAAAGTATAAGATGAAGGTTTAACTAAAATTCTTACATAAGCATAAAGCATGCAGCTTTGGACACGGTTTATCCCTACATAACCTAGATATTGTGACTTTATGGGTTCCTAGAATTAAAAGTCCAATTTGCAGAAAATCAAATGTTCTTTATTTCCGTAGAAATACACTTTGGTCAACGCTTACAGTAGCAGAATTACCTCACATACATAATTACAATGTTCCAGTTCGTCTGCCACACCCACAAACAAAGAGTTCAAAATACAGTTGCACGATTATCATGATCCATTGCGACTCTCACAAACACTGGCAATCGCGTCTCCCTTTTATATATCTCTTCATGGTTCCAGAAGATAATCGGATGTCCTGTAAGACGGCACCAGACAAAACACGAACGTTCCAGACACCTAACTTTATCTGTTTCAGCAAGCTCTTTATCTCCGTACTACACTATCCGCCCCTTATCTCTCCGCGCAAAATTCTTTGTGTACGTCGCCACCAATCGCGACAATATGTAGCTGCAAGGTAGTTCTTGAATACATGGAGAAAACAGCAGAAGTTTCGTTTTTAAATTGTTGCTGAACAACTATAGGGTGTCCCAAATTGATGTATACACACTTTAAACTGTTACTTCTCTGCAACGAAATGAGACAGAAATATAGTTTTTGTTATGTATGATCCACAAGACACTGGTAAAGGATAGCAACACGTTCATAGAGCTTCAGGTCTTTATAAACAGCAATGGCGGCAAGATTACCGTTCAAAGAATGTAAGTGGATACTGAAGTGTTATTGGAAAGTGCAGAACGCTGTTCAAGTGCAACGACGTTGGATGGATGAATTTGACCACCACCACCAATAAGAGTAAACAACAAGAATTTGAGACAAGTTTGAAGATGATGGAATGGTGCAAGATGTTGAAAGCTCAGTGCGGAAGAAAGAGAAGTTCCACTGATAAGGAGAGTACTGCAGGTTTTTGCATGATCTCCTCACGAAGTCAGGGAGACAATATCCTCGTGAGGTTGGTGTCAAGAAAAACAGTGTTCATCTGTTTTTCGGGGCCAAAAATGGAAGAATTGCATTCCGAGACTTTTCCACACACTAAATGAGGCGCTTCAGATAGGTGACTACAATTTTGTGAATGGTTCCTGCAAAGGTGTGACTACAAGGATGATTTTCCAAACATTTTGAACATGTGTTGGCTTAAGAAATAAAGCACAACAAAATTGTATTTCTGTCTCATTTCGTTGCTGAGAAATGACAGTCCAAAGAGTGTTTACATCAATCTGGGACACTATACAAACTAGTAATACAGTCATGCACAATCAAGTTTTTACCCGAAACTCTAAGGGTATCTACGAGGTCTATTCAATAAATAATGATCACAATTTTCTTTGACAACGTAGCTTTAGTCATCCTCATAATTTTGATGGTCCTTCTCAAAACAGTCTCCCCTGAATGTGATGCACTTGTCCCAGCGTTTCTGCCAGTCTTCAAAGACATGCTGGAAACCATTTTTGAGAAATCCTTCAAAATCGCCTCCGCAGCTTTCACCACTGCTTCTGATGATGGATAATGCCTCCCACGAAGGCGTTTCTTCTTGTTAGGGAATAGAGAAAGGTCACATGGGGCTAAATCCGGACTATAGGGAGGATAAGGGATGCACTTCACGTTGATTTTTGCAAGATATTCAGCAACAACATTGGCAATATGCGGCCGCGCATTATCGTGGTGCAGCATCCAGCCTGCTTCACGGAAATGTGGTCTTTCGCGTTTGATATGGACTTGCAATGTTTTCAGGACATCCCTGTAGTATTGTCCAGTTACTGATGTGTCTGCAGGTACAACATGCTGATAAACCATTCCATGAATATCAAACAATGAGATGACAATAACTTTCCCAGCAGAAGCAAACACTTTTGCCTTTTTGGGGCGGTTGGTGATGAAGGAGATTTCCACACTGAGCTTTGCTGTTTGCTCTCAGGATCAAAATGATGTAGACAAGTTTCTTCAACAGTGATTACGTTTGAAAGAAACTCCGGATCTTCCTCTAACATCAACTTTAACTCCATGTTACCTCCATTGCAGCGGTAGGCGATACTGAACATGCCTGAACTTGACTGGTTCTCACAGGCGGGAACCAGGAGTACCAACAATGAAACTACTACGGCATATTTGTTTCCCATTAAGCTAACAGAATATAATAAGATTGAATTTTAGTGCCAAAAATTATGACCGCCCGCCTCGGTAGCGTAGACGGTAGCATGTCTGCCTCACATTCAAGAGGTTCCGAGTTCAAATCTCGGTCAGCTTGAGTTACCTGGAGAAGGTTTCTACGGGGGTTTCCCTTATCCTGAAAAACAAATGTCGGGTAACTCTACGCTCCAGGGACACCGGACGCATTGAGCATCATTTCTCCCAATTCATTCAACTTTCGATATGACTAAATGTTGGAGGACATAAATTCCAAAAAAAAGGATAAAAAAGATAAAAAAAATCCATGAATATCAAAGAATGAGATGACCGCAACTTTCCCAGCAGAAGCAACCAATTTTCCTTTTTTGGGAGGTTGGTGTTGAAGGATATTTCCACACTGAGCTTTGCTGTTTGCTCTCAGGATCAAAATGATGTAGCCAAGTTTCATCAGCAGTGATTACGTTTGATAGAGACTCCGGATCTTCCTCTAACATCAACTTTAACTGCGTGTTACCTCCATTGCAGCGGTAGGCGATACTGAACATGTCTGAACTTGCCTGGTGCTCACAGGCGGGAACCAGAAGTACCAACAATGAAACTACTACGGCGTGTTTGCTTCACATTAAGCTAACAGAATATAATAAGATTGGATTTTAGTGCGAAAAATTATGAACGTAAATAAATTATGATCACTCTTTATTAAACAGCCCACGTAAATTTCTGCAAACCTGACCTTTGATTCTCCGTAACCCGAACAGTCACAATATTTTATTTTGTGAACTAGGGATGGAACATTCCGTACAGTATCTCTTTTGTTTTCTTACTTTAAGCTGTAACTTATTCACCTTTTAAATAATTCCAACACGTTTGTTACCGATAATGTTTGTTGATATCTGACTGATTGTTAATAACAGCTTCCATCAGATACCGCACTATGTTGAATATACAGATAAAAATGTTTTTAAAACCAACGCATCGTTGAAGGAATTTGTCAGTGTTATCTTTTACTTGTTTGTTTTGTTTACAAGCTGGCCATCCTGCACGTATTTTATATACCAATGTTTGGAAATGTTGGATTATAATGCTATGCCCTTTTTTATTTTTTTAACACTAAAAGGCAAAAGCTACTGGTGGTGAATTCCTTTTATGAGGTTCAGAACAATGTGAGAGGGAAAATAAACCAAAATCGCTTATAAATCCGCAGACGCATTACTGAGTCCCGATCATAACAGGAAAACATTCATGGATATGTTTTAATTTCGATTTGTTTTCTCTTGTCATTTGCAAATGTCTGCTTTCAGTGTTGTGAGTTCATTAACTGAATTGGGAGTAAGTAACGTGTGCTCATATTAATATATCTGTAGGATGAAGAGATAGACTCAGTTTCTATGTGGTATATTTACGTGTTGTATGTTTGTTTCTGGATGTCGAGAGTACATTTCTTAATAAGTTGTGGGCATACTTCAGAAGTTATGATTTTCATCTCATACACCGAAAATCGAGGGTGGGTTAAAAAGTAATGCCTCCTACTTTTTTCTCTTTTAATTGCCAAGAAAATTTAATCTAATTTACATAGCTTGAAAACTAAAACATTGACGACTAATTTGACACTATTCAATATAATCTCCGTCCTTTTCCACAGTTTTGGTCCACCTTTTAACTAGGGCATGTACTCCAGTGTGGTAAAACACGCGGTCTTGCTTCCTAAGCCATTGACGCACGGACGTTTTCACAGCCTCCTCATCTTTAAAATGAATCCCACGATGAGCTTCCTTTAGTGGCCCGAACAGATGAAAGTCTGATGGTGCCAGGTCAGGGCTGAGATAAAATTTGCCATCCCAATTTCTCAATTTCTGCTGTGTTGTAACGGCTGGTGTGTGGTCTTGCATTGTCATGCAGAAAAAGAACATCCGCCATAGTTTTTGTTGAGCGAACTCGGCGAAGACGTGCTTTCAGATTTTTGAGAGTTCTGACGTATTGGGCAGAATTTATTGTGCATCCTTGCTCCAAAACATCAATCATAAGTACACCCTCTGCATCCCAAAACACTGTCGCCGTAACTTTCTCTGCCGACCACTTGAATTTTTTTCCTTCGGTGACGTTGTGTGATGCCATCCCATTGACTGCCTCTTTGATTCAGGTTCAAAAAAATAAACCCACGTTTCGTCTCCAGTAACAATTTTTTTCCAGAAACTCCTCTCCCTCCAAATTGAAGCGCTGTAAGTGTTCGGAGGCAATTGTTTTCCTTGTTTATTTGTTTTGGGCGGTTAACATTCTTGGTACCCAACGTGAACAAACTTTTGAGTAACCTAGTTGGTGAATAATCGTCATTACACTGCCTTTACTGAGGGAGGTAATGCGACACAATTCACCTGTTGTTACCCGGCGATCACCACGAATGATGTCATCGACTCGCTGAATGTTGCATGGAGTCACTTTATTCACCGCTTCGCTTTTCATATGCCAATGGTGTTTGCCCTTCAGCTTCGTTACAGCGACGAACCCATCATCGAATTGTGCTGACATCCACCGTTGCATCACCATGCACATTTTTTAGCCTTTCGTGAATGCGAATTGGCGTTTCACCTTCGGCAGTCAAAAATTCAATCACAGAACGCCGTCTAATACGAATGTCGATGTCAGCTATTTTGCAAGAGAATGCAGTGCTGCCATCTGTTGACTTGGGAAGTTACTACTGCAGGGGATTGGAGAAGAAGGTTTTAGGAATTGCGCCAAATTCAAAGTTTTCACATAACTTACTTATTTAAGGACAAAACAATAGGATGCATTACTTTTTGACCCACCCGTGTATATGTGGCAAAATGCTTTGCGATTAAAGAAAAACAGTTGAAAGTGAAAGACGAATAGTGACGATACAGAAATTGGGAATTAATTAAGGAAATTGTAATCTATAATACAATTAAATATGAATATTTTGGGAAGTTATATTAAATGTTAAAATGTTTCAGGTTCGGTAACAGATTATGAGTATATTTGGCTCTGGGTAGCATGAATTAAGTACGATAATAATACTAGCGACCTTATAGCCTTAAGTTGGGGGCAACATCGCGGAGCAGAAATTTTTGTTTCAAGGGATAGTAACCTTCACTGAGTAGGGACAAGTTTTGGTTTGACAGACCGTCAGTCATTCCAACGTAAAAAGTCATTTGTAAGGCACGTCATCTATGTTAGACTAACCAGGCGCGGCTCCAGGCGAATGTTTTTCTTTTCTTTTTTATTTTATTTTAATTTACGTCCTCCAACGTTGTCATATCGGACGATGAATGAAATGATGCTCAAATGAGTCCGGGGTCCATGGAGTTAAGAGATTTTTTTAACAGAATTTATTTGTAGTAACGTAGGAAAGGGGTAAGGGATGGCAGTTATATCCTGCCAGTTGTGGAGTCCCGCATTAGCACCTCCGATGTTAGCGTATATTTAAATGCTGCTACGGGAGCGCCTAGGAGTTAAATTCCTTGGCCATGACAATGACCGAAGTCCAGAGCATGGCACGAAGGGGATTATGCGTACTTTATTTTGGGGATTAGTGGACTTTATTGTTGGGGATTGGGAGCACAGTGTCTCCTTGCGCGTTCACGAAGGGAGACAGTTTGAAGTTCTGTGTTGACTTGCAGCTGATGCTCAACCAGGCGGTGTAGTAGTTGTAGAAGCTGGTCTAGTTTGTCGTCGGTGTTGGTGTGACTCTCCTCCAGCCGTAAGAGTTTTCGCTTCACAGATGAAGAATTGTCACTGTTGTGGAGCTGCTGTAGATGTTGTTGTGCCAGATCTAGCCGGGTTTGAATTTCGGATGTGTTGTCTACAGAACGTTTGGCGATTGCTGTTATCCTCCTAAGTTGGTCGGTATGCTCTGAGTGGCGTTCTGTGATGTTTGCGGTGACTGTCTCTTCCAGTTGTCCAAGCCGTGCTGCAATGTTGAGCATCTCCGAGTGGAGGTCATGGATTTCTTCTCGGGAGGACTGCGTAGCTGTGATGGAGTTCTCTAGAGAGGTGACCGGGCTCCGATGTTCTCCACCTCCCTTGAGGAAGGATGGTAGGTGCTGCTGCTGATGTAGGTGGTGATCTTCCCTGGTCGTCGCTGTGTTGCCTTGTGTTGGATGCCTCGGTCTGGGGTAGCGTGGGCACTGTGGCTGACCTGTGAGATGGCCTACGCCATTGCAGGTTGCACAGTATCTGCGTCGGTGCCGTAGATCGTGACTCCTGCACTAGGTGGTGAGGCATCGTGACCCACAGTAGTGACATCTTGGAGGAGCTGTGCACGTGGAGGCGCAGTGGCCGTAGTCGCAGCATCGCCGACACGGGACGTGACGCTCCAATTTGCTTGCCTCGATTCTGAGGCAGCGCCCTAACAAGGGCAGCCCCGTCCTCAAGGCAGCATCCTGCTCCAAGTGGTCGGCCAGATGCAAGCGAACTAAAATGGTGGTGCCCATTCTCGTAAAATCCTGTTGGCTCTCCAGGCAGAGGGCCACATCTGCTTGCGGTGAAGACGAATCTGCAAGGTAGGTCCCGCGGTACCCCACAGATGACCAGGGTGCAGGATCCGGCAGACGTTGCTGGTGTTGGTGTAGAATGCGGCGCTCGTGGTTGTGTGTGCTGTGCCACAGCGGCGTAGGATAGCCGTTGTGCAGTAACGCTAGCAGGCGGTGCTTGTGCTTCTGCAGCTGGAAGATCTGATGACTGCGTGTCAGGTGCTGGATGGGCTGTCGGCTGCGTTGCGTTGGTCAATGCGGAGTGAGCTGGTGTTACTTGACATTCGTCTATCAGGATAAGGGAAATCCCCGGAAAAAACCTATCTAGGTAACACATCCTACCCGAGACTTGAATTCGGGACATCTTGAACGTGAGGTAGACATGCTACCAACTACGCTACCGAGGTGGGCTCCAGACGAATTATTTAGGTGTCTCGGAAAATTGGCGAACCTAAATTCGCAAAATCATCATAGCAAAAACGGATTTAATACTGGAATAGTGGTTTTGAAATTAGATGGGGCTTCCCCCTGTATATAAATCCAAAAGCTCCTTAAAATTACCTTTATTTATAGAGTCCTCGTTTTCATTACGTCCACGAAGTCATTTCTTGTCTACTTCCCTAATGGGATATTGCTTGAAAAGACTATTAGTTTAACGTTCTCATTGTATTTTACAATATATAGACGTGAACTTTCCCAAGGAGCGTCTGCAATGTTGATAGTGTTTTTTTCTCAAATCCTTCAATCCGACATAGCTATGTTCCTCATTCCAATGAGTCTTAAATGTCCTGGTGAATTTTGAAGATACTCTGCCGCAAAGTTTTTCTAAACATAGCATAGTTGAAAGGGTAGAGCCAGACTGAAAAATTCAATGCCATAGCCGGGATTTGAACCACGGATCTTCTGGTTTCCATCCAGCCGCTCTAACCATTTGAGCTACTATGGCCAACGTGCCAACATGACATTAAATTCTCCAACTGACTCGTGTTTCTCCCGGTAAACCACTAGGAGTTCTCATGGCGACTTACTATGCTGTAAGTACTTTAAGACCCGGGCTTTATAGTAAACCACTAGGAGTTCTCATAAACACATGAGACAACTACCTTAATGACGACTTACTATGCTGTAAGTACTTTAAGGCCCGGGCTTTATAGTAAACCACTAGGAGTTCTCATAAACACATGAGACAACTACCTTAATGACGACTTACTATGCTGTAAGTACTTTAAGGCCCGGGCTTTATAGTTAACCACTAGGAGTTCTCATAAACACATGAGACAACTACCTTAATGAAGACTTACTATGCTGTAAGTACTTTAAGGCCCGGGCTTTATAGTAAACCACTAGGAGTTCTCATAAACACATGAGACAACTACCTTAATGACGACTTACTATGCTGTAAGTACTTTAAGGCCCGGGCTTTATAGTAAACCACTAGGAGTTCTCATAAACACATGAGACAACTACCTTAATGACGACTTACTATGCTGTAAGTACTTTAAGGCCCGGGCTTTATAGTAAACCACTAGGAGTTCTCATAAACACATGAGACAACTACCTTAATGACGACTTACTATGCTGTAAGTACTTTAAGGCCCGGGCTTTATAGTAAACCACTAGGAGTTCTCATAAACACGTGAGACAACTACCTTAATGACGACTTACTATGCTGTAAGTACTTTAAGGTCCGGGCTTTATAGTAAACCACTAGGAGTTCTCATAAACACACGAGACAACTACCTTAATGACGACTTACTATGCTGTAAGTACTTTAAGGCCCGGGCTTTATAGTAAACCACTAGGAGTTCTCATAAACACATGAGACAACTACCTTAATGACGACTTACTATGCTGTAAGTACTTTAAGGCCCGGGCTTTATAGTAAACCACTAGGAGTTCTCATAAACACATGAGACAACTACCTTAATGACGACTTACTATGCTGTAAGTACTTTAAGGTCCGGGCTTTATAGTAAACCACTAGGAGTTCTCATAAACACATGAGACAACTACCTTAATGACGACTTACTATGCTGTAAGTACTTTAAGGTCCGGACTTTATAGTAAACCACTAGGAGTTCTCATAAACACACGAGACAACTACCTTAATGACGACTTACTATGCTGTAAGTACTTTAAGGTCCGGGCTTTATAGTAAACCACTAGGAGTTCTCATAAACACATGAGACAACTAGCTTAATGACGACTTACTATGCTGTAAGTACTTTAAGGCCCGGGCTTTATAGTAAACCACTAGGAGTTCTCATAAACACATGAGACAACTACCTTAATGGCGACTTACTATGCTGTAAGTACTTTAAGGCCCGGGCTTTATAGTAAACCACTAGGAGTTCTCATAAACATATGAGACAACTACCTTAATGACGACTTACTATGCTGTAAGCACTTTAAGGCCCGGACTTTATAGTAAACCACTAGGATTTCTCATAAACACATGAGACAACTACCTTAATGACGACTTACTATGCTGTAAGTACTTTAAGGCCCGGGCTTTATAGTAAGCCACTAGGAGTTCTCATAAACACATGAGACAACTACCTTAATGATGACTTACTATGCTGTAAGTACTTTAAGGCCCGGGCTTTAAGTAAACCACTAGGAGTTCTCATAAACACATGAGACAACTACCTTAATGGCGACTTACTATGCTGTAAGTACTTTAAGGCCCGGGCTTTATAGTAAACTACTAGGAGTTCTCATAAACACATGAGACAACTACCTTAATGGTGACTTACTATACTGTAAGTACTTTAAGTACTATAAAGCCCGGGCCTTAAAGTACTTACAGCATAGTAAGTCGCCATTAAGGTAGTTGTCTCATGTGTTTATGAGAACTCCTAGTGGTTTACTATAAAGCCCGGGCCTTAAAGTACTTACCTCATAGTAAGTCACCATTAAGGTAGTTGTCTCATGTGTTTATGAGAACTCCTAGTGGTTTACCGGGAGAAACACGAGTCAGTTGGAGAATTTAATGTCATGTTGGCACGTTGGCCATAGTAGCTCAAATGGTTAGAGCGGCTGGACGGAAACCAGAAGATCCGTGGTTCAAATCCCGGCTATGTCATTGAATTTTTCAGTCTGGCTCTACTCTTTCATAGTGCGTCCTACACACGGCTAGTGTGAAAGAACAATTAATTCCCATTAATTGTATGTAGTAGTGTTCCGAACTATAAAGTCCGGGCTTTAAAGTACTTACAGCATAGTAAGTCGCCATTAAGGTAGTTGTCTCATGTGTTTATGAGAACTCCTCGTGGTTTACCGGGAGAAACACGAGTCAGTTGGAGAATTCAATGTCATGTTGGCACGTTGGCCATAGCAGCTCAAATGGTTAGAGCGGCTGGACGGAAACCAGAAAATCGGTGGTTCAAATCCCGACTATGACATTGAATTTTTCAGTCTAGCTCTATCTTTTCATAGTGCGTCCTACACACGGCTAGTGTGAAAAAACAATTAATTTCCATTAATTGTACCTAATAGTGGTCCGAACTATAAAGTCCGGGCCTTAAAGTACTTACAGCACAGTAAGTCGCCATTAAGGTAGTTGTCTCGTGTGTTTATGAGAACTCCTAGTGGTTTACCGGGAGAAACACGAGTCAGTTGGAGAATTTAATGTCATGTCGGCACGTTGGCCATAGTAGCTCAAATGGTTAGAGAGGCTGGACGGAAACCAGAAGACCCGTGGTTCAAATCCCGGCTATGGCATTGAATTTTTCAGTCTGACTCTACTCTTTCACAGCATAGTTGTTGGCCTACCGATATTTATCACCGCGCGTTTGTCACCTTTTTCTTTTCATAAAGAAACGGATGTTTGGAGAATATTTTGTTATTGTAGTTGTACGTCCTCCAAAGTTAAGTCATATCAGAGGATGAATGGATTGGGTGAAATGATGCTCAAATGAGCCCAGGGTCCATGGAGCTTAGAGTTACCCAACATTCGTTTTTAACGATAAGGGAAAACCCCGAAAAAAACTCATCCAGGTAACTCACCCTGACCGAGATTCGAACTCGGGACCTCTTGAACAGGAGGCAGATATGCTACCATCTAAGCTACCGAGGCGGGCAAGGGCTGGCGTTGTAAAACGATTATAAGGGTTCGTCAAAGGAGGCGGCCGAACTGCACACGTGTTAAAAACAGACTTTATATCTGCTATCACAGAAAATCAAAACAGCTTTGTGCTGCTTCGACATTATGCTTATACAGAATGTTACAAAAAGGTACGGCCAAACTTTCAGGAAACATTCCTCACACACAAAGAAAGAAAATATGTTATGTGGGCATGTGACCGGAAACGCTAAATTTCCATGTTAGAGCTTATTTTAGTATTTCTCTTAAAATGTAAATTGAAATCATTCGTGCAGACAATTGTCAAAATACCTCATTGTGGTTCATGCACGATGGAGCTCCTGCACATTTCAGTCGAAGTTTTCGTACGCTTCTCAACAACAGATTCGGTGACCAATAGATTGGTACTGACGGACCAATTCCATGGCCTCCACGCTCTCCTGACCTCAACCCTCTTGACTTTCATTTATGGGGTCATTTGAAACCTCTTGTCTACACAACCCAGGTACCAAATATAGAGACTCTTCGTGCTCGTATTGTGGATGGCTGTGATACAATACGCCATTCTCCAGGGCTGCATCAGCGCATCAGGGATTCCATGCGACGGAGGATGGATGGATGTAACCTCGCTAACGGAGGACATTTTGAACATTTCCTGTAATAAAGTGTTTGAAGTCACGCTGGTACGTCCTGTTGTCGTGTGTTTCCATTCCATGATTAATGTGATTTGAAGAGAAGTAATAAAATGAGCTCTAACATAGAAATTAAGCGTTTCCGGACACATGTCCGCATAACATATTTTCTTTCTTTGTGTGTGAGGAATGTTTCCTGAAAGTTTGGCCATACCTTTTTGTAACATCCTGTATGTATTTTGGGAGGATCAAAGCCCTTCTTAGGCCCCTTCGTACGTCCCTCATCATAAAAGAAATTAGAATGTATGTGTTTACATTGCCTGTGTGAGTGTAAACATAATCGGTAGCTCAAACATACAAGTTTGCATGCTCCTACCTTACATGGCCATGCATGAGTTAAGCAAGAGCTAGTTATTGCATTTTCGACACAAATGTAGTCAAAACTCACAAAGGCAGGTTTCAACCCTTGAAGTGCTTATCACTGTCAGTAAATAGAAGCAGCTGACTGAAGAGAAGAAACTCTTTAACATGTGATATAACGGTGCAGGAAAGCTGTAACCTTCTTCTTGGTTGACAAGGCTGCACTAATTCCTTTGAACTGCGATAAATCTCCAGAGTTCCACCTTGGCCTTCGCTGTAGCAAGAGCAGAGCTAATGGAGTAAACTTCAACATCCTAAGGAGATTAAAACTGACATTCCCTACACACTCAAGTTAGAGGTCACAAGTTGAGCGAAACTTTCCAGCTGGGGCAACAAATGCTACAGCGAGAAGGCGCAACTTTAAACTTTCTCTACAAGCATCATCACTTTCTTCTGTTCTGGGCCTTTATCTGAACCGGGGATAGCTAAAACTTTAAGTTTAACTTTACAGCTCTAATACTAAATTATAAACGAGTAGCTATCTGGAGAAATACTTATGAAATTCAAGTCAGAGGCCGTTTAAGGCTAATAAAGATACAGAGATCATGAAGTACAGCGAGGGAAAATATTCCGGACGTTAAAGCATCCTGTGCTGGATCCAGATGGTTTCACCAACTCTCTAGACTTTAAGAGGGCGTTATCTAACAGCGCAACAACGTAAAATCTGCACGATATACTTTCACTTCATCTTACGTTACCTAACCCTACTTAATGATGAACTTTTCAAACGATAACTCTAATGCGAGTTTCAAACTGAATAGTATCAAAGAGGAAATACATTCAGCATTATATTCATAAACAAGGTTAGGACCGTGGCGGCTGGTGGGTTAAATTATTGGTGGTGCACAAATGAAAAATAAAATACAGAGTAGTAATGACTCACCTATTTATACAGATTCTCTGCTCTACTCTCCTTAGACCTGACGAATCTATCGATAACTTTTGCGTTGATGTCGCAATGCTGACAATCGGTCCTGTGACATTGTGTTCCTAAGGAAAGTTTTTACTCTTTTTAAAGTTGAGGAACAGCGTTCTGCTTCAGCGGCACACATTTGCATAGCTAACAGTACTCGGAGGATTTTGACATATTCGCTGAATTGTTTTCCTTAATAATGTCCATCAAGCACAAAGTGCCGGACATTCCACGAAATTCCTCTCGACTGTAAATTACAGTCAGTTGTCTACGAATTTTTGTTCCAATGATAAAAGGATAGAACCTTATTGTTTCTCTACCAGATGTTCCGTGAAGCTAAATCTGTCCTTTGCTTCTCTAAGAATGTCATATACTTCAAGATCTTCTCTTCTTTTCACATCATGATCTTCTATTCCTCTCCTCTTAATTGCAGTTTCTTCGTGTTCCCCGATATCCACGCTATTTCTTACCTTTTGCACTTCCCTTTTAAATGCGTTTAGCTGGGCGATGACAAACGTTGCATTGCAGTCTCGTTTCTGCAGCTGATTGTACAAAATGTACACATGGGGCACGATCTTGTAGAAGAAAGACAGCCAGAATACAAAATTGTCATCTTTCAAAGTGGCCATAAACCCAGAAGCCTGAACAAGTGTGACGTTGTTGTTTAACAGAGTTCTCTTCTGAATAACCGCCATGCATTTAATTAAATTCTCCCTGTGTTCGAAAAGCTGAAGGTCAGGCTATAGCCGTTGCTAAGAGTAGGAGGAGCTAGGTTTATAAACCTCCATTTAAGCAATGTATAAGAAGCCACTCCCATCTCTTCACCTTCCCGCAAACCCCTCAGAGAACCCTCATTTGGGCGAAATCTTAGGTTAACACTTCGCTGCAAACCTGCGGCTCCTACAGCTAATCACTGTTTATTTCGACTTCTGCGGTCATGGGCAGCTACAGACGATAAGCGTAATTGAAACATGTTTGTATATAAAACAATGCAAACAAGTACAGCTTTAATATGCAAAACGCACCTGTTATATATTCAAAATCAGTGGGTGTAGCGAAAACCTGCAACCTTATGGAGGAACCGCCCCTGGGTTAGGATAGATAAATAATAAATAATAGATAATTGATAAATACTTGAGCAGGGAAAGGGGGAGATTGCATATGTTTTTTTGTGGATTTTGAGAAAGCTTTCGATACGATAAACAGAGAGGATTTAAAATGGAAATTAAGAAGAAAAGGGGTGAGCGAGAAGTTTATAAGTGAAATTGATAACATTTACAGTAGGTTAAATTCAGAATATGAAGTGGGCTGAATATACTATTAGAAGAGGCCGAACAGAACTTAGGCTTAAGACAGGGGTGCAAATTGAGTCCTATACTATTCAATTTAATTATAGATGATATAATATAGAGGGTTAAGGAAAGCAATGCCCGTTGACCAATATTAATGAACAAAGAGATTCCTGGTTTATTGCATGCGGATGATTTAACGGTAGCAGCAATTTCTGTAATAGGTCTACATAATTCAATTGAGGCAATTCATAGGGTTTGCACTGATTGGGAATTAAGAATAAACAGCAAAAAATAAAAATAATGATATTTAAAAAAGAGGATTGATACAGAGGAGGGGAGAGGAATGGTTTATAGGAGCCCAAGAGGTAGTAGTGGTAAAGGAATATGACTATTTAGGTGTAAGGATGAGTAGCAGTGGAGGATGGGCCGCACAAGCCAGAAAAGTGATAGCTAATGGCAGGGCGGCAATGTCAGGGGTAAGAATATGTAAACATAAACTGGAGATGTCGTTTAGATGGTTAGTAAGAATGTATGAAGTGTTCGTTGAAGCCAGAACAATATATGGGGCACATCAAAGATAGGAGCACAATTAGACCAGATGTATGAACTGTTTTGTAAAGAACTACTAGGTCTACCAAAATTGGCATCAAGAGAAGTGGCATTACTAGAGTTGGGAAATACAAAAAGGAGTATAATAATAGAGAGAATATTGAAATTCTGGTATAAGTGTATTGTGACTTTGCTGGGTTCGTAAAATTAAAAAGAGTTCAATTACACCACTCAAAATGTTCTTTATTTCCACCTTATTCCAATTACAGTTTAATGTACACAATTACAATTTAATTTACACAATTCAATCTTGCCAGTTCGTCTTTACACGTAAGCTCAACTCAACTACACGTCCGCCCGCCGCGACTTACTTCACTTGACTCAACTACACGTCCGCCCGCCGCGACTTACTTCACTTGACTAAACTACACGTCCGCCCGCCGCGACTTACTTCACTTGACTAAACTACACGTCCGCCCGCCGCGACTTACTTCACTTGACTAAACTACACGTCCGCCCGCCGCGACTTACTCCACTCAAATAACTCTCACCTCGCTTGTATCGATCGCCCCGAAGCCTCTCGAAGCTTCCATTATGGAGGGGGAAATCACTCTGGAACCTTCGTGCACCTTCGCGCGGTAGGAGGAGGGGCCACCCCTTGCGTCTCCGTGCCACCGAGAGTCCGCATTATCGATGGGCAACGAGAGTTCGCTGTTTGCGTGACAGTATTATAGGGCAGAAACGGGAATTATTGAATCTGTGCATGATGCAACAGAAAAACATCAATTGGAATTGGAAAGAATGATATAAAAGATAGCCATGGGAAATCTATGGAGAGCAGAGGAGACAAATTATAGCGATTTTTGGAAGGAAGTGAGAACTAGAGTACAAGACATAGATAGACAGGAGATATGGGAAAGTATAGAAGAAAAGAAATCTTTGAAATTTTATAAGCAATTAAAGACAGAATGGAATAGGGAAAAATATATAGATCAATGTGGCAAAACAAGAGAAGGCGAAGCATGGATGAGAGTAGGAGTAATATCTCTAAAAGGGTTGAGAAGTAATGAGGTAAGGATATGTGAATTTTGTGGAGATGAAGAGAGCACTGTTCATTACCTGATAGAATGTAAGGAGTTAAATTGCAGGAGAACAATATGGGATAAGAAATGGGACAGTGTGAGCAAAGACGTAGTGGCATTACGCATTTTAACTGGTATGGGTGAAAAGAAAAATAGATGTTTAGGAGAATTCTTATATAGGATAAGAGAAAAGTGGATTAGGATAAAAGAAACAAAGGTCAGGAAGAAATGACACCAAGCTGCTCAGGAATACCGAAGGCTTATAGCCAGGGGACCTGAGTCAGCAAGTAAATCTTAGGTCAGCAATTTAATGAATTTGTACAGGATGAACACCATGTGTGCAGATATATTTTTTCTGCGGCGTTACAGACCCTGAAGGATCTGTGATACCACTGACGATCTCACGCACATATACGCACGTCATCTGATCGATACTGCTCAGCATTATGCATGCCCCAGCCGAAAAGGTGGCTCAAAAATCTACCTTGTATATAGGACGTTTTGCTAAGGTATAATCCTGCCACATCTAGGATTTGAACCACGTATCTCCCGATCTCTACCTGGTTACTCTAACCATCGAGCTGCCTTGGCATACATATTCACGTCTTTTCATTCTCAAACTGGTTAGAAACGGAATTTAATGTCAGCATGCAGCCATGGTAGCTCAATGATTAGAACAACCAGAAGGAGACCAAAGATCAATGGTTCAAATCCTGGTTATAAAATTTCATTTTTCATTTGACTTGACTTTTCTATATCTCATATTTCATAGCTCTTGGTCACAAAAATGGACAGAATTTGCCTGCCTCGGTAGCGTAGATAGTAGCGTGTCTGCGTCACGTCCAAGAAGTCCCGAGTTCGAATCTCGGTCAGGGTGAGTTACCTGGAAAACTCCGGGTTTTTTCCTGGATTTCCATTATCCTCAATTACGAATGTCGGATAACTCTAAGCTTCATGGATCCTGGGTTCATTTGAGCATAATTTCACCCATTCCATTCAGTCCGATATGACTTAACGTTGGAGGACGTAAATTAAAAAAAAATGGACAGAATTTTAAATCCATGCTATAGCGACACTCCTTATATTTGACTTTCACTGCATTTCTTTACTCTTACTCTACGATAGCCTGCCTCTGTAGTCTAGGTAGTGCAGTGTCTGCCTGGTGCTCAGGAAGTCCCAAGTTCCAATCTCGGTCAGGGTGAGTTGTCTGGATAAGGTTTCCCAGAGATTTTCCGTTATCCTGGAAGCTGAATGTCGGGTAACTCTAAGCTCTGTGGACTCTGAGCTCATTTGAGTCTTATTTCAGTCATTTCATCCATCGTCCGATACAACTTTGGAGGAACTTAATTTAAAAAAATAAATAAGAACAGGAAAAAAGTGCAAGAAGAGAAGTTTTGGATAATGTTTTATATCAAAGAACATGAATACATAGAACAGCACGCTTTTGTAAGAATAACTTGTAGAAGAGTAGAAAAATAATGTGAGAGCAGCATACATATCATTTTTCTAGGTGTATTGTCACCAGTCGCTACTTGACTGAAAGTCAAGTCCCGCTGTCTGGACCGCGTTCAGGACTCCCGCGGCCCGTCCCTGGGGGCAGGCTATTTAGCTGTGCGGCCTCTTCCTCCTGTGACTACTTGTGCTTGGCCACTGTGTCGAACTGACGGCGGAAGACTTTGAAAGTAGTCGCGCCGTCGTATTTAGGAGGTTTGACACGCGCAGATATTGTGTCTCGTCCCGGTGCGTCGGCCTTCAAGTCCTTCATCCTCCTGCCGACGATGTCCTCTACCAAGGGTTCAGGGACTTAGTGTTGGTATCGGCCTTTCCCTCCAGGCTGTTAACGCGGCTCACCTGGTCTTGGAGGGATTTGTTATTTTCGGTCTTTCCCTCTAGGTCGTTAATGCACTCGTACACCTGAGCCATCCGCTTGCCCAGCTCCGCGACGTCATCCTTTCTGGCTAGGGCCTCGTTTGCTGCCTTCATTTCAGATAGTTCGGCCTTCATTTCCGTGGTCAGTTCGGTCATATTCGCGGTCAAATTGTGATTTGTCATCTCCAACTTTGCGGCCAAGTTTTTGTTTGCAGCTTCCGTCTTCGCAGCGAGGGTGTCATTTGCCGTCTTCATTTCTTTCAGCTCTGCGGCCAGGTTGTTATTTGCCGCTTCTGTTTCCGTTATCAATTCGACCTTCATTTGTTCCATCTTCTCGGTGAGGTTGTCGTTAGCCGTCTTTATTTCTTCTATTTTCTGTAAAATCTTTTCCAATGCCGCCTCCATCGTGTTAGGTCGATTTGGGGTGCCGTTAGTGCTCCACAGCAACCAGAGCACCAATTTTGAGTTCAACCTAATGAAGGAGGCACTAGAAAGACTTGGGGTTAACCTCAGGTTTCCAAAACTCAAGGATATAAGAAGATGGCATTAGATTTATATAAGTATTTTGCATCTTTTTAAAGTTAAATTACATCCTCCAAGGTTAAGTCACATCCAACGATGAACGAAATGGATAAAGGCATGACTCAAAAGAGTACAGGGTCCATAGAACTTAGTTACCCGAAATTCATCTCTCAGGATAAGGGAAAACACAAGAAGAAAGCTTATGCAAACTCATCCTGAGAGATTCGAGCTCGGGACCTCTTGAACGCGAGGACACGTTACCATCTACACTACAGAGGCAGGCAGTTTTATCTTTCTTGTTTCTCTCAAATAGACATCACCGTTATTCCAAACCGTCTAATTTGACACCGTTTTAAATACAAATATAAATAGTGTGATTTTTTCAGACTAATTTTTCTCTATATGCATGCATTAGGAATGTAATCCCTAAAGTATTTAAGAGATAGCAGTCGTCTTTTGTTTACCCATACATGAACCCCGGTTATAAGTAGTTCTACGAATGTGGTGGAACAGGTTGCTATGGAAGTGACCTTTACAAATCCCTGTGAAGCGCTACGGTTCTATTATCAAACAACACTTTGCCTTCAGGCTTTCAACTGGTGCATAGCAAAAACGCTGCACGCTGAAATGGATACATACAAGTATATAACATTCATAACGTTATAAGGATTACAAAAACAAAACTCTAGCTTCCTTTATTTATTTATTGAGAGTATAAACAGCTGCGTTTTCCCAAAGGATTTACAGGTACAGCTATGATTAGAAGTTCAATATTGGATATAAATCAGAGAGGGTATCCATACTTCAGATTATGCGTTATCTTATGTGAAACGCTGCAACTTTGTAGCGGGAACACCTGCTTCACATTAAATATGGTTAGCTGAACGATATTGCATCACCGTTTGGCCTTGCACAATGACATGCGGGCACATCCGGTACTGTCGGAGCAATTCCAACAACAAAAGCTCAGCTCCTATACAATCATACGAACAGATGTTTGGATTTCAAAGTTTAAAAGTACCTCTCAAATTAATACTTTATGAAACCTTACACCAGCGGTGCACAAAGGCCTTTGCGTCCTCACCGTTTAACTGAGCTACTCATTAGTACCAGGCATGTCCGTAAAATAAGGCCTCCAAGGCGCTGGAGCCGTGAGGAACGCTATTACGCGAGATCCGACAACACTAGTCTTGGCTGGGAAGCCGTTTCCGATGGAGCTTCCTGTCACTTCCGCCGCCAAGTGGGAGTTGCGTGCAGTGATCCGTTTTTTTTTTTTTTTTTTTGAGTGCCAAGGCACTACTCCCACTAAAATTCATCACCACACCGTAAATCCAGCGCTCAATTTATCTTGCGCGTACTGTAAATGGCCTTCAAAAGAAAGTGAAAGACGTAGCACCCCAAGCTGTCATTGTTCACTGTTTAGCACATAGACTTAACCTAGTTTTGCGATAAAGCTGTGACAGAAGTTAGAAATGCCGATTTTTTATTTATTTATTTATCTTATTTTATTTATTTTTTCAAACGTGAGTGGAATACCAGGTTTTCCTCCAACATTCTAGCCAAAGGTATTATGTCCTTGGTAAAAGTTAACCCATGTGCAGTCGGCCGCTGCCTTTGACGAACCCTTATAATCGTTTTACAACCCTGGCCCGCCTCCTCGCAGACCTTTCTGCAAGGTTGCCACCTTTCTCGATACGTTATGGGTATCGTACGAGGTTTCGTCTAAATTAATTATCTTATGTCCATTACTACAAAACTTTCTTAGTTTTGAAGATATATATCGCCAAGCTACAATTCTACTGGATTCCATAATAACCCTTAACTTATTCAAAGTGCGGTATTTGAAACTCAGCTCCTTTAGGAGACCGCGCAAAGTGTAGTGTCCATAAGAAAAATCACAAATTTCTTGCAAATGTGCAACCAATTCGTCTAAGAAGGCCGCTCTCCCTTTTGCATAGAATCTATAAATTTCTCGACGAATTAAATCGCATGTGAAATTATCTACTTTAGAGAAACGTTTCCATTTGTTTTCACACTTGACCGGTGTCTTTGGTATTCCTTTCGTCACAATATTTCTTACTGTATTTCTGTGAATACCCATAATTTATCATCATTGGATGACCCCTTATCAAGATTATTTGTCAGCACGTATTTATATGTGTTCAAAACAAGCGTTTGAATTTGCTTAGAAACAGTTCCCGTTGAAACTTTATTTTTTGAGGCTTTTCCAGTAATATAACTCGGCCCAGTTATTCGCACTATTGTCATCACTTTGATTATTTTCACGTGACTGAAAGTTATCTACTACTTCATTTGCATTTACCACTGCATTTCCCTCCCACGGTCTCCACATCGTGACACACACCGAATTGCTGCACGTAATGAAATAGATCAACTGGAAGTTGGAACTTTGGCAACTGAGACTCCACGTGGAGTAGACATACGACTGTCACTTCGTGAAAATCAGGGTTGCTATTGGTCCTCAACGACAGTGTTCCATTTCTGAAGTATGGAGATAGATTTATGACGGTCATTAGAGGGCGGGAAGGTCAGGTCCCTTGCGGTCCCTTTGAGTGGGAACTGCACACACTTTAACTAAACAGACTTTACCACGTTGGAAGGAACCTGCTGGAACAGACACTAGGTGGTCCTCGGTTTCTGAGACCTTAAAGGTAATAGTAGAGGAATGGGACGGAATAATACGGATATTTGAACATATAATGAAATATGGCGATTCAACAAACATTCGTCAGGTCGTGGGATTCATAAATAAGTTTAGTAGCTTTCAATGTTCTTTCTATAGTTTTTAAAGAGAGTTTTTATATGACTGACATTTTATTCAGTGTATTACAGAAGAAATCATTAGATGTAGGATTCTGTGCAAACATGATTCAGATTACAATAGACGCTTTAAACAGAATGAGAAACAATGAATCTTCCAATCAATCTATTGAATCAACTTCTTTTAAAGTAAAAGCCCCCATTGAAAAATCTTTAGATAAGTACAAACAAAACTTGAAGTCCCTTTTTATGAAATACTGGATAATGTTATGACCAAACTTAATGAACGATTTGAAGACATGCAAAATTTAAAATTCCTAAAGCTTGCTGACAGTTCAAAATTTCAACAGTACTCCAAAGTACTCCGCTTCGAAGCTTTGAATAATTTAAAGCTGTACCACCAAAACAGTTGTTGGATACGGAAAGACTAAGGAAGGAATTTACATTAATTTACCAAGATAATGCCAATGAAAGTGTTAATTTTCAAGCATTATTGAAATCTTTAAAAGATAATAATATAGGCAATGTCTTAACTGCTGCATACAAACTGTTTAGCGAAGTTCTTCACTAGTTGTTCTGCAGAACGAAGTTTTTCGTATTTAAAGAGAATAAAAACTTATCTCCTGAAAGCTTAGGCAATAGCAGATTAACATAATTAGCTAATATTCCCATTCACAAGGACGTGCTCAGCGAACTGATGAGAAGTCGGTCCGTTTAAGAAGACATCATAGAAGCTTTCGCGAGGAAGAGAAACAAAAACATCAACGTGATATATAAGCAGTAAGGCGAGTGTTATTTTAATTAACTAATAAATGAAGCACTAAGCAGTAGCAGCTTTCTTTTGTTTTTAAGTGTGGTATTGTAAATAACTTTCATTATTTTGTGTTCTACCTCCCGCTCAAAGTTTAACAGCCACTTATTTTCAATGCTGGTTAACACAGATTACTCCTTACAGCACAAAATTTTGTATATTACACTGAACAATTTACTAGGTTTTCTTAAGATGATGATATGAAAATAAAGTTTACTGCTGGAACATTTCAGAGACATGAAACCGACCAAGTAATACTTTTACAAATTAATGTTTTTCTAATTAGAAAGAAAGAAATATTTGCTTTCCAATTTTGTTACAGTAACATATGTTGTATTTTCAATTCGTGTCACATGTCTTTAAAACTTGCATTCCAAACACAAAAGTGTACATTACTCCCAAGATAACTTCTTGTGGCTCAGATTTAAGCAAGGAATCGTACTGAAAATGATGAACAGTGTATCACAAGTTTCCCAGAAATTTGGAGATATAGGTGCATTTTCATTGATATTTAAATATCTCAAATATATGCCATTTTATTCAAAATGGCTAGGGCCATTTTTCACAAATCAAAAAACATCGAAACGTTTTCCATGGAAAGGTGGTTTGGGGCGAGGACTAGTTTCTCGAAAGTTTTCTTGCCATATGTTTGAAATATATTCTGTTACCCACACACACACAAACGCACGCACGCACGCACACACACAAACACACGCACGCACACACATGCACACGCACGCACACACACACACACACACACACGCGCGCACACACACAGCCGGAGCCGGGCATGTGGGAAGAAGAGAAAGAGGCAGAAAGGTTCCAGAGGGTTCGGTCCATTGTTGTTGCCGAGAAATTTCTCGGAAGGTCTGCGACATTCTAGAAACAATGGTTGGGAGTATAAATACCCCGCAAGTTGTTAGAGCGGCAGTTGTTTTATGGTTATTGCGACAGTCAACGATTGAAGTGTACCGTAGTGATTTCATCATTTGTTTTCGTGCAGCTAAACACCGAGTCAGCCTCGAAGACAGCTGATTGTGAATTTCACGTCTTTTTACTGCAGCAAAAGTTGTTTTAGACTTCTGCAAACCAGATTTCCGAATCTACGTAACTCACGCAGTCACAATAATATTTCCCGCAGAATTTTGATATATTTATGTAGAATGCAATAATTCCTCTGTCTACTACAGATACACTCGTGGTAGAAAAAGTAAGTCTGAAACATTTTCCTAAAAAGGAAATTAATTTCCTTCTTTCTCTTTCTCTTTCGAAAATCTTAACTTCCTATGTTTAAACGGGGTTTGATATAAATATCAAATTTGGCATTGTTTCGTTTCGGAGTCATACCGTTAACCGAAGGGCAGGCAGAAACACTCGAGTGGGACCACTGTATAAAATTTATCTTCTTCTTTTTCTTTTTTGGGAGGGGGGATTGTAGCCTTCGTACGTGTATTTACAGTGAAACCTGGATTTTAGTATTTTGGTGGTGTACAACAGTACAATATTCTCAACAGATAGGTAGCAAATAAAATAAAAGGTGTATGCATTTTAACGCACACTTGGTAGTGATTTTGGATAAAAATGCGGATTTTTTTTTTTTTTTTTTTTTTTTTTTTTTTTTTTTTTTTTTTTTGCTTAATACGTATCTACATAGTTTTGAGAAAACGTCCATTATAAGGTTTTATGTGTTTGTGGCAATTAAGTGTATTTAAATGGGGTTTTAAATATGGCGGCCAGGTTATCACGTCCCCCTTTTACTCTGCATTTTCTTTTCTGCTTATAACAAGTGGAATTACTTAGGGAATGGGGACTCCAATGGCTTTCTAAGAATGAAAGAAGCCAAGTATATGGACAAGGAGTGCAAGTGAAAAAGCTAGAGTGTCTTGGACACATACAAAAAAGGACAGAAGACTTAGAGGAAGGAGAAATAATACGAAAGGGTACATGGTCGTACGCAAAACCCAAAAGAGAGCTTCAATCACCTAATCTAGCAAAGAGTCCCAAAATCTGTGTATGTTGGCAGTAAAACTATTAAAAATGATGTGATGGATGCTGTCATATGTTTTAATGATGATGCTTCTAAAAGTGGAGCTGCATTTAGGAAATTTGGACTGGAACTAGGTTTTAATTTTGACTTTGAAAACATTGATGCATTAAGAGTAAAAGAAGCAGAGAAACAAGTGTCTAAGGAAGCAAGAATTAGAATGAGAGAGGAAAACAGGAGGAGAGAGGATGCTGCGACAACTGGAGTTAGGAATATGAACCCGGAATGTTCTGAATTTTGGGTATGTTACATAAAAACACAACATTATCTTCTTTTGCCATTTGCCGTAACTTGGTTTTTTAAACTTAAGTTACACTTTTCTAGAAAACTATAATAGATAGAGCTTTGAATTTTTTTGTGCATATGCAAAATATACTTCTCTAAACATCTGCTGTAAGCTTTATATGTTACATTTTTAAGAAATTCCTCAAAACATATTTTCATATATATAAAAAAATTAAGAGTTCATCATTATTTATTTTTAAAATTGCTATTATTGATTAAAATGTCTTAATGCTTAACCAGCTATGTTTAATACCATGTTTGTAAAGTGATTACAAAGTCTGAAATGTGTTACTTTAACTTTTGGGGAGATAAGGGCACCTAAAGAAGAAATGGCGCGAACATTTTTGAAAATTCTGTGTTTATTGGAATATCAATAGAGCAAAAATTATTAACTTTATTTATGATCTGATTATGGTTTCTGAATTAGAGGAAACTGATGTATAAGTGGTAAAAGTTTCATTACAATAGACTGCATAGCTTTCAAGAAACACCAACGTATATTGCATTGAAATTATACATGGAAGTTGCCACCACCAAGTGTCCTTAAGCAGAGAACAGGCCGCGCCGTAGCTCAGTGGTTACACCGCTTGGCTGTCACCAAGGCGGCCCGGGTTCGATCCCAGGCGACCGCAAAGTGAGATCTGTAGTGGACAAAACGGCGCTGGAGCGGGTTTTCTCCGGGATCTCCGGTTTCCCCCGCCATCTCATTCCACCGGTGCTCCATCTTCATCTCATGTATCACCAGTGTCATCGCCTGCGGTGCCGTATGTAGTAAAAACGGGCGTTAAACACTACACATTAAGCAGAGAACAGACCATTAGAGGTAGGTATAACAAAGCTTAAATCATTATAACAGCATTCGATGTGTTCCTTAATTTTATGCCTTTTTTACCTTGCTTTTCAAAGTGATCCAGGGACCTGCAGTTCTCAGGGCAATTCACAGCTCCTCATATTAACCAGATAACGTAACCCATGGCGTAACAGCCTCAAGTGGGCCTGAGCCTACCAACCCGACTGCTGGCCTCACGCCCACTTACGTACGGCAGAGGTGGGCGATCATCCAACCGATACGGGGAGGAGATGTGATCAGCATCTCAACATCCCCAGCCGGAATGTTGATTTCCGTGACCAGGTCGCTTACCTAGCGTAAGTTCCTCACTTTCCTCACGATGCTGAGTGAGCACCGGTCCTATACCCGGGACAAAATCTTGGAGCAAGATGGCTCAAATTCTGTAGTCTAGGATTAGATTCCCGGATAACGACCATGCGTTTTGTCCTTGTTTCTCCCGTTGGGGTATACTCTCAACAACTTCCTACCTTCGTTTCCTTACATCTGCTTCACGTCTGTTTCATGCTGGTGTGTAGCGGTAAGGCGGTGGTCTCCCCTTCGCATGTTGAAAGCACAAAACACACACTACTGCTGTGTTCGAGTTACTGAAGACTCTATTTACTGCTTCTAACTCAAAACTAAATAAAATCACACCCACGAATGGAAAAGAAAACTCCGTTTTCTCTTCTCTCTCTCTCGCATCTTTATATTTTCTCTTTTTTTAAGAAGAAAATTTCTTTCTTTCTTGTGCCCTTCAAAAGCGAACAGATCACAATGGAAAATCTACTTATACACTTGCGACAGCAACTCAACCAAAAACCTTTTCGTTATTGAAAGTAAGAGAGTTAGGAGAGAAAACGAATAGAAAATGATGAAATAAAGAGAAGGGAGGTGACGTAGGGGGAGGGAGAGCACTCTCAACTCACAAAGGGACGTGAATTTGACTGCGTCGTCTGCTACTAAGTCTCAGTCAAAGTGAATCTCTCTATATTACATTCTCTGATACAACAGGTGAGGCGAACTCCATGGCAACACTACAGCTCCTTGCTTCTGTGACTGTCATCTATTCACTACGTCGTATAAACCATCATTTGTTTCGACATCCCCACCAAACTAATACTAGATTTATTTACAATAACGAAATAAAGCGTTTTAATCTATTGCTGGGACATTTTTAATACATTTGCTGTTACATAATGGGAAAGTTTTCATTGCATGATGAGATTTTACAATAAATATATGTTTTTTGGGTCTGAAGGAAACAGACTTAGAAAATTAAAAAAACGTCGCACGCCCGTGTGTGTGCGCACCTACATTCTTCCTTCACTGTAAATCTGTACGACTGTATCGTAATTTCTTTGTATACAAACACAACCCTCTAGAAGACGGAATCCTATCTAATCGGAAAATAAACATCGGAACCATCGCGTTCCGTTTTAGAGAGGTTGTACTGTATTTATTTTAGAGAACGCAAATTATATCAAGTCTTTAAAAAAATTTCGAAACTGTTCACTAGCCCAAGAATGGTAAGTAAATTTCTTCAAATTATGGCCATTTATTTTTAGACAGAAACATAATTTAAATTCTTATATATAAAATTTTCAACCTTTTTATATATAAAATCATCATTAATACCATTAAAGAAGTCAAATTTTATAGGTACATATGTGGTCTGAAAAGTTTCCGACCTAATAAAGATATGAGACTTTTTTCAGATTTTTTTTTCTCAACATAATCTCCTTGTAACTCTACACACTTCTCCCAGCGATGTTCTCATCTCAGTAACCCGTCCAAATAGTACTCGGCGATTTTCAACATAATCTACTTGTACCTATATACACTTCTCCCAGCGATGCAGCCATCTCTGTAACCCGTCCAAATAGTACTCGACGTTTTTCAACATAGTCTCCTTGTAACTCTACACACTTCTCCCAGCGATGCTCCCATCTCTGTAAGCCGTCCAAGTAGTACTCGACGTTTTTCAACATAGTCTCCTTGTAACTCTACACACTTCTTCCAGTGATGCTACCATCTCTGTAACCCGTCCAAATAGTACTCGACGTTTTTCAACATAGTCTCCTTGTAACTCTACACACTTCTTACAGCGATGCTACCATCTCTGTAACCCGTCCAAATAGTACTCGGCGTTTTTCTAGTTGTGCACGAAGATGATTGCCTCTTCATTTGATTAAAATCTCTGTCCTCCGAGCGCAATTTTCAGATGAGGGGACAAAAGGAAGTCGCCTGGGCCTAGATCTGATTAGTAAGGCGGATGATCAAGCAGTTCAAACCGTAATACGTGGATTTTCGCAATTGCAACAGCTGAGATGTGAGACGGTGCGTTGTCTTTGTGAAATAGGATTTTCTTTTTCTGCAAATGTGGCCGTTTTTCCGCAAGTCCTGCCTCCAGCTTTTCAAGTAATGATGCTTAGTATGCTCCGGTAATGGTTTTTCCTTTTTGAAGATTATCGATTAAAATAACTCAATGACTATTCCCCAAAAAAGCAGCCGCCACTTCGTTCCCAGACGAATAAAACAGTTTTGGCCCATTGTGGGGCCAATTGCCTCTTTGCAGTCAACTGCTCGGACTGTATTTTTGTTTCGGGCGTATAAGTTCACTACAGTAATTAATCGGCGCGAAAACTCGGATTTATTGCGCCTACACTGCGCCAACAGAGCGCTGGAAATGTTCATTCGAACAAATTTTTGGTCTAATATGAGCAAACGCGGCACCCAGTGCGCGGACAGCTTTCTTATGTCTAAATGTTGATTTAATATGTGACAAACACGTTCTTTTGACATGTTCATATCCTCTGCTATCTCTCTCACTTTAATTTGGCGGCCATCTAGCACCATTTGGTGCACTTTGGCGATGTTTTCGACGGTAGTTGCAGTTTTTGGACGTCCCGAACGTTCATCGTCTCCCAAGCTCTGAAGGCCACATTTAAATTTAGCTGCACAAAATTTCACTGTGGTAAATGATGGTGCAGAGTTTCCATACACAGAATCCAACTCATCTTTGATTTACGTAGGGTATTGCCTTTCAAAAACAAATATTTAATGACAGCTCGATACTCGATTTTGTCCATTTTCACAAAAACACTCACATCAACTCACTCAAACGACTGTTACGTAACAACTGAGCGTCCAAAATGGCTGAAATTTGCCTGCGTAGGTAACGTAGGTGGTAACGTGGAGGTCCCGAGTTCTAATCCCGGTTAGGGTGAATTTTCTGGATAAAGTTTATCCGGAGTTTTCCCTTATAATGAAAGACGAATGTCGGGTAACTCTAAGCTCCATTGAACATGGGCTCATTTGAGAACCATTTCACTCATTCAATTCATTATCCGATATGACATAACGTTGGAGAATGTTAAATTAAAAAAATGGCTGGAAGTTTGGTGAGTAACTGTCAACAGATGAACGAGTGCTGCCATCTTCATGTTGAGGTTGAAAACTTTTTAGACCAGTCTTGTAATGTGTTTATATTTTCTATTAAATTTCTCTTTATTTAAGTGTATATTTATTACGTTCTAACATAAACTATTAAAACAGAAAATTTATGCGAAAAAGGGTTAAAACATTTATTTTAAAATAATTATCTATACGCGTATGTTTCCTATAAATGACAAATTATAGTTTATTATTATTTTATATTATAGTTAGAGCTAGCAGAGAAAGGCAGCCATTATTTTGAGCTTCTGACGCCAATCGATTCTAGGTTTAATTTTGATTTATTTTCAGAGTTTGGTAATAAAAATTATATATCCCCTAGCTGCTGTAAGCATAACAATAGGAATAAACAAAGTGGCTGAACATGCAAAAATATTTCACGTAGCTGGTCTACTGAATTATTGTTTTTAAGTGTTATTTCAGAAGTGGTTTAGCCTGGAGTCTTTTAACTTGAACATTTACTGTAGCAGTAGAATTTACTCTAGGTTAGTGCACGTTGCCCGCTTTTCTCCCTAATTTGTTTACACGCCACATATGCTTACTGATGCATTGTGCCACATTTCAAAATGCATAGCTTTGGACGTAATATAAAGCATACACTTATCCAACATTTTACTGAGCAACTAAATAGTAATTTTGCAAAGTAAAGCTACTACTGATGAAACACTTACCAATACCAGGTAGACACGCAGTCTCTCATGATGGTTATGACACTGCAGACGGTAAAAGATTTTGCAAAAGACCTTAGGTAACAAGAGTTTCACCAGCCATGCGTGCAGGTTTGTTTATTATCTTATCTAAGGTTAAATGCTGCTGATAAGGTCAAGGCAGCTGCAGAAAGAGGGCAATGACTCTAAAAGAACGGGACTATTTAACAAAGCCGGTATGTAAGACTCACATCTAGACTAGTACTATATCATATACCAGTTTAGATAGTTATTTCATCATTGAACTACAATGTTTCTCCAAGATGATACAAACATACTAACAACGAAATTACAAAGCCTAAGTACAAGAAAAGAGAGTAATAAAGAACATACTTACAAAGTAGTCTTTCAGTTTTTTGTTGTTGAGAATGCCATGGGAACAAAATTGTTATTGTTACTCCATATGAAATCAATATAAAAATAAAACAAACAAAAACACAAATATTTCAATCGGATTAATGTCACAGTATAGAAGATTTAAAATAAATTCTCTTCATTTATCTTCAGAAATGTATCCTGAGATTGTGAAAGAAATTGAACAAAAATTACACATTTAGGAAGGTTTTAAGTAGCAAAAATGATATAAAAAAGGGCACAAAAATGGTTCACACATTTACTAGCGCAGTGGTAGGATGTCTGTCTCACGTTCAAGAGGTCCCGAGTTCGAATCTCGGTCAGGGTGAGTTACCTGGATAAGGCTATTTTCCGGGGTGTTCCCTTATCCCGTAAGACGAATGTCGGGTAACTCTAAGCTCCATGGACCCCGGACTCCTTTGAGCATCATTTCATTCATTCCATTCATCGTCCGATATGACTTAACGTTTGAGGACGTAAATTACCAAAAAAAAAAAAAAAAAAAAAAAAAAAAAAAAAAAAAAAAAAAAAACGCATATACACACATACACATCTGCGCCCGTCGCATTTCAGCTTTTAAAAAGGCCTAAAAGATGAGTCATAATTGTTCAGGGGTAGACTATCATTAAGGACTAGGGGGGCCAGGCCCCACCGAAAATGTCACGCAATTTACAGGCGTTTTTAATTTGAAGAAAAAAATTATTTTATATTTCATTTAATAGTAATAATCATTGCAAACAATAATTTATTACACCACGATTCTGAATAGTTGCCTCCGAGCGGGATGGCTCAGGCGGTTTCGTCTGAGGCTTGGGTTTGATTCCCGTGGCCGACCTACCTGACACATAGGTTCTTTTTCGAGGGGTTTTCCGCGTCACTAAGCGAATGCTGGGTGGTTAATTCATCCCTCGATTTTCCTGTCCCTCCATTTCATCTCCATTATAATTTCATATGGTAGTCTCTTTCAGGGTAGAAGTGTCGGCAGAAGTCTCGGAGGTGCATGGCGGGATGAAATGCTCTGAGGACGACTACTTCCTCCTCCGGTAGGTTGGTTGACTGTCTCCGCTCCTCTGCTGGGACCATTTCGGGACCGCCATCCAAGGAACTTTGGGACTCGTTGCCGTCCCGCAATAGGAGAGCGTGTCCGTTGTCCTAGCCTGCCGTGGGAAGTCTCTATACAAGTAAACTGTAGGGAACCTGCCCTCTGTACTGTCGTGGCTGTCGTGCATCCGTCGCCTTCTGTCTCCTTCGCCTCATCCTTCCTCCCGGGGATGCCCCACTTGGGGGCATAGGGCTCGGCTGCTGAGCCTGTGGCCGTCCCGCAATAGGGGAGCGTGTCCGTTACCCTGGCCTGCCGTGGGAAGCCTCTATCCAAGTAAAATGTAGGGACCCTGCCCTCTGTACTGCGGTGGCTCGTTGAGTCGGCCAACCTCTATCTCCTCTCGTCTCATTCTTCCTCCCGGGGGTGCTCCCATTTGGAGACATAGGAACAATGGGCCCAGCATGGTGGCCTACGTACCGAATCCTAATGCTAATCCTCACACACATTTACGGCCATGCACATCTGCGGCCGTCGCATTTCAGCTTTTTGAAACGGCCTAAAAGATGAGTCACAATTGTTCAGGGGTGAACTGTCATTAAGGGCCAGAGGGGCCGGGTCCACCGATAATATCACGCAGCTTATAGGTGTTTTTTAATTTGAAGAAAAAATCATTTTATATTTTATTCGATTATAATAACCACTGCAAACAATACTGCGTATTGTAGGTAAAACTAAAATATGATAGAGATGGTAGAAAATGCTTACAAAGTACAGATGTATTTTTTATCTTGAAAAGTGCAGAGCGATGCGCAGTGGTATCTGGACGAGTCCACCTCAGAACGGTTGCAACTGGAGGGGAGGGCAGGTCAGTTGCGTACCAGTTGCGAGCAACTAAATACGTGCAGAGCTACTCGGTAACACTACAGCTTGTTTCAAAATGTGCTTGTCTCCTGGTTCCAAGAGAGCATTTATAAATGACGCCTCCTAGCAGCACATTAGGAAATAAAGTGCTACATTTAAAAACACGAGAAGTAATAACCAATATCCATAGATTTATAAAAAAGGAACAATGGTCTGGGTCAACTATAAAAGTCTGGGGAAGGGTATCTGAGGCAACAGTTGTGTCTGAAAGCAGTTTAGGATAGTTGTTAAGGAAAGAAAAACCATTGGTGCTAGTGCAACAACCTCCTTCTCTATGCCCAGTAAACAAACATTAAGAACATGCACAAAATCTAATTTGGATGTTTTAATTCAGAAATAGTTAGGCGAACTGTGAATCATTTTTAAAACACAGAAAAACAAAGACCAACTTTGAAGAAAGTGCTTATGAAGCTACAAATTCTACTAACTTTCAAGGCACTGTCTGAACATTAAGAAGAGTTCTTTTGAAGCTAGGATTATTTGAAGAAAAAAACACTAAGCGTGACAGACAAATTTTAATCGAACATCGCACCATAGGTGCAAAAAGGCTTAAGTATTTACGAAATATTCGGAGATATCGAAGTGAAGTTTATATAGTTTATATGGATGAAACTTATATAAATACAGCACATACTGTATCATATGCCTGGAGTGAAATACGTTACAGGGACTCTGCAGCGATATTGAAAGGCCGACAGCTGTTTATCATGCCTGCTGGAGGAGAACAGGGTTTTGTTCCAAATGCCTATGTACTATTTAAGATACAACAAAAGCGTGGAGATTACTACCATAGTAAGAATTACAACTTAGTTTATAAGAGCTGCAAAACTGGCTTCGAGAATGAAATTTGATTTCAGACACCTTATGCACTGCCATCCCCTCTCGTAATCTTACGCGTGTGACGTATTGTGGCGATAGGTGCACTATCCCCACCACAGTTGCTACTCATCCCTACCGCGCAGGATTCCTGTCAAGATAAAATAATACATCTGCACATCACAACAGTTACCGAAGATTGCAAACCCGCTGTGTTGTACACGACAACTACGCCAGTCTATCGCAAAGGGCTGGATTATACGGGCCCTCGGTCACTCCTCTCCCCTCTACCCACTTTGCCAGTCACGTATCTATACCTTCCTCGCTCCCCTGCTCTGATCTTCATACATCGCATTCAGCAATGCTTGGGGCCAGCTGATTGCGGCCCGTTGCATTAAGTTTAGCATTTGTCTGATTGTTGTTGGAATCGTAATTGTTCTAAGAACAAAATAGTGTAGCTTTAAAATTAATAGAGTGGATTATTTATTGAAAAGTTTCTTTCATTTATTAAAGGTAGAAATTAAACGATAGTTGCACATTAACCAATAATTTTACATTTTCGCAACAAGAAGGCAAAATACAGAGCACTGTTCTACCTAACTGCAAGTGAGAAGAAATAAAATTTATTTTGTTTTTACTGTTATTTGGTGGTGAAGGCCTGTGGTCGGTTAGTTGTAAGGATCGAAAACATTTGAGTGATCGAATTGCGAAACATGAGGCAAGTAACTTACAGGTGCATTTTGCACATTAAAGCTGTACTTGTTTGCATTGTTTTATATACAAACATGTTTCAATTACGCTTATCGTCTGTAGCTGCCCATGACCGCAGAAGTCGAAATAAACAGTGATTAGCTGTAGGAGCCGCAGGTTTGCAGCGAAGAGTTAACCTAAGTTTTCGCCCAAATGTAGGCTCTCTGAGGGGGTTGCGGGAAGGTGAAGGGATGGCAGGGGCATCTTATACATTGCTTAAATGGAGGTTTATAAACCTAGCTCCTCCTACTCTTAGCAACGGCTATAGCGTGACCTTCAGGCTTAGCTTCTGTGTGTTCTGCTTTTCGAACACAGGGAGAATTTAATTAAATGCATGGAGGTTATTCAGAAGAGAGCTCTGTTAAACAACAACGTCACACCTGCTCAGGCTTCTGGGTTTATGGCCACTTTGAAAGATTATAATTTTGTATTCTGGCTGTCTTTCTTCTACAAGATCATGCCCCATTGGACATTTTGTACAATCAGCTGCAGAAACGAGACGGCAATGCAACGTTTGCCATCGCCCAGCTAAACGCATTTAAAAGGGAAGTGCAAAAGGTAAGAAATAGCGTGGATATCGAGGAACACGAAGAAACTGCAATTAAGAGAAGAAGAATAGAAGATCATGATGTGAAAAGAAGAGAAGCTCTTGAAATATGTGATATTCTTAGAGAAGCAAAGGACAGATTTAGCTTCACGGAACATCTGGTAGCCTCAACTTTGTTTCATCAAGAAAACTTCTAAGACATTTCCAGAGGATTCCCTTAGAGAAACAATATGGTTCTATCCTTTTATCATTGGAACAAAAATTCGTAGAAAACTGACTGTAATTTACAGTCGAGAGGAATCTCGTGGAATGTCCGGCGCTTTGTGCTTGATGGACTTCATTAAGGAAAACAATTGATGTGCTACATTCAGCGAATATGCCAAACTCTTCCAAATACTGTTAACTATGCCAATGTCTGCCGCTGAAGCAGAATGCTGTTTCTCAACTTTAAAAAGAATAAAAACTTTCCTTAGGAACACAATGTCACAGGACCGATTGTCAGCATTAGCAATGCTTTCAATTGAGAGAGATTTTGTTATGAAGATCAGCGACTTCAACGCAAAAGCTATCGATAGATTCGCCAGGTCTAAGGAGAGTAGAGCAGAGAATCTGTATAAATAGGTGAGTCATTACTACTCTGTATTTTATTTTTCATTTGTGCACCAGCAATAATTTAACCCACCAGCCGCCACTGTTCTATATATGAAATATCAATACAGAAACACGATGAACTAGCCAAAAAATACATAATGAACAGTGATAGAGTGTATACAATATTACGAAATCCATGATCTATTAGTTCTATAGTTCTGATCAGGTTCTATAATGTAGACATCATTTTTAAGTAAGGGAAAGCACATAGATAAAAGTGAGTGAGTTTTGCTCGTTTATAAAACATTGCTAAACTTGTAGTGCTAGGTATATTTTTCGCGTAAACTGCTGCACAAACAAAGGAAGAACGCCTGTAGGAACGTAACATGTTTCATGTGAGATCAGGGCGCCTGCAGCATACACACGGATGCCTTGTTGATTCCAAACACGTCTCACCAGGTCAAACGTTCCTTCTCCTTGTAATGTACTACTTGCAGCTTTAGATAATTGAGACCATTTCACTCAACAAAGGCAACTAATCCTTTTTTTCAAACTGTGTTTATTACTTTAGACATTTACGGAGCGAGATGACTCTTGATATTAGTCGCGTATTTTTACACTCACTCAGTGTTTGATTTTTGAAGTAAAAACTTTTTTTGGCGCGTTTAACACTTTTTGTGGGTAGTGAATTAAACTGACGCGTCATGCTGGAATATGTGACGCTCCTTCGGGTGAAGTCGGCTCGAGTCGGCTCAATGCGAACTACCCCCCCCCCCCCGCACACACACTCATTCTTTATGTCCATACAGCTATACACCGTAGATTTTCTGTCGCACTTAACAGCGTATCAACAACACGCATCCAGATATGTTTTAACATATTTCAAATACTATGAATAATTCAGAAACCCTACAGGAGTTTCATTAAAAAAATAATTGTCTTAGGGCCGTTCTAACAAACGTCTGTCAAGTGATCCGGCCAGATATCCTTCTGTCATTTAACAAGTCGACGACATATCAAATTCCACTTTAAACAATAATAATAGTCAAAAGGAACAGATAATATCACCGAAGTTTGGTATTTGAATAATTAAAACCATAATAACGAAAAATAAAACGAGTGTGCTAATTGGAAATAAAAGTGTTAGGAATTCGTGAAAGAGATGTTTCATTTAAGGTTTGAACTTGTATCTTTATTAAAAATAAAAATGCAATGAAATATGTGTATCAGCAAGAAACAAAATATGAAAAATAATTGTGAAATAACATATATCTTAATCTAAAAGGGGCGTCCAGAAAGTAAGTTCTCTTTCAATTTATTTCCGCTGCAGCACTGCGATCGCAGTTCCGCACATGCGCGGTAGACGCTCTGTATCAAGGAGCAGAAACGTACGCCATTGTGAGATCACTGTCAGCCACGTAAACTTTGTAACATAGACATAATGAGTTAAGGTAGAAAGTTAGATTATGTCTACAAACTTTGTAAACTATTTTATGCAATTTGTTTTGAAAATTGAATAAAGGTGAGGACTGGTATTGATTCCAGAAACCGGGCTATTAGATATGCTAATTTTATTTGGTTTTTTATTTTTCTACAAACACAGTTGAAATGTTGTATAATCATACCATACAATGTCCCCTTCCTTGGTCAAACTAAAACAGCTGTTTTGCTGTCATTATTTAAACATCTATAATGATAAAGAACGTATTAGCACAAAGCTATTTATGGTGTTCCATTAGATTACGTAAGAGGCTTCAATCTTAATCATTGAATGCAAGGTGTTCTTTTTTCCCCTACTGTTTATGCTCGTCGTAGACACGAGATTAATGTGTCAATGTCATTTTTGGAGGATGTTGAATACTTCTCACTAAACGCATTAAAACGATTTAGAAAACTTGCTTTGCTTCCATCCGTAAAAGTTTGCCCTTTCTTTGTTTTACTATTACATAACACACAAGCTGCTTGTTATCCCACATGTTGACACTTGCAGACAATGGTTTGGAGTGTGACTGTCGTACTACAGCAAAACAAACATCACGGCAATTATTTTTGTAACTTTTCTTCAATTGGCATTCAGCATTCTCTTGTGGTGTGAATTTTGTGCTATTACGAGCGTGGTCAGAAAGGTTTCCGACCTCACATAACGATAGCAGCAGTGGTAAATAGAAGTTAGTGAGTTTCGTTAATTAATCTGTTAACAGCTACTCGCCAAAGTTTCAGCCATTTTGGACACTCAGTTGTTATATAACAGTCGTTTGAGTTGATGTGAGTGTTTTTATGAAAATAGAAAAATCGAGTATGGAGTTGTCATTAAATATTTGTTTTTGAAAGGCATTACACCTACGCAAATCAAAAATGAGTTGGATTCTGTGTATGGGGACTCTGCACCATCATTTACCACACTGAAGTTTTAGGCAGCTGAATTTAAACGTGGCGTAAGAGCTAGGGAGATGATGAACGTTCGGGACGTTCAAAAACTGCAACTACCATCGAAAACATCGCCAAAGTGCACCAAATAGTGCTAAACGACTGCGGAATTAAAATGATAGAGATAGCAGAGGCTATGAACAGGTCAAAAGAACCTGCTTGGCACATATTAAATCAACATTAGGAGATCAGAAAGCTGTCCGCGCGTTGGATGCCGTGTTTACTCTCGTTAGATCAAAAACATGTTCGAATGAACATTTCCAACGCTCTGTTGGAGCAGTTTAGGTGCAATAAATCCGAGTTTCGGCGCCGATTAATTACTGTAGATGAAACTTGGATACACCATTATACGCACGAAACAAAAATATAGTCCAAACAGTGGACTGCAAAGAGGAAACCGGCTCAAAAAAAAAAAAAAAAAAAAAAGCTTTTTTTTTCGGCTGGGAAAGTGATGGCAACTGTTTTCCGGGATGGTCATAGACTTATTTTAATCGATTATCTTCAAAAAGGAAAAGCATTACAGGAGCATACTACGCATCATTACTTGACAAGCTGAAGGCAGAACTTGCGGAAAAACGACCACATTTGCAGAAAAAGAAAATCCTGTTTCACCAAGACAGCACACCGTCTCACATCTCAGCGGTTGCAATGGCGAAAATCCACGAATTACGGTTTGAACTGCTTGATCATCCGCCTTACTCACCAGATTTAGCCCCAAGTAACTTCTTTTTGTTCCCTCATCTGAAAATTGCGCTCGAAGGACAGAGATTTTGTCAAATGAAGAGGCAATGACCTTCGTGAACAATTATTTTGCAGAGAAAAACGCCGAGTACCATTTGGACAGGTTACAGAGGTAGGAACATCGCTGAGAGAAGTGTGTAGAGTTACAAGGAGACTATGTTGAAAAACGCCGAGTACCATTTGGACAGGTTACAGAGGTGGGAACATCGCTGAGAGAAGTGTGTAGAGTTACAAGGAGACTATGTTGAAAAACGTCGAGTACTATTTGGACGGGTTACAGAGATGAGAGAATCGCTGGGAGAAGTGTGTAGAGTTACAAGGAGACTATGTTGAAAAACGCCGAGTACTATTTGGACGAGTTACAGAGATGGGAGCATCGCTGGGAGAAGTGTGTAGAGTTACAAGGAGACTATGTTGAAAAACGCCGCGTACTATTTGGACGGGTTACAGAGATGAGAGCATCGCTGGGAGAAGTGCGGAGAGTTACAAGGAAACTACGTTGAAAAACGCCGAGTACTATTTGGACGGGTTACAGAGATGGGAGCATCGCTGGGAGAAGTGTGTAGAGTTAGAAGCAGAGTATGTTGAAAAACGCCGAGTACTATTTGGACGGGTTACTGAGATGGGAGGATTGCTGGGAGAAGTGTGTAGAGTTACAAGGAGACTATGTTGAAAAACGCCGAGTACTATTTGGATGGGTTACAGAGATGGGAGCATCGCTAGGAGAAGTGTGTAGAGTTACAAGGAGACTATGTTGAAAAACGCCGAGTACTATTTGGATGGGTTACAGAGATGAGAGCATCGCTGGGAGAAGAGTGTAGAGTTACAAGGAGACTATGTTGAAAAAACGCCGAGTACTATTTGGACGGGTTACTGAGATGGGAGGATTGCTGGGAGAAGTGTGTAGAGTTACAAGGAGATTATGTTGAAAAATTCCCAGCACTATGTGGGCGGGTTACAGAGTTGAGAGCATCGCTGGGAGAAGTGTGTACAGTTACAAGGAGATTATGTTGAAAGATATATTTTAAAAGGGTCTGAAAAAGTCTTGTATGTTTATTAGATCGGAAATTTTTCAGACCACCTGTATATTTCACTTGTGTTAACTAATGTAACTAGCACAAAATACTACAGGTGGGTAACCAAAATATCTTGGATTATGAATGCACTTAGGTTTCTTTTGCTGTGCTTAAATCTTAGGATAAAATAAATGTAGCATTAAGATCTCCGTGGATTTCATGCGGGATTGTGAGCATTGCACACCTGGCGTTCAATGCTTCGCGTCTCAAATGCGGGAGCAGCATTGACCCCTTCCACATCTGGAATACAATTTTCGTTGTCATAGCTCATTATAAAGCTGGAGGTTTTTGAGTAGTCTACGATAGATTTCTAAAAATATTTCAAAGTTACTATGAATATGTGAGACGTCGAGGTGCACATATGTCTTCTCAGTCGATTTTTGACTGAGAAGTTTCATTTGAGGTTTCAAAAACATAAACAGTACAGTGTAGTTTTAAGCTGTACTTATTCAACTCAGCGCTGGCATCTTCTCGATCTCCAGAGTTAACATGTTGTACAGAGAAGATTATCAAGAAGAATACCTACACATAAAAAAGTAGCTATATCTAACGGTTTCAATCCAAATTTAGTAGACAAAACAGTTAACAGACTCAACAAAGCTAAGAAAATAAAAGAAACCACCACCCTAGAACCTACAGGAGGAAAAGAGAAAAAACTTTTTAAAAAATTCACCTTCCACCCATCAGCCTATAACAAATTCCAAAAAATCTTCTCAAAACACAACATAACTCTTGCACCTCAAAATAGGTTTAATATCAGAAATTTGTTAAAAGGCCCTCCCAAAAATTCAATCACTACCAAAGAAAAACCAGGAATCTATGAGATCAAATGTGAAACTTGTCCTAAAATTTATATAGGAAAAACAAAAAGAAATGTTAACATCAGAGCTAAAGAACATCTAAGAAACATTAAAAATGGTGAAACAGAAAAATCAGCAGTGGCTTTTCATTTTTTGAATACTAGACATGTCATCAACTTGGAAACATCTCTAATAAAACATGTTAATCACCCCATAGACCTTTCCGTATGGGAAAAAAATCTTCATTAACAAAAATCGCCATAGAGTCATGAATTTTGAAACTCCACCACCGGACATCTTTGACAAGTACATCACGCCATCTATTGACAAAACGGAGAAAGAGGAAACCACTACAACTTGCACTAGTCGAGTATCAGCTGATGATAGGAGCAAGAGCTCTTGAAACATGTCCTGTGAATAAACAGTGTGAGTGAAGAATGTGTCAATATCTTCTCGATTCACTTTTGTACTATGTTGAATATGTTCTTATAGCATAGATCAACTATACGAAAATGTAAACATATTTACATTCGAGTGCATGGAATCGTGGCGATATAATGCGCAGTGGTTTATGTTGATAAGGAAATACTAAATTGCCTCTGCCACGCCCAACAGGGACTGATGTGATGCATCGCGAAGCATACCTTCCAGCTGCCCAGGTCATCTTTTTCCGCATTCCTTCCTTTTCGCCGCTCACCTAGGTCTCACCTTTGTTCATAGGGAAAGGATATGTGCCATATAAAAACTTACTCACTCAGGTTTGATGTGGAACACGAATGATAAACAGATCTTGCCATCATAAGAATAGAAACCGATCTTCAGGTGTTGGAAGCGTTGAGTATGCCTGGCATTTGGTTAAGATACCTATAGCGCCATTGCTGAGTTGTTATGGAGTATTTAGCGCTGCAAATGGAAGATGATTTTCACATTTCACTGCCTTGACTTCCTTAATAATCATAATGATGAAGCATTAACTTATCACAGTTGTAACTGGTTCCAGTAAAGTATTTTGTGCATAGACAAGAGCAACTCACAGGATGGCTCCATTCACACAGCGTTTAGTTAGGAGTCAAATCTAATGGGTATAAACATTGCTCATATAGACGTCTATTATGCACAATTTGTAGACATGGACATTTGCAATTCCTCACCGTTCACTGAGTTCATGAAATTGTTTGAAATTCTCCTTAACTTCTTGATCAGTTCGCAACGTACTATAGATCCATTGGTTCACTTGAGTAAATATAGACCGCGTATTCACCTTCCTTTACAATCTATTTTTTGTTGCTGATAGGTTTTGTGGACTGTTCATTGAGTGTACGTACAGTCATTGTGATACTGGTAGATATCCTTAGTTGCACAGCTACCTTCCTGTATTATCTATTTATTTAACTCTATACAGGAAAACTTTGCTTAAGTATTTATCGTACAACTGATGGAAATGTGAGGAAAGAAACAAATGTAGATTGGTGGATACACGGTATTTGAATTGGTGATGTAAAAGTGTAAGCTAGAGATACTAAGAGATACTAACCCCTAAGCCATCTCACTCAATATTGCAACGATACAACCAAGGATGGTAATGGATAATTAGCAGATGGCCAGATCGTACACGGGGGATAGCTCATTAGGTAGGATTCACATGCTTTGCGAGGAGGTTGGGACTTTCTATCAGGTGTAATTAGATAACAACATACCAAAAACTACAATTCTAGACAAGTAAAGGTTTACTATAGATATAAAGAAAGATATACATTGTTGGCCGCACCGGCCTGCTACCTGCCCTCACACGCTGCGTATACACACGCCCGTTCTGGACGACAGTTGCTAACAGAGAGAGCGAGGAACTAGCGTGCATAAACTTTACCATCAAGAAGAAAGAGGGAGAGTTCACGTGACAGTATTATGTATTTATCCACCAATCGTCAACTACACAGATGTTGACTTCTGTAACAGGATAGACCAAATCAGCTTCACTCTAAGCTTACAGCTATTTTTGGCTAGTTTCTGAGGTTCTACGTTTTAAAAATATTCCGTAATTTTTCAGCACTCCTAAAACACCAGTTTTTTTAAACAAGTGTCATTTCACAGTATCTCTTGAAATTCAGAAGTCACTTGATTTTGTTTTTATCATATGCAGTCCAATAAGAAGTTGATTTCTAGGTCAGATGCCAAAACAATTTTTCTAGAATTTAGTTTTTATAATACTTGATATGATTTCAGTGAACTTATGATTAAAAATAAGTGTCATATTTGAAAGTTGAAGAAATCTGCTGAGTTTCAGTGATGGAAACTGCAGTGGATGTTGTGGTAGCAGTGTTTCATAGCGAGATATTGCACGCTGATATTACGGTTCAGAAACCAGCTGATAACTTTGTACAGTTGAATGCACATTTTGACATGGACCATCATGATTGGTCGATATCTGCCGCATTTCCAAACGTTATTGTCAATATTAAATACCAGAAAGTCGACAGAATAGGTGTAACTTGGACATATTTAGTGCTAAGGAATTTGAAGCAGTTCAGTTTCGTCGATAACTTGAAGTTTTTTTAAGTTATTTTATTGTTTTAGTTTTAATTTGCCTCCTCCAGGTTAAGCCACATCAAACGATGACTGAAATGTTTGAAATGATGCTCAAATGAGCCCATAGAGATTAAATTACCTGACACTCGCCTTTAAGGATAAGGAATCCCTGACAAAACCTTCTCCAGCTAACTCACTGGCCGAGATTCAAACACGGAATCTCCTGAACGTGAGTCAGACACGCGACCACGCACGTTACAGAGACGGCTAATGGCATAATGTCAGAGCTCCTTTAAATGTTACTACTCCAAATTGTACATTCAGTAGAGATTCCTAGAAGTGGGTGTGGTGATGTGTCATATGGGGTTGACTGTAATGTCAGAACATTTGTTTAATCACTGGACTCGGTGCAATACACGCTACGTCCTGAAATAGACAGGTAAGTAAACTCTGCAATGAGCTCACATAGGCAATATCAGTAATGCTAAACATTATGCATTTACCGTTTATTTATACTTAAAATACATTTTGACAGACAGAACATTGCAGAAATATCAAACATACCCACACACCACTACCTTTATAATATCCTGGACAGAGTGCAACAAGAGCTCTATCGTTATTAAAGCAGCAGCCCTTACCAAAAAAAAAATAATAATAATAGTAATAATAATAATAGTAATAATAATAATAATAATAATAATAATAATAATAATAATAATAATAATAATAATAATAATAATAATAATAATAATAACAATAATAATAATAATAATAATAATAATAATAATAATAATAATAATAATAATAATAATAATAATAATAATAATAATAATAATAATAATAATAATAATAATAATAATAATAATAATAATAATAATAATAATAATAATAATAATAATAATAATAATAATAATAATAATAATAATAATAATAATAATAATAATAATAATAATAATAATAATAATAATAATAATAATAATAATAATAATAATAATAATAATAATAATAATAATAATAATAATAATAATAATAATAATAATAATAATAATAATAATAATAATAATAATAATAATAATAATAATAATAATAATAATAATAATAATAATAATAATAATAATAATAATAATAATAATAATAATAATAATAATAATAATAATAATAATAATAATAATAATAATAATAATAATAATAATAATAATAATAATAATAATAATAATAATAATAATAATAATAATAATGATAATGATAATAATAATAATAATAATAATAATAATAATAATAATAATAATAATAATAATAATAATAATAATAATAATAATAATAATAATAATAATAATAATAATAATAATAATAATAATAATAATAATAATAATAATAATAATAATAATAATAATAATAATAATAATAATAATGCAAAAGAGAAATATACAATTGTGGCCGCAAATATACAATTGTGTGTTAGAATGTTCTCAGGCTCAGCGTCGGTTCAGACAGGGCCGGATGTTATCTTAGAACTTCGGCACATGCGCAACTCTGTTGTATATTCTAACAAATACTACAAGAAGATGAAAGTTCGTCTTAAAGTCCTTTATTTGTCAATAAAATTGTTAGCACATTGCTGACTTATAAATACCTTCTATTTTACAGTTTAAATACGTCTCTAATGTTTCTTTATGTCTTTCCAGTAGGCACCAACTTGCGCTGCAAAAAGCTCGAAACTCACACGAACTCTAAGTACCAAGCATTGCTACTCCGCCAAGCCTCGAATGGCTTTGTATACCCTGGCGTGAGCAGGAGATGCTTCTGGAACTGGAAACCTCTCGAATTAGAGTCTCAAGCGGTCTTAGGGTAGTAACGGCATAGCTCGGAATCGTGGCGTCATAGCGCAAGACCTAGAGACTAACAAGCCCCCCATCTCGTCCTGTGAACTCAAGACAGGATGGAAGTGGATACGCCATTTACGTGCGCCAACATCAAAGTGGGAAGGCTACCGATATGACCTCGGTAAGGCCGCCTGGTGATCTAGCACTCCTTCTACTAGCTATGCAGGCTAGTACGCGGGAATATATGGCTTCCCTCAATCCCGTCCGGAGACGTACCCGATCTCCCACGGGTATCCGGAACCACTGCCCCCTCGAGTCCAACCCAATCCCAACAACTCCCTATCAGGGAGGGGCTCGAATATTCGGCCCGATGTTCCTCTAGTAACGTCAGAGGTACCGCGAGTACTAGGGGTCCTCAGCGCGCGCACCACAGCAGCTGAAGGGGACGGATCCCCTCCGCTACGGGAACAGTAATTATATACTGCTTCCAAAGATGTGAACAGCATAACAGAGGGCAGGCGACCCAACGAGCCACGACAGTGCAGACGGAAGGGTCGATAAAATTGGCTATTTGGAAACTCCCCGGCAGGCCACTACAGCCGGCATCCCACCCACGTGGTCCTGAAGCGGGTTACTAGGTCGGCCCGGAGACCGTCATACCGGAGGAAGAAGTGTTTACCAGGAATGTTTACATCATCCTGCCATGCAGCACCGAGACTCACGCCGACACTTCTACGTGAAAGACACCACCAAATGAGAGATGACGTGAAATGATAATGGAAATGAAATGGAGGGAGAGGAATTCAGGGTAAGTACTACCCAGCATCACCAGGTGACCCGAGAAAACACTCGAAAAAAAAAAAACCATGGGTCAGGTAGGCCAACCACGGGAATCAAACCCGGACCTCCTGAATGCGAGCCGCAGACGAAACGCGTCAGCCATCCCACTTTGTATCTTATTTGCTAAAGTTACATGTGAATCGATTCCTATTCGATGGAAGTGGGTTAGCGACGAACTCTACCCGAGTCAATGAACGAATCTTCACCACATAGAGGAAATCAGGTGACTGTAGCCGGTTTCATTTCACTGCTGTGATTATAACAGGTTCCTGTAAGTCACTAGTTCGAGGCGGCAGTTCCATCAACACAAACAAAAGAGGGTGTGAGCTGCAAGAACGGCCGTTGCTCATGGTGACATTTTTACCCGATTTGCATTATGACAGGAGTGTTGACGTTGAAGAGCGGAGGGTGTGATGGGGGAGGTGCATTTAGAGCTGCTCTTGATGGTAATCGCATAATCCTCCTCCAACGCGTCCAGATTCCGTGCTAAAACAGCCTAAACGCCAGCACGCTACTTGCTGTGAGACAACACTATGGTACTGACATTTCTCGCAAACTATGAGCACAGTTCCTTTCTGTGTATTTATACGAAACTTTAAGGCAAAATGCGAATTCAAGGCAAGAGCGGGTGATTCGAATTAATATTTTGAAAATGTTTCACAGAAGTCCTATTTGTCAGGTAAATACGAAAGCTATTACCTTATATTAAAGCCTAGACATTCTAGATTATTTTAAATGTTAAGTTTTTCGATGAAAGATTTTCTGTATACTTCCGCTTTCATTTGTATTCCGACCGGAAGCTAATCCAAGTAACCCGAAATTGGAGAATGAATGTGATTTGCATAGCGGACGAATCGGAATGGAAAAAAAACAATGGAACACTCAATGTCAATAATGTAATAATGAGAACAAAATAACACATTTCTACACTTGTGTATTAATTTCTCTATGCATCCCACACACATTTTCCAAATACGCATATATATACGTGGGAAGTCCCGATAGACCCGGCCGGCAGTAGGGCCAGACGGGAAGCATTCGACCACGCCTACCCATTTGTCTTATAGCGCTAACAAAGCTATGATTGGAAAAACATCACTGGCCGTCTCTTTCCCCTTCCCCTGCCGTCTGAAACCTTCGGAGTGATTCACTGAAACGCGAGACTTCCAGAAACAGCGATATTCCTATAAAAAGGGGGCTGCAGTTGGCGAGTCAGTTCGGTTTTTGGCGAGCAGCCGTGAGGAGCGCTAAGTGAGTTAACGGACCGGAAGACTGTGAACGTGCATCAGAGGAGTTGTACGTAACTGTGAGCCTGCAGTGGACCTGTGACAGACGAACTGGTGAATTGTAATTGTGTGCATTACGTAATTCTGTGTAATCGGCAAGTGTTCCAACTGTAATTCGGTGGAAATAAAAACATTTTTAAGTTGTGCAACTGGACTTTTAATTTTCACGAACCCACAATATATTATATATATATATATATATATATATATATATATATAATTTTTCAACATATTCTCCTTGTAACTCTACACACTTACTTCTCCCAACGATGCTCTCATCTCTGTAACCCGTTCAAACAGTACTCGACGTTTTTCAACATAGTCCCCCTGTAACTCTACACACTTCTCCCAGCGATGCTCTCATCTCTCTAACCCGTCCAAATAGTACTCGACGTTTTTCAACATAGTCTCCTTGTAACTCTACACACTTCTCCCAGCGATGCTCCCATCTCTGTAACCCGTCCAAATAGTACTCGGCGTTTTTCAACATAGTCTCCTTGTAATTCTACACACTTCTCCCAGCGATGCTCCCATCTCTCTAACCCGTCCAAATAGTACTCGGCGTTTTTCAACATAGTCTCCTTGTAACTCTACACACTTCTCCCAGCGATGTTCCCATCTCTCTAACCCGTCCAAATAGTACTCGGCGTTTTTCAACATAGTCTCCTTGTAACTCTACACACTTCTCCCAGCGATGCTCCCATCTCTGTAACCCGTCCAAATAGTACTCGGCGTTTTTCAACATAGTCTCCTTGTAACTCTACACACTTCTCCCAGCGATGCTCCCATCTCTCTAACCCGTCCAAATAGTACTCGGCGTTTTTCAACATAGTCTCCTTGTAACTCTACACACTTCTCCCAGCGATGCTCCCATCTCTATAACCCGTCCAAATAGTATTCGACGTTTTTCAACATAGTCTCCTTGTAACTCTACACACTTCTCCCAGCGATGTTCCCATCTCTGTAACCCGTCCAAACAGTACTCGGCGTTTTTCAACATAGTCTCCTTGTAACTCTACACACTTCTCCCAGCGATGCTCTCATCTCTGTAACCCGTCCAAATAGTACTCGACGTTTTTCAACATAGTCTCCTTGTAACTCTACACACTTCTCCCAGCGATGCTCTCATCTCTGTAACCCGTCCACATAGTACTCGGCGTTTTTCAACATAGTCTCCTTGTAACTCTACACACTTCTCCCAGCGATGCTCCCATCTCTGTAACCCGTCCAAATAGTACTCGGCGTTTTTCAACATAGTCTCCTTGTAACTCTACACACTTCTCCCAGCGATGTTCCCATCTCTGTAACCCGTCCAAACAGTACTCGGCGTTTTTCAACATAGTCTCCTTGTAACTCTACACACTTCTCCCAGCGATGCTCTCATCTCTGTAACCCGTCCAAATAGTACTCGACGTTTTTCAACATAGTCTCCTTGTAACTCTACACACTTCTCCCAGCGATGCTCTCATCTCTGTAACCCGTCCACATAGTACTCGGCGTTTTTCAACATAGTCTCCTTGTAACTCTACACACTTCTCCCAGCGATGTTCCCATCTGTGTAACCCTCCAAATAGTACTCGGCGTTTTTCAACATAGTCTCCTTGTAACTCTACACACTTCTCCCAACGATGTTCCCATCTCTGTAACCCGTCCAAATAGTACTCGACGTTTTTCTCTGCAAAATAATTGTTCACGAAGGTGATTGTCTCTTCATTTAACGAAAATCTGTCCTCCAAGCTTAATTATCAGATGAGGGAAGAAAAAGAAGTCGTTTGGGTGTAGATCCGGTGAGTAAGACAGGTGATCAAGCAGTTCAAACCGTAATTCGTGGATTTTCGCCATTGCAACCGCTGAGGTGTGAGACGGTGTGATGTCTTGGTGAAACAGGATTTTCTTTTTCTGCAAATGTGGCCGTTTTCCCGCAAATTCTGCCTTCAGCATGTCAAGTAATGATGCGTAGTATGCTCCTGTAATGGTTTTTCCTTTTTGAAGATAATCGATTAAAATTAATCCATTACTATCCCAAAATACAGTCTGCATCACTTTTCCAATCGAAAAAACAGTTTTTGCTTCTTTTGGAGATGCTTCCCCCTTTTAAGTCCACTGTTTGGACTGTATTTTCGTTTCGGGCGTATAATGCTGTATCAAAGTTTCATCTACAGTAATTAATTGGCGCCAAAACTTGGATTTATTGCGGCTAAACTGCGCCAACAGAGCGTTGGAAATGTTCATTTGAACTCATTTTTGGTCTAACGTGAGCAAACGCGGCCCGAACCCGCGGACAGCTTTCTCATGTGTAAATGTTGATTTAATGTGTGAGAAACACTTTTTTTTGACATGTTTTCATAGCCTCTGCTATCTGTCTCACTTTAATTCGGCGGTCGTCTAGCACCATTTGGTGAAGTTTGGTGATGTTTTCGTCTGTAGTTGCAGTTTTAGACGTCCCTAACGTTCTCCCAAGCTCTTACGGCCACGTCTAAATTCAGATGCCCAAAATTTCACTGTGTTAAGAGATGGTGCAAAGCCCCCATACAGAGAATCCAACTCATCTTTGATTTCCGTAGACGTATTGCCTTTCAAACACAAATATTTAATGAGAACTCGATACTCGATTTTGTCCATTTTCATAAATACAGTTGCATAAACTTACTCAAATGACTGTCATATATCAACTAAGCGTCCAAAATGGGCGAAACTTTGATGAGTAACCGACAACAGATGGGCAACGAAATTCACTATCTTTTATTTACGAGTGCTGCCATCTTCATGTTGAAATCGGTATCTTTTCAGACCACCCTCATATGAATTACTTCTTTCCCACAGCAGACACACAGATTTCGTGGTACCATTCTCCATTTTACTGGATTCATTTGTACATCATGTTATTCATCGTCCGATATAACTTAACGTTGGAGGACTAAATAAAAGAATGAAGCCCGGGCCTTACCTTAATCCGCTTTGCCCGCTATTGTAGCGATATATATTTTTGCCCGCTTGCAGCAGTGATTAAGTAACTATCATAACAAAAGGAGGATTATGGATGTAAGAAGGTCTATATTTCCTTCTTATATAAGTTTCTGGAGCAATTTCAATGCACATTCGTTATAAATCTCTCTTACGAAATGGAGCAATTATATGCGTCCTTTCGGGGAAAGAAGCTCAATTTCTGACTTAGACTAAACAAAACACAATCGTATTACACACTCAACTTGTTCAGGTAGTTAACTTCTTCGTCCACAAAATCATTCCAAGACAATACACTATCGTCTCCTAGGGAGATGATTTGGTAAAGTAATCCGAGCCGCCAGCATTCCGAATCACCTGCGCTTACCTTACTATAAATAGTTGACTATCGCAATGTGTTTAGTTAACTTCCCAATTAGTCTTTCATTAATTAAAACCTTCAGCATGATGCCTACCCCTGTAGCGCAGATGCTAGCGTGTCTGCCTCACGTTGAAGGGATCCCAAGGTCGAATCTCGGACAGGGTGAATATGGCCTTCTCCAGGGTTTTCCCTTATCCTTAAAGATAAATGACGAGTAACTCTAAGCCCTATGGATACTGAGCTCATTTGAGTGTCATTTCATCCGATGTGACAACGTTGGAGAACGTTAATTAAAAAAGAAGCTTCAAGATGTTATTGAAAAGTACAGAAGCAACTGAAAACTGTCTCTGAGGTTGAGTGGGGAGGCGGTCTTTGCCCGTTAGGAAGCTGGTTAAGTTCTCCCAGCACTCAACACCTCATAATGGAAGGTGACGGGTGAGGGTTACGAGGGAGGTATACTGTACAGGTTGGGATTTTTCTCGGGGTTTGCTCTGCATGGACTCACTTCTCTATTCCTGGGTCTGGGAATTGACTAGAATGTCAATTTCTAGTTTGAACTGTCGTACGAATTTTGTATGTGCGCATGTCCGAACGTTTTTGTATTTGATTTTAACAGACGTCCTTTCGAACCTCAGCTATAGGCAGTAGTCTGGGCCAGTGTGTAAAATCTGTAAATATTTTAGGTTTAATCCTTAATGACAAGTTAACTTGGAACAACCACATTGAAAAAACTAGAAAGTAAATTAAGCTCAGGACTTTTTGTGTTGCGATATTTAGCCAACTTTCTCTCAGTAGATACGAGTAAGTTAGTATATTTTGCATTAATATATTCACACATTTCTTATGGCATCGAGCTGTGGGGACACACTTCCAAATTAAACTTAAACAGAATTTTTCTCCTACAACAAAGAGCTATCGGTTATCTGGCAAAAATGGCACGTACGAGTTCAACCAGGCCGTATTTAAAAAAATTAAACATACTTACTCTTCCCTGCATATATATTCTGCGAACAATACTTTATGTATATAACAGGAATATAACCTCCACAAATTCCGATGTCCGCACATATGAAACAAGGGGAGATAATAACTATATAAAGGTCACAGGCTAAAACTTTTTGAACATAAGCCCCAATACTTTGGTCCAAAACTACTTAATAAGCTTCCGGAAAGCCTTAAAATACTGTGTCAGCTGCTAAGTTTAAATCTAAACTGACTAAATTCTCGTTAAGCAGAGCCTATTACAGTATAGATGAATATTTTGATGACAACTTATATGGTGTTAAATAATGTGACTTTGTGGGTTGGTGAAATTAAAAGTCCAATTGCACAAACTCAAAATGTTCTTTATTTCCACCGGATTACAGTTGGAACACTTGCCGATTACACAGAATTACGTAGCGCACAAAATTACAATTCACCAGTTCATCTATCACAGGTCCACTCTGCACTCGCAATTACGTACAACTCCTCCGATGCACGTACACAGTCTTCCAGTCCGTTCTCTCACTCGGCGCTTCTCACGGCTGCTCGCCAAGAACTGAACTGACTCGCCAACTGCAGGCCTTATATAGGGTTAGATCGCCGTTTCTGGAAGTTTCGCGGCGCGCACAATTAACCCGAGGTTTCCAGACGTCTGGTGGGAGGGGAAAGAGACGATACAGGGCTCGTGCCGCTCTCCTAATCATCCCTTCAGTTAGTGACACGAGACAAATGGGTAGGCGTGGGCTTAATGCTTCCCGTCTGGCCCTACTGCCAGCCGGTTCTATCGGGAATTCCAACGTTCGGGTGACAAGAATTAGGTTTTGCATATATATATATATATATATATATATATATATATATATATATATATATATATATGTGTGTGTGTGTGTGTGTGTGTGTGTGTGTAAGAGAGAGAGAGAGAAGATCAATGACAATTTTTTTGACATTTCTAATAGTTTACTTTTAAGAGACAGTATGTATTACAAATGACACGGCTTAGTTGTGTTCAAACACTGTATTAAGTTGCAATAAATATGAATATGTGTGAAAGTTTCAGCAATGCAACTAAGCTGCAATGCAATTATATTGAGCACGTACAGGTTTGACATTAAAGGGAGTCTAGAGAGCCAGACTGGCTCTCCTCATCGCTCGCTGGCATCTGTTTCTAGGGTTAGCCTTGTTAAGAAGAAAGCCAACCGACATGTGTTTTTCTATACTCCTGGAAATGGAAATAAGAACACATTGACGTCGGTGTATCAGACCCACCATACTTGCTCCGGACACTGCGAGAGGGCTGTACAAGCAATGATCACACGCACGGTACAGCGGACACACCAGGAACCGCGGTGTTGGCCGTCGAATGACGCTAGCTGCGCAGCGTTTGGGCACCGCCGCCGTCAGTGTCACCCAGTTTGCCGTGGCATACGGAGCTCCATCGCAGTCTTTAACGCTGGTAGCATGCCGCGACAGAGTGGACGTGAACCGTATGTGCAGTTAACAGACTTTGAGCGAGGGGTATAGTGGGCATGCGGGAGGCCGGCTGGACGTACCGCCGAATTGCTTAACACGTGGGGCGTGAGGTCTCCACAGTACATCCATGTTGTCGCCAGTGGTCGGCGCAAGGTGCACGTGTCCGGCGACCTGGGACCGGACCGCAGCGACGCACGGATGCACGCCAAGACCGTCGGATCCTACGCAGTGCCGTAGGGGACCGCACCGCCACTTCCCAGCAAATTAGGGACACTGTTGCTCCTGGGGTATCGGCGAGGACCATTCTCAACCGTCTCCATGAAGCTGGGCTACGGTCCCGCGCACCGTTAGGCCGTCTTCCTCTCACGCCCCAACATCGTGCAGCCCGCCTCCAGTGGTGTCGCGACAGGCGTGAATGGAGGGACAAATGGAGACGTGTCGTCTTCAGCGATGAGAGTCGCTTCTGCCTTGGTGCCAATCATGGTCATGTGCGTATTTGGCGCCGTGCAGGTGAGCGCCACAATCAGGATTGCATACGACCGAGGCACACAGGGCCAACACCCGGCGTCATGGTGTGGGGAGCGATCGCCTACACTGGCCGTACACCTCTGGTGATCGTCGAGGGGACACTGAATAGTGCACGGTACATCCAAACCGTCATCGAACCCATCGTTCTACCATTCCTAGACCGGCAAGGGAACTTGCTGTTCCAACAGGACAATGCACGTCCGCATGTATCCCGTGCCACCCAACGTGCTCTAGAAAGATTAAGTCAACTACCCTGGCCAGCAAGATATCCGGATCTGTCCCCCATTGAGCATGTTTGGGACTGGATGAAACGTCCTCTCACGCGGTCTGCACGTCCAGCACGAACGCTGGTCCAACTGAGGCGCCAGCTGGAAATGACATGGCAAGCCGTTCCACAAGACTACATCCAGCATCTCTACGATCGTCTCCATGGGAGAATAGCAGCCTGCATTGCTGCGAAAGGTGGATATATACGGTACTAATGCCGACATTGTGCTTGCTCTGTTGCCTGTGTCTATGTGCCTATGGTTCTGTCAGTGTGATCATGTGATATATCTGACCCCAGGAACGTGTCAATAAAGTTTCCCCTTCCTGGGACAATGAATTCACGGTGTTCTTATTTCAATTTCCAGGAGTGTGTTATAGTCGTGTATTTCCTTCCAGTGCAAAATATTCAGTATAAAATATTTATGCTAACCCAATATATTTTGTGTTGGTGACCAAGGGGAAAAGTTACAGTGGTCAGCACCTCTGAAGTCAAAAACCCCAGTTCAATTGTTGGCTTGGGCTTGGAATCTTTTCCTGCCTTTCCACAGGAAAGAAAGTGTTTAACGTTAAACAAGATTAAAAACAACGTTAAGTAACCCTAAGTCAGAGGTGTTTTCTAACTCAGAACGCCTTTTGTGATCATAGACGTTAAAGCAGCACACACAGACATATATATATATATATATATATATATATATATATATATATATATATATATATATATACACACACGGAGCATTTTGTATCGGAAATAAAACAATTATTAATTTTAGAAGATATAAGACAGAAATATCCTTTATAATACACGTGTGCATTGCTGAATTTGCAGGAAAGCCACTGAAAGTTTCTAATGATTATGCATTTTAATGATTATGCATTTATAGACCTAATGGAAATGTGTACAGTAGAATGAATGAAAGGATTTTATGTTCTTATCCACTAAATGACGGAATGTCTACTGTAGTTTGTCAGTTTGAATTTTCATAACTTTTTTTCCAATTTTTAGGTTTCAATGCACCTCGCGCTTATTTTAGTGTAACTTTCAAAGAGGTACGCTAATTGTAAATAGTTTAAATTATTGTTGAATATATTCCGGCATAGTACTTTTAAAATTTTTTTGGTATATTCAGTTGGTAAAACATCGATAGCTTTTTAAATACTGATGCTGGAGAAGAGATTTTTCCTGTATTTTAATTAGGATAGTTATTGTAGCTCCTTCAAATCAGTGTTTGCAGGTATACTTTATAGAGATCTGCTGCCAATCGAACTGGAATATTTCTGCCATGTACAAAAAGGAATGGGTACAAGATTGAGAAAACTTAAAGGCACTTGGGAAAAACAAAATTAACTGATGGGAAAACAATCAAAGGACGTCTGACAGACTCAACCATTAATCAGCTAACTGAACATTATGGGAAGGTTATCAGAGACTATTTAACATAATCTTGAGTGCATGACTAGAGCAGTGTGGGCTACCTACTTAAACAAAGCTTCCACTGATATCAAACCACTGCACAAGTTCTGCTCTGTGGGTGGGTGAAAACATAAAAAGACAGAACCTGATGGTAAACTGCATGAATATCCCACACCTAAGGCAGTAATTTTGACAGTGAAACCTATTTATGCAGATCTTGCTAATCTAGAATTCCGACAACCTGGAAGGGACCATGAGGCCACAAGATGACCCCCAGGAGGTGGACTTCTATGACCGCATTAGGCGGGAGGTCCGTCGATACTTTCGGCGCCCCCTAATCATGAGGATGTCCTTCCCATCATAAGACCCAGAGAGCTCCACGGCGCACTCCGGTGTCTCAAACCTAAAAAGGTGGCGGGTCCTGATGGATTAACTTCTGTCATGCTGCGCAACTTCCCTTCAGGGCCGCGCTTTATCTCACACGTGCCTTCAATATGTGCCTCACTTAAGTCACTTTCCACGTATGTGTAGGGAGGTGAGGGTGGTATGCATTTTGAAGCCCGGGAAACATCCGGTTCATCCTGCCAACTACCGCTCCAACAGCCTCCTCTCTATCCTCTCGAAGACATTTGAGAGGTTATTCTTAAACCGCTTGTTCCCATTTCTAGGAGACATTCAAGCCATTCCTCCTCATCGGTTTGGTTTTCGTCCTGGGCACTCAACTTCCCAGCAGATGCTGCGCGTGGTGGAGGTTGCAGCCCTGGGTTTCCAGGACAGGGCATACATCGCGGCTGTTTCTGTGGATGTGCAGAAGGCCTTCTCTACCACCTGAAATGCGGGTCTACTCCACAAGCTCATCCATCTGGAGCTACCAACACAAGTCACTCGCCTCATTCACTCTTTTCTGAAACGTCAATCATTTACAGTCACAGTGGCAGGATAATCATCAACAACAAGATCTATTAGGGGTGGAGTCCCTGAAGGTTCTGTTTTGTCCCCTGCGCTTTATAGCGTCTATGTGGCTGACCTTCCCACCGGATCGAACGTCAACTTAGCCCAATATGCTAATGAAATTCTGTTATATTCCACCAATAGACAACCAGACAGAACCCTCAACCCCATTCAGAAACACCTCCGCCTCCTCCAAGATTGGTGCACGCTCTAGCGGTTGTCCATCAACCCGGAGACTGCCCGCCTTGGTATCGTGGTGGTAGCAGGTCTGCCTCACGTTCAAGAGGTCCCGAGTTCGAATCTAGGTCAGGGAGACTTACCTGGATAAGGTTTTTTCCGGGGTTTTCCCTTATCCTCAAAGGCGAATGTCGGGTAACTCCAAGCTCTATGGACCCTGGGCTTATTTGAGCATCATTTCACCCATTCCATTCATCGTCCGATATGACTTAACGTTGGAGGACGTAAATTACAAACAAACAACCCGGAGAAAAGCCAAGCCATTCTATTTGCAAAGCGCCACATTCCCGCCAACTTCTCCACATTCACCTATTCCGGACGAAGTATAGCGTGGGAGAATTCTATTAAATACTTGGGAGGGAACTTGGACAAGGGCCTAACTTTCGGGGAGCACGTTCGAAGGTTGTCGCACTGGGCGAATGGGGCCACCGGCTCACTTTACCTGATGTTGCACTCCACGATGCCCGTTTCCTTGAAGCCTTTTCCTGCTTTAGTCCTCCCTATAGTAATGCTTTATGCATGCAAAGTCTGGGGTATGACAGGCTACAACCTTCTGCTGCTCCAACGTGTACAGAACAGATGCCTTAGGGTTATTTATTCTGTATACAGACGGTTACCCGTGAGGTTACTCCACGAGGCTTCATGCGTCCGATATGTGGAGGATGAAATTAGGCGCCGGACCACAAAATTCTACGCCAGTTTACCAATCTATCAGAGCGCCCTGGTTAGGTCTCTTGGGGATTATCGTCCAAGAGATCCCGCTTAAAGCGATACCAGCTACCACGAATGGCGTGTGGGCACTACCGGTAACCATAGGGTACATATTTCAGCCTAAAACTAAATTTCTCCCCATCCAAGATTTGCCGGGGATAGCTTTTTGCTGATCTTCCAAATTTTAACACCATTCCGGCGCACACGGGCCATTGCACCCGAACTTGCAACCATTGAGGCGCTACAAGCTACTTCTTCCCCCAACATAAAATTACAACCGCTATCCTACAACCACCACATCTCGTCACTACACGGTTAAGCCCTACTCAGGATCTTATGTCCATTACTGTCCACTGTGTGTGTGTGTGTGTGTGTGTGTGTGTGTGTGTGTGTGTGTGTGTGTAACCATGCTACAATTCTACTGGATTCCATTATAACCCTTAACTTTTTCAAAGTGCGGTGTTTGAAACCCAGCTCCTTTAGGAGGATGCGCAAAGTGCAGTGCCCATAAGGAAAATCACAAATTTCTTGCAAATGTGCAACCAATTCGTCTAAGGTGTGCGTCCTCCCTTTTGCATAGAATCTATAAATTTCTCGGCGAATTAAATCGCATGTGAAATTATCTACTTTAGGGGCGCCGGGGTAGCGCGGTGGTTTCGTTCGCGGCTCCCGTTCTAAGGGTCCCGAGTTCGATTCCCGGCTCTGGGGTTGGCGATTTTAAGTCGGCCCTATCCACGCCTTCACCTCTGTCTAGCACACGTGAAGCATCCCCTATGCCCAACGTGGTTCGGAGTCCACGGTAAAAACTGTAGGTCCTCTCACCTCACCGCCATCTTCACTATCACCCTATTATCGGAGGTAATGGACACCGCCCTCTGGGTGCCTCCACCTGAGAAATGGGTCCGGTCATCACTTGGTGGGGTGAGGTTACCCCGAAGGCCAAGGTTGCCATGTGAGGAGTGTTAGTAACTAACTATTATCTACTTTAGAGAAATGTTTCCTTTTGTTTTCACACTTGATCGGCGTCTTTGGTGTTCCTTCCGTCACAGTATTTCTTACTGTATTTCTGTGAATACCCATAATTTATCAGGTACATTGCACGACCCCTTACCAAGATTATTTTTTAGCACATATTTATATGTGTTCAAAACAAGCGCTTGAATTTGCTTAGAAACAGTTCCCGTTACAAACTTGTTTTTTTAGACTTCTTCAGTAATATAACTCGGCCCAGCTATTGACACTATTGTCATCACTTTGATTATTTTCACTTGACTGAAAGTTATCTACTACTTCATTTGCATTTACCACTGCATTTCCCTCCTACGGTCTCCACATCGTGACACACAACGAATTTCTGCACGTAATGAAACATATTAACTGGAAGTTGGAACTTTGCCAACTGAGACTCCACGTAGAGTAAACATGCGACTGTCGTTTGAAGAAAATCAGGGTTGCTATTGGTCCTCAACTACAGTGTTCCATTTCTGAAGTGTGGAGATTTATGATGGTCATTAGTGGGTGTGAGGGCAGGTTGCTTTGAGCGGCAACTGCACACGCGTTCACTAGACAGACTTTACATGTCTGACCGCCCAACGTGCCGTTCCTCAGCTCGCCAACGCCTCTGCTGCTGCTGCAGAATTTGACAGGGAAAGGTCAATGTGAATGAATCTTTTAATAGTGTGATTTGGTCTCGAGTACCTATAAATGTTTTTGCTGGTCTAAAAGCTCTATATCTTTGTGCAAATAATGCAGATATCACATTTAATGAAGGGAATGCTGGTAGAACGGAATCCACTAATGCCCGATTTCACCAACAGATGTTAAAATCGACGTTAACAAATGTAACGTAACAATGTCACAGCGCTGAAACTAATGTTAAATTTCTTGCATTTCACCAACCTGTTTTCTTAAAATGTTAACAAACCTGTGTTAACGCCAAGAAACTTGTAAATATCACAGCTATAGAAGACTATGGATGATTTTCTGAACGTACTCCGATGCGCCTTTGTTTTCATTTTCGTCTGCACAAATGGCGGATGAACAAAATCATAAATAAAGCCGTGAGACAAATTTCTCATCGACGGAGAAAGAATTGTTAATTGAAATGGTGACGAAGTGTAAGGATATCGTGGAAAATAAGAGGACGGATGCGGTGAATGTAAAAGAGAAAGATGTCGCGGGGAAAATATTGGAAAAGAATTTAATTCAAATGCATGTGTCACTACTACAAGCACCAAACAACTTGTCAGTATTACGTAAATTTAAAACGAAGTGCGAAGAACAAGTGCCTTAAACGTTTCAAGACGGCAGGTGGACAATGTATTATACATATAATTCAGTGAATTATAAAATTGCAAAGTTATTAATACTTGGAGCAAAGGCGAGATCGGCATAGTTATTTCAAACTCATGTATATTCTAACTCATTATTACGTAAATTTAAAACGAGGTGCGAAGAAGGGCAAGTGACTGGAACGTTTCAAGACGGCAGGTGGACAGTGTATTATCCACATAATTCAGTGAATTATAAAATCGCAAAGTTATTAATACTTGAAGCTAAGGCGAGATAGTCATATTCCTTTCGATGCATGTTCTAACTCAGTATTAGGTAAATTTAAAACGTGGTGCGAAGAAGGACAAGTGACTGGAACGTTTCAGGACGGCAGGTGGACAGTGTATTATCCACATAATTCAGTGAATTATAAAATTGCAAAGTTATTAATACTTGAAGCAAAGGCGAGATCGGCATAGTTATTTCAAACTCATGTGTATTCTAACTCATTATTACGTAAATTTAAAACGAGGTGCGAAGAAGGGCAAGTGACTGGAACGTTTCAAGACGGCAGGTGGACAGTGTATTATCCACATAATTCAGTGAATTATAAAATCGCAAAGTTATTAATACTTGAAGCTAAGGCGAGATAGTCATATTCCTTTCGATGCATGTTCTAACTCAGTATTAGGTAAATTTAAAACGTGGTGCGAAGAAGGACAAGTGACTGGAACGTTTCAGGACGGCAGGTGGACAGTATATTATCCACATAATTCAGTGAATTATAAAATTGCAAAGTTATTAATACTTGAAGCAAAGGCGAGATCGGCATATTCCTTTCGATGTATATTCTAACTCAGTATTACGTAAATTTAAAACGAGGTGCGAAGGACAAGTGACTTGAACGTTTCAAGAAGGCAGGTGGACAGTGTATTATGCACATAATTCAGTGAATTATAAAATTGCAAGGTTACTAATACTTGAAGCTAAGGCGAGATAGTCATATTCCTTTCTATGCATGTTCTAACTCAGTATTACGTAAATTTAAAACGAGGTGCGAAGAAGGACAAGTGACTGGAACGTTTCAAGATGGCAGGTGGACAATATATTATCCACATAATTCAGCGAATTATAAAATCGCAAAGTTATTAATACTTGAAGCTAAGGCGAGATAGTCATATTCCCTTCGATCCATTTTCTAACCTCTCTTGTACTTCTGCAGTAACCTTCATAACAACATGTTTCGACAGTCTATACCTCAGTAAAACAATTTTCTTCGGATAGTTCCTCAAAATCATTTCTCCTCATAGGCCGTACTCTATTATGAATGCCATTTAGACGTCTTAAATATCGCAAATTGACATCAACAGCTGAGTTCATGCTCACCATTTTGACCATTTACAATTGTTAAGGACTTAACAGTAGAAATCCGGCTTGTTAGTGTAACATGAGATTTAACACGAGTGTTACGCTAACACTTGTTGGTGAAATGCAATTTTTTTTTTTTTTTTTTTTTTTTTTTTTTTGCTATTGCTAAACTCGTGTTAAGTCTTAAAATTTGTTGGTGAAATGGGGCATAAATGACGGAATGTCTACTATAGTTTAATGTCGGCTAAGAAATGATGACTCCACCACCCTTACCAGAGCAATATCGAGACATTCATTACTTTTAATGTTCGCATTTATACTCTCTTCTGTGCGATAAAAAAGAAAGTGATAAAACGAAAACGATAAAACTGTATAGATAGTCAGCTATGAATGGTCGAGAGCTAATACTCCTGTACAAGATCGACATTGACAACAGAGTCAAATAGTCAGTGCTAGGATACACCGTAGTGTAAACAATTTGTCTATTAGAGTCTGCTACAACTGCAATAAAGTCATTACAGCTTGGGCGACAGTACAAAGTACATAGGCCGTTTTCGGGCTGAGTGCCTCTGACACATTTTCCGCCTCTTTACACAGTACATCAATCACTAGACAATAATGAAGTGATTGAAATGGGCGTCGAGGATAATTCAACTAGAGTTTCATTTCAAAACCTGTGTAGCAGGTAATAAAGAGGGAGTGCAACTCTGAAAGTTTAAAATGTAATTATCTCCAAGCGTTTTCGCTCTTGCTGCTCCGAGAGTCAAGGATCTAATAACTACGACCTAAGTAGCGAAGAAAAGCCCCAATACACACTCAATATACGCGAATTAAATACTGCTCAGAGTTCACAGGATGAAGAGCTCCAACTTATTGACTTTCTCTACTAATTAACTACCTATTGTACGTGAAGGAAGCAATACATCCCACCTCCAAAAAACTCGACACAAAGATATCACCCTATGGACATGTTTATAGACTCCTTGAATTAATAATAATAATAATAATAATAATAATAATAATAATAATAATAATAATAATAATAATAATAATAATAATAATTAATTATAATAATTAATTATAATAATTAATAATAATAATAATAATAATAATAATAATAATAATAATAATAATAATAATAATAATAATAATAATAATAATAATAATAATAATAATAATAATAATAATAATAATAATAATAATAATAATAATAATAATAATAATAATAATAATAATAATAATAATAATAATAATAATAATAATAATAATAATAATAATAATAATAATAATAATAATAATAATAATAATAATAATAATAATAATAATAATAATAATAATAATAATAATAATAATAATAATAATAATAATAATAATAATAATAATAATAATAATAATAATAATAATAATAATAATAATAATAATAATAATAATAATAATAATAATAATAATAATAATAATAATAATAATAATAATAATAATAATAATAATAATAATAATAATAATAATAATAATAATAATAATAATAATAATAATAATAATAATAATAATAATAATAATAATAATAATAATAATAATAATAATAATAATAATGATAATAATAATAATGGATTTTACCATTTAAAATCTCTGTAGCGTGTGAAGAAAAGTTTATTTTCTGTTTTGTTTTATGTGGCGCTTTTAAATACAATCTACAGTCTGATTTTTAAAAGAAGATACGTGAAGGTCATCAGGCAAGGGACCTGAAGGGTAAGAAGGAAAGGTCGTTGCTATGGTACGTAAACAAAGGCTGCCAGATTGGATACACTGGTGATTGACATACTCCTAAGCTCAGTTTTTAGCTACTTGTATGTGGGGAACAGAGTTTGCCTAGTTGCGCTGTGTATTGTTAGCCTACTTTGTTAAAACACAATTAAAATACGTTTTTATGGAAGCAAGACGTAGTGGCGGTAGGATTAGAGGTGGACTGAGGAATCATGGCTCAAGGCAAAGATCAGTTTACGGTTGGGGTGTTACATTGTACAACCAAGCTAGAGAATTTGTCTGTTCTCTTATAGAATTCTTCCAACAGTAAGACGAGAGTTTGTCCCTTATCAATGAACAGCTTATTCCTTTTATCCAAAAGCGACAGTCACATGTCAGTAGATATTGTCGCGGCAACGCTCATAAAAGTTTCGCGCGAAGCCGTTATCTACGATAGCGCGGCTAGTGTACACAAAGAGCCGGCAAATAAAGATAGCTAAGAAAAAGGAGTTGCCGGCACAGATAGGATTTTACGTTTGGAAGGTTCTAGTGATATCTTGATTGACAGAGAAGGTTTTCTTATTTGTTCCGGAAACCTCTCGAATTTATAAATGAGATACGCAAGAGATTGTGACACGCCAGCGGACAGTTAAGTGCAGAGTTACTACCCCCATTAGTCCTGTACTTGTAGGACGTAAAACCCGGGCCTCCTTCTACCCGAGAGCGATGGAAAACTCCGGGGCTCTTTCCATAGGGCAATATCTGATTTCTTAAAAAGCAGCCCCACCCTGTTGAGAACACCGTCAAGACGGAATGGAAGTGGATATGCCACTTACGTGCGTCAACCCCGCAGGGAAGACTACCAAAAACCTCGGTTGGGCCGCCTGGTGATCTAGCACACCTTCTACTAGCTCTGCAGGCTAGTACCCGGGAATTATTAGCCAACCCTCTACCCCCTCAGGGCGGCCGTAGCCTGGCCGGAAGTACCCATTTGCCCGTGGGTGTCGGGAACACACTGCCTCCTCGAGTCCAACCCAATCCGAACAACTCCGCTACGGGAGGGGCTCGGTATGTTCGGCCCGAGGTTCCTCTAGTAACGTTAGAGGTACCACGAGTGCTAAGGGTCCGCAGCGCCTGCACCTCGGCAGCTGAAAGGGGATGGATCCCCTCCTCTACAAGAACGCCAGCGGACAGTTGTAAAACGAGAGTGAGTCGCGAGAGCGTAAGCAGTAAACAGATGTTAAGTGTTGTTGTAACGAGAGCTGACGTAATCAGAACACTGTTATTGTCATCGACCTTGGAAGATTGTGTTGTATATTTGACGTAATGTTGTTACGTGAGAATTGAACAGTGTAGTGCTACGAAAACAAAGAACATTTGGAATATCTGCAACTCGGACTTTTAATTTTACAAACCCACAAAGTTACAATGTGCTTGCACGTAAAAGAATTCCTAGGGGTCAAAATTCCGGCATATCGGTGGCGTTGATATGAACATGTCAATTAATAAAGTCGTTAATCATAGTATATTGCGATATTAATGTATACGGAACGAGGAAAGGTTTGAAAAAAACGAGGCGCTTACACCAAGTTTTTCTTAATTCTTGAGATTTCAGTATGTGCTGACCCCATGTGTGTTGCACTTTATTTTTTGCACTATGTGTATTTATATCAATCTGAATTTTAGCAATTAAGATATTAGCTGAAATTTTAATAAATACAACTGAAGATAACTGTTAGATTTTAGAACTGCGTAGCCTATATGTGTTTCTATGGAGAAATACTTACCGCACGTGTGCGGGAATGTCAACTTACGATACATAGCAACAATAACGGTATGTATGGAACATTAGTTACATAGTACAAACAATTATTTAAAAGAACTCACACATGTGAAGACCCTACAACTTAGTGAATGTGTGAACAACTTATTTCTGTTTTTAAAGTAGGCTAATACAGATTAACTGTGCATATTTTTTTTTTTTTTTTTTTTTGAGGTGAGATAACTCGAACCCTTGTTTATGTTTCGAGTGTTGAGAGGATAAAAAAAGCGATCTGATGGGCGACATTGCACTACCCACGTGGAGCAACAGATGACCTTCACGTATCGTCTTTTAAAAATCAGACTGTAAGTATATTTCAAACCAATTAGCAATAGTATTTTACGTAGGAAATTCTTGTGAAGTTTTAAGCTATCAGCAGAAGTATGTGAATTGCTTTTCTCCATTTTAGGCTGACAGTTCACACGGTGTGGGCCAGCTGCAAGAAAAAGTGGAACGTCTGTTTGGAGAGGAAGCAGGAATACACGTCTAGTGTGAGCAGTCTTGCCATGCAAGAAGAGCCTATGTGTAACTGTAAATAAAAAGGATACTGAAGAATATTCTTAGTTCTTTGAGTATTATTCTTTCTTATTTTAATGAAAATTAATATTTGGAGTTTCCCTCGCTTTCAAAATCACACCTCGCCACTGTTTACACGATAAGGTGTGACAGAATGTGATAATATGCAGTAATGGAGGACAAAATAACACGCAAGATGTAAGTATTCACATAGAGTTGTTATATTTCAGTAAGTTCACATTTCCTGTATTTGTATTACGCAGATATTAAAAAAACGAGCTTAAAACTTCCTTCATTTGTAGCAAATTCACCAGTTTAAATTCCTCTTAGATTTCCACAACCTCAAACAAATAAGACATATGAATTTTCGCTTAGGAAATTTTAACACCTATTATTTAATACCTTCATTTGTTCACTCGTTTTGTATACCTTTGAGACTCCACAGGGTTTCATTTACATTTAATACTAGAGTTTTTGTTGTTTTAATTTGTGAATATATCTTAAGGGTTAGCCAGGCAAACTGACATCTGTAATCGCATTGTGCTGGATTAACATTGTTTATTGAACACCTTCAGTTGTTCTCTTATCATTTAAATAATATATACAGTATGCGCAATTTATCTTGAGCGTTCGTCTCCCAAATCCTCACTCGGTAGGTTTCGGCTAACTCCGTAAACACATATGACAACTTAGAAACATGAAATGCGCTATACTAGTACACTAAACTAGTACACTCTGACATCTAGTGACTAATATGCTAAACTTTTAAGCGCGCTCTTTGTTTTCTATGTGCATTCGTTTTGTGCAAGTTTGAGGTTGATTAATATAGCTTAACCAGTTTCTAATTATGGCTGATGGCACACCAAACTCATCATCATATGTACCTTCCGAGCAACGAACTCCCACTCGGAAACATACACGTACAGTCGTGCATAGTGGTGGCCGCAAAATAATAGCAAAAGTTGCAGAAAGTTGCGATATAGAAAAGGATAACAACCAGTTAATGCTTCCACTCAGCAAATCTGCTTACACAGGAAAAAGCGTCAGCACTGTCAGGCGTTTTGTACATCTCATCCCAATGAATCTCCAAAAACACCAGGAAAAAGCAGGCAAGGCTGTGATCTGTGCATGGTAATAATAGTGATGTTTTCTTTCTTTCTTCTTTTCCCGTCAATCCTTTCCTTTTTGGCTTTCTCCTTTTCCTTGTATCTTGCTTTTTTATCTTTCTTTTTCTCTTGATCTGAGCCCTTTGTATATTTCTACATAGCTTTCTATTTCTCTCCATTACCAAAGCTACACCGGTAGAGGCCAACAAACCTAGGAGCAAGACTTACCTACGTTGTGCATGTTATGGTTCTCGAAAGTGGACACACTATTATTCGTTCACCTCCGTATAACTGTGATCTGAATGCAATTGAACTGACGTGGGCAAAAATAAAGAACGTTTTCAGAGGACACAACGTTACTGGTGATATGTCAGCCACAAACCTAGAAACTTGCTATAGAAACATTCTCTTCTATAACTGCGACGGATTGGGAAGGATACTGCAAGAAGGTCCAAGAGCTGGAAATGAAGTATTGGAGAAATAATGGTATAATAGAAAATGCGATTGATTAAATTAACATCAACACATCAGAGGATACTAGCGATGAAACTGATGCAGTGGACTCAGAAATCGAAGAATCACAAAGCGAGTGAATGAGTACTTATAACTGTCATAATATTTGTTTACTGATTTTGTGTGTTTCATAAATAGTAAGTATATAAATATACAGCTTATCGGATCGAGTTCAATTTAATGTTTGTCCACAGATCTCACACTTGCGGTGCATATCTTCACTTATCTTACACGCTATTTTGCTGAACTCTGTTTTTCAAGGTTGACCACACTGCAGAAACAAATTAGTGTTAGCTCTCTTTTCTTCCCCTCTGCCCGCACTACCCCGTAAATCCAGCGCTCTGCTTATCTTGCGCGTACTGTACTTGTTTCATCAAGCGCATTCCAGAGGTCTCAGGTTCTGTTCCAGTCGACCCACCGGCCTTTGGCTTTTCGTGATTTTCCCTGACCGGTAGTTGAATTCCTCTCTTTTTCTCACTCAAGCACTCTTTCAATTGATTCTAGATTGTGTGACATATTTCGAGTATGTAAAACTGCAACAAAGTAAGATTGCATAATTGCTACTCTAATGCTACATCTCTCCGTGGACGCTAGAGGGCTGTTTGGTCGACGGGTCTGTCAAGACAGTTGCAGAAATGGGACGGGTCTTTGAACTTGGAACTCGGCTGGAGATCTACCAGCATTACACCGATTACTTCATCGTCATCTTTCCTATCACTTCATTTCTCGTGCTTTCCCTTCCGGCGTTGCGCTGATCACTCATCCCGGAATCTCTCTGATCAGAAAATCTGTGATTCTCAACCTGTTGCCTACGGGTCTCGAGGTTGCGTGGTTCGAGGCCCTATGTTCCACTTAAGGGCAAAGATTTAAGGCAGGGTATGAAGCCATTGATGTGAGGCAGTCTATACCCAATACATGGAGGTGTTATAAATGCCAGTGCTTTGGCCACACGAGTGTAATGGAGTTGCTACTTGCGTTGACTGTGGGGAAGTCAAACATGATGATGCATTACTTCACCTGCAACATGTGTTAACTGCATTAGTAATCATTCATAGAACTGCAGAGAATGCCACAGTTTTATGGAGGAACAGGCGATCCAAGAGATCCGGGTAAGAGAGAAGGTGTCCTTCTTGGAAGCCCAGAAACTCTTGCGTATTCGTCAGCCATATGTGCATAGGACTGTTACTTACAGTGCAGTTGCAGCTATGCCGGTTCCTAGACGTGAAATTGCAACACAAACCAGCGACATAAACGGGGCAGTAGGACTCAGTCTCGATGCCTCTCCGCTTGAAGTTGCGCTCGTAGTCCCACTCATGCACATCCCTGTAAGATCTGTGGCACCGCCTCAGACAGCTGGCATATCTTCAGCGTGCGCAGAATAGAGGACTATAGAGTACAGAATAGAGGAAGGGGGGAAATTTGTGAAGGGATCACTTCTCCTCGAACCTTCAGAGCAGCAACATGGGTCGTGTCAAGAGAGGAACGAAGAAACCAGCAGTCATCGCCGCCACACAGCTAGCCGAGGAGGAACGTCCTGCAATACCGCAGCCAGAACCCGGCCCTGCTACCCAGCTGGGAGCAGGCCAGTCCCCAGCGCTAGCCAGCTAGCTAGCCAACGCCGCCTCAACCACTGCACCGCCACACGAGCATAGTGGTAACGGGAGTGACTCGGGATCTGCAAGTACGATACGTGCTTGCTGCAGCGCAGCAGCAGTGGCCGTCAGCAATGAGGGTCACACGCATCTCCTCAGCCCGAGGCCCGACACCACTCGTCCGGGTGGAGCTAGCCAGTCACGCGGAACTGGAAGCTGCTTTAGCTAAGGGCGGGTGCTGCGCACTGAAGTCAGCCGACAGGACCGACAAGCTCAATGCCGCCGCTGCTGCGCCTACGTGCATGCAGCTGAGTCCTGTGCAGCGGAGCCGAAGTGTCACTACTGTGGTGCTTCCAACCTCACCTCGGTCTGCACATGAGACCTCCGCCGACGCCGACACTACTGTGCCAAATGTGGAGGGCACAGCCATGTCACCGGACAGGCGCTATGCCCCCTGCATCCCTGCAGGAAGGCGTCGCCTGTCACTCCAGTGCCGCCAACCACTCAGCAGCGCTCAGCTTCACCAAACTCATCATCAACAGCCAGCAACAAGAGACTACACCACCAGCAAGTCCGGGGCCTAGGGAAGGCCCTGGAGGACCTCCTAGGAAAGCTCCAGACTACGCAGACAACTCACATCACAACAGAGCACCAATCCATACACCGGAAGCTGGACGAGCTCACTACGAGGGTCAGGGGGCTTCTCATGAACTCTGTGAGCTCAACCCTCCTTCCGCGTGAACCACCTTCAGAGAGCCAGCACATCACAGAACAACAGCGCAAGACAGTCAGCCAGTAGTACGTGGAGGACATTAAGTCTCGCCACGTACGCTGGAAAGCAAGACACCAATAATCCGGTACCTGTCCTTACCCATCGCCACCTTTTAACCCCTAGGCTGCAGTCCCCTTCAACGCGCTCGCACCCATTGGGTGCCAGCATTGTATCTCTCACATAATAACGCGGGTGCTACGCGGGACCGCACTAAGCCACGATATTCACAAGTCATTATCCTTTCATTATCTGGTGGAGGTATTTTAGTGGGTATTGCCAAGGGCTCCGTAAATGGATTTTTTCTACACTCGAAAAAATAAAAAAAAAAAAAATAGAGAACTCTGACCCGGGAGGTTGCTTCACGAAGCCTCTCTTCCCCCATTATGTGGAGGAGAAATTAGGCGCCGGGCAGCAAAATTCTACGCTCAATTACCATCTCATAGAAGCGCCCTGGTTAGGTTTATAGGAGATTACGACGCTACAAGATGCGGTTTCAGGTTTTTCCGTGTACCCAACATGGCATGCGGGCATTCGAGGAAACATTGCAGTTAATCCGAGCAGTACAAAAGCTGAACTAGGTTTTAGTCATCCAATGAGCTGTTTGGCTTCAAAATTATCCCACGTTTAAACCTACAAACACCAGGGTGTCAAAAATTATATTGCATTCTGATAAAAATTAGAGGAGTAATCAAGCCAAACCTGGGTGGGCACGCAGCAAAAACCTTCGGGCTGTTAATAACTTGTCAGTACCTCGTCGACATCGTTTCTGTCACCTGCATTATCCCTTCCTGCAACCCATACATGTCCTGAGGTTTCTTCATCCCAGGGGCATATGCACAAAGGCTCAAATTTCAGGTCAAGGTGTCCCTTCCGTTACCTGATCTACCTCTACCAATTAAGTAATAAGTTTTAGCCCATTTTTTATGTTAGAGCCATGTTATAGATAATTATCCAAGCATTTCTAAGGTCATCAAATCCCCAGACCAGATCTTCATTATGTTAAGTGACTCTAACAATATCAGAAAACACATGGATTGTTGTTTGAACGCCCTTTCCCTTTGGATCCTATTTCCTATTAAAGCGGCGAACTCAATAGCTCTAAAGGCACAACACCGATACATGCCAACCACCTCTGTTCGATTAAGTCATCTCCACGTCAGGATAAAGCGTTACCTTGCCTCACTGAGGGAAAGGAAGTTGCATTGCCGGTCGATTCCCGATTTCCGCAACACGCCCTCTCCAGCTGAGTCGTATCCCTTTATACACAATAACAGTCTTTGTTCTTATTTCGAATAACATCCTATTTTAACTCACAATATGACAGAACTGATTTAACTTGAAGTTTCTACGAGAGACAGAAAATCACGTGACTCATCACTTCAGATTTTTTAATGCTTTATCTATGATAACTGAAACTTGTTTGTGATAACACAGAAATGGATAAAAAGTCAATCCTCTTATATTTCCGGAAACGGAACTTGCGATTTATTCGTCCTCTTCTATAGATTCTTCCGAGATCTGGAAATGTTTCGAAGTCTGCGAGAAATTTCTGGAAGTGAAGCAATTGTCTAAAATCTCGAGTAATCTTTAATTACGGTGTACCTTAATTTTGGTTCCATAGTTATTCAGTAACAAAACCCACAAGGTTTTCACATAATACAGAAACCCCTAACATGAATATTCAAAGGTATTGTGGCAAAACTAATGAATTATAAAGTTAATTCCCAGTTAAACAATTTGAAAATGTCAAAAGTTCTGTTCATAGTTGTTAGCTATTGAATAGCGCTCTCTAATTTCTAGTTCAATCATAAAATTGCAGCTTTCTCTCGTTGTCCAATAATATAGCACATTAAAACTGTCTTATACAGTTACAACTACATTCAGACATAAATATCGTACACATTGAAAATCAACTATTATATACTCAAAGGCATATCTCAAATAATAGTCAAAGTATCCTGCAGATGTTTATTGTGACTGTCCATTTTTTTACTGTCATCTCACTAAGTACTCACTGTCACTTGAAAACCCGATTTAGTTGCAATTTCCATGTAACTTTATTTAATTCACACTGTCGCTTCACTAACGGAACCATTTCAGTTGTCTGTTACTTCACTTCCTTCATGAACACGATGAAATACGCCTCTAACACAGTGGCGGCTGGTGGGTTAAATTATTGGTGGTACACAAATGAAAAATAAAATACAGAATAGTAATGACTCACCTATTTATATAGATTCTCTGCTCTACTCTCCTTAGACCTGGCGAATCTATCGATAACTTTTCCGTTGAAGTCGCTGATCTTCACAACAAAATCTCTCTCAATTGAAAGCATTGCTAATGCTGACAATCGGTCCTGTGACACTGTGTTCCTAAGGAAAGTTTTTATTCTTTTTAAAGTTGAGAAACAGCATTCTGCTTCAGTGGTAGACATTGACATAGTTAACAGTACTCGGAGGAGTTTGACATATTCACTGAATGTAGTACATCAATTGTTTTCCTTATTGCAGACGATCAAGCACAAAGTGCCGGACATTCCACGAAATTCCTCTCGACTGTAAATTACAGTCAGTTCTCTACGAATTTTTGTTCCAATGATAAAATGATAGAACCTTAATGTTTCTCTCAGGGAATCCTCTGGAAATGTCTTAGAAATTTTCTTGATGAAACAAAGTTGAGGCTACCAGATGTCCCGTGAAGCTAAATCTGTCCTTTGCTTCTCTAAGCATGTCACATACATCAAGAACTTCTCTTGTTTTCACATCATGATCTTCTATTCTTCTCCTCTTAATTGCAGTTTCTTCGTGTTCCTCGATATCCACGCTATTTCTTACCTTTTGCACTTCCCTTTTAAATGCGTTTAGCTGGGCGATGGCAAATGTTGCATTGCAGTCTCGTTTCTGCAGCTGATTGTGCATAATGTCCACATGTGGCATGATCTTGTAGAAGAAAGACAGCCAGAATACAAAATTATAATCTTTCAAAGTGGCCATAAACCCGGAAGCCTGAACAAGTGTGGCGTTGTTGTTTAACAGAGCTCTCTTCTGAATAACCTCCATGCATTTAATTAAATTCTCCCTGTGTTCGAAAAGCAGAGCACACAGAAGCTAAGCCTGAAGGTTACGCTATAGCCGTTGCTAAGAGTAGGAGGAGCTAGGTTTATAAACCTCCATTTAAGCAATGTATAAGAAGCCACTCCCATCTCTTCACCTTCCCGCAACCCCCTCAGAGAGCCTACATTTGGGAGAAATCTTAGGTTAACTCTTCACTGCAAACCTGCGGCTCCTACAGCTAATCACTGTTTATTTTGACTTCTGCGGTCATGGGCAGCTGCAGACGATAAGCGTAATTGAAACATGTTTGTATATAAAACAATGCAAACAAGTACAGCTTTAATGTGCAAAATGCACCTGTTTTATATTCAGAATCAGTGGGTGTAGCGCAAACCTGCAACCTTATGGAGGAACCGCCCCTGCTCTAAAAGCATATTCATTTGGATGTTTCCTCGTTAGGAGGTCGAACAGAGGACTTCTGCAATCTCCCACTCTGCAGCCCTCACTAGGGAACTATCACTGTACTTTCACAGCTACGCACCGGAATATTTGATAGTATAATGCTTGCGGTATATAAACCATGTACACCAAAAATCTGCTGCGGAGTAGAACTGCAAGCCCAAAACCGAAGCGTGGAAAGTGCCACATGCGGCTTCTTGCAAGTAGCTGCTGGACATCCCTCACCAGCTCTGTGCCTAATTTGGGAGACGACACTCCTTACGTATGCCATGTGTAGAGCGTTACAGTCAGGGGTAAACAATTCCTCTCGTACAATGCTGTATTATTACGCCTATATGTCCCCACTCCATTTTCGGATACTTCCAACTGTACTCCGCACCCAATTTTTGGCACACAGACCCCACATAAAGAAGAGATATCAAAAAACTCTCAAGCATGTACAGGTTTAAGCATAATAGTAATTTCCGTTTGTTAACATATTGGAGGAGAGAAAGACACATACTCTAACGCTTTAGGGTACTGATTCGTGGGGGTGAAATTCATGGGTGTTTAGTCAGGTGGCTGTGACCATTTCTCGCCAGAAAACCATTTTATATTTTATATTTTGATAAGACTGCAGGCATAGTTCAGAGAAGGAAAAAAAACATAGATGATATAAAAGATAACGTTTGTGTCAGGAAGAGAAGCTGTGAAAAATGAGCCTCATCAGCGATGACCACGGCTGGAGGAGGTTTTGCGGTGAAGCATAGGTCCACTCCGGGGTAGCTGAACAAGGGAGAAACTGCACCGGTCAGGGCCAAAAGAAGCTTGTCAGGTACTTGATTGCAAGTGTTACAACCTTCTTATACGAAGGTTTATCGTGCTGCGACTGTCATAAATCGCTTGGAGCACTTAAGGAGCTGTTGGCAGGGCACTAGTTTGAACAATGAAGCAGTTTGTATACAGCCCTTCACCGTTGTCCTTGTTTTAGAGGAAGTAACACACAAAGTGTCAAGCTCTTTGGAAAATTTCTTATGTGACTGCACCACTAAAATTTACTAAAAATGTTAATTGGTGTTAAGTGAATTTAGTGCCTCTATTGCAAATATTTTTTTTTAAATTATTTATCAATGAGTACCTATTTAAATTGCAGAATAAAGGGTTTTTATTCTGAAATTTGAGATTTTTGAATATATTTCTTCACCACATTCAGTTTTTGAATGTTCCAAATGATAGAGTTTCATACAATTATTCTGAAACATGTCATGTATATGCTCGAAACAAAAGCAAATAAATCTGGAAAATATATTCTTTGTTCTCGAATGGCTTTTGAGTTATTTAATTTTAAAGTTGTGCAAAACATAATAAAAATAAGACATTTCAAGGAAAAGAACTTAAAAAAGTCTTTATTTGACTAAGATTTCAACAAAAAGGCTTGCTTTTATAATTGCATGCCGAGTATTTTCCATAGGACAGTGAAATCTAGATTTAAAATTGAATAACTTTGAAACTAAAACAGTTATCACACTGAAACTTAAAGCCCTCTAACGTTGATATAAGGCAATATTGAAAGTAGGAGTTTAGCTAAAATGTTTGAAAACTTTCGGGGATAAATGGTGAATTCCTTTGACACCAGATGATTAGATAGTAGATAAACGATATATTGCTTTGTATGTTTGTTAACAGATTAAATTAACATTTTAAAAATTTCTGTTTATATTCATATTCTATTACTTAATACTATCAACTATCTTTAATAGTAGGATTAAAAGCCCTGTGCCACCAAGACCATTATAGATATTAGACTGAAAATGTTTACTACCTTCTAGGTGCACTGATCTACTTCTATACTGTCGCAAGGCGCTTAGGATATTCAGAGAGAGAGAGAGAGAGAGGCAGGGAGTGAAAGAGACAGATAGCGTTGAACCCACGCCTACGCACATGCGCAGCGCTAATGACGTGCCGAGGAGAGACTGGGTGGGGAGAGAAAGGTCTGGACAATTCCTTCGCCATCGCAAGGGTACGTGAAGCTTCGGGGAGTTTCACCAGCCTTCGTGAAACAGCTAAATCGTGCATAAAAGTGATGGACTGGACTAGACAGTTCAGTGTCACAGCGGGAATGCTCAAGCACCTTCCACGCAGAGCCGTGATTCACTTAACCCAGATTTATAACGCATGCCTTTTCATGCGCCACTTTCCAGCTGTCTGGAAGGAGGCGCGCGTGGTGTGCGTTTTAAAACTGGGCAAAATTCCGGTCTTCCCGTCCAGTTACCGCTCCATCAGCCTTCTACCAGTTTTGTCGAAGGTATTCGAAAAACTGCTCCTCTCCCGGCTTCTTCCTCATCTAGAGGAAAGGGGCCTAATCCCGGAACACCAGTTTGACTTCCGTTCTGACCACTCCACGACCGAGCAGCTACTGCGAGTTGCCGAGAAGGCCTCCCTGGGATTCCAGGAAAGGTCTAAAACGGTAGCAGTGCTGCTCGACGTGGAGAAGGCATTTGCCACAACCTGGCATGAGGGGCTCATTTACAAGCTCCTAGAGCATGAGATCCACCTTCCATACATTTCCTTGGTAGCCGGTTTCCTCGGAAACCGAAGCTTCCGAGTAAAGCTGGAGGAGACGCTGTCCACAGAGCGGCCCATTGGCGCTGGAGTGCCGGAAGGCAGCGTGCTGTCGCCGGCACTCTTCGCAGCTTACATGGTCGACATTCCAACGCACCACAACACCCAAACCTGTCAGTATGCGGATGATCTCATGATCTTCGGGGTAAATACGAACAAGCGGTACAGCTTCCGGCAAATCCAAACCCAGCTCCGGGCCTTTGGAGTATGGAGCGCAAAATGGCGAATGGCAATTAACCCGGAGAAGAGCTCTGCAAGTCTCCTGGCGAAAACCAGAGCCAACCGGTTGCAGCAGAACTTCGTTTTACGGCGCCGCAGAATCCCATGGGTGCAAACGGCGAAGTATCTCGGAGTGACGCTGGACCGTAAGTAAACTTACGTTCCGCACGTGTAGGGCAAGGTCCAGCTGGGGCACGTCGCACTCCGGAGACGATACCCTATTTTCCGCTCAACTATGATCATCCGACACAAACTCCAGCTGTATCGGGCGATCATTCCACCTATGATTCTGTACGGCTGCGAGATCTGGGGAACAGTGGCTAATACCACTTTCGTCAGGCTCCAGACGCTGCAGAATAAGGCACTCCGCATCATTCACGATACAGACTGGAGATTCCCTGCTCATATCCTACATGAGCACTCCCAGATCCCGTACATTGTCGATGTCATCCGCGAGAGGGCACGGTCAATGTACGACAAAATCCAAATTCACCCCAACCCTTTAGTGAACTCCCTGGACAGGTATGACCAGATGTATCAAAGACGCCGCCATCCTCCAGACTACCAAGAGACGTCTTGGGGCCCCTTGGTTAACCCAAGAAAAACCCCAGATGTCTCTGGGACAAATTTTTACGCCTGATGGATCAAGCGCGACACAACCCGTAACCAAAACGGAACAAAAAAAAAAACTAAATCGTGTCTCCCAAAACGGGGGAACGATTAAGTGCAGCTGCCTACGAGACTTAATCAAGGGCATCCCATTCCAAATTCCAAACAAATTCAAACACCCCAGCAGAACATGAAACCAATTATTAGCTCATTTCGCAGGTTAAGCCGCAAAGCGGCTAGGTACTGCGGCATGACACCCGGACGGGGAAAAAGAAAAATAACCCCGCCCGACTAGGACTACCTCTGGACCTCTGGAGACATTTCAGTTTACAGCAAGGAGCCGAGTGAGTGAGTTGCAGTGTGGTTCTGCGGCAGACGCACTGCGTACGTGTGTGATACGTATTTCTGCTGTTATCAGAGGTGAAGTGTACTTCTACAGAAATAAAGAACGTTTTGAATTTCTGTAGCTTGGACTTTTAATTCTACGAACCCAAAAAGTCACAATATATTACATTTATTTATTAAGCAAGATATTTCCTTTACTGTATTATACCATATTTAGATTAAAATCATAATCAAATATATTTTATAAATAATCACACCGCTTATTAACACCAACGTAAGTTCATAACAGCACTTATGTGTTTTATAATTTATGAAAATTGGCATCATGGGAAGGACTGTGTTTTGTAAAATGGCTTAAATGTGTGTTTTCCGGCGCACCACCCAAAAGTGACGAAGTGTGCTAAAAACATAAAACACTCAGTAAAATATGGCCTGAAGCTTTCCTGGTGACGAATAATTTCAAGTTCTCCTCGGGAAGCAAGCCAGGGGAAAAGACGATGAGAAATCGACGCTTCGGGAGCGAACACTCTCCAATTATCAGGATAGTTTAAGAAATGTTATAACCACAAAAGAGATATAACACAAATATAAACAAAGACAAAACACTATCAATGCTCGCCTTGGTAGAGTAGATTGTAGAGTGTCTGCCTCACGTTTAAGAGGTCCCTAGTTGGCTTCTCGGTGAGAGTTACCTGAACAAGGTTATTTCCAGAGGTTTCCCTTATTCTTAAAAGACGAATGTCAGGTAACTCTAACCTCTATGGAGCCTGAGCTCAATTGAGCATGTTATCACCCACTTTATTCATCGTTCGATATGACTTGACGTTAAAGGTCGTACATTAAAAAAAACACTATCAAAATTCGCATTACTGAACAAAACACTGTTTTCAGGAAATTAAATCACAGGTCACCAGATGGCGTGAGTATAGAAAATTAATTGGGTCAAAGAAACGTAACTACTTAACTTAATTATCAAGATGTATAGATCTTTGCTTCTTAAGCCGACGGATTTATTTTAAGGCCGGTTTCCTAGAGGAGCTGAACTAAAATCCAGCATCATGATTAAGCGTGCTCCTCTATGAGGAAATGGCCAAAGCCTCCTTAATTCTCCGCTCCCAGTAACTGTTGCATTTTGCCAAGATGGTCGTTTCCCGAAAATTGGCTCTATGGTCGTTATCAAAACAATGCTCTGCCAGCCCAGACTTCTCAGGTTGCATTAAACGAATGCTCCGTTCATATTCGTTTATTCTGGTAGCGATGATCATTCCGGTTTGTCCTATATACGGTGTCCCACATTCACACGGAATGCGGTACACTCCCGGAACTTGGAAGTCCAGTTTGTCACAACAGATGTTTAATCTTCGGAGGTGGCTTGTGTATGGTCCTGATGATATATCTGCGAGAATTCTGCTGATTCTGCCGGATAGAAACCGGCCTTAAAAATGGAAATCCATCGACTTAAGAAGCACAGATCTACATAGCTTGATAATCAAGCTAAGTAGTTACGTTTCTTTGATAAAATTAATTTTCTATACTCACGCCATCTTCTGACCTGGCATTTAATTTACTGAAAACAGTCGTTTGTTCAGGGATGCGAGTATTGTTATATCCAGTGATACATTTGTATTTATAACATTTATTAAAATATCCGGATGATCGGAGAGGTGTATGCTCCCGGAAAGTCAATTTCTAATCGTCTCTCACCTGGCTTGCTTCCCGATTGGATCTCGAACTCCGTTCACGATCTTTCATCTTGACATAGATGACTTCTTTGGCCCCAGTCCTATATTCTTAAACAGTTAATCACTTTGAAAATATACTATCAAGTCAATAAAATACAAAGCACGTTTGATAAATAATGAGCTAGAACACGTATCGAAAGGAATATGCTGATCTCGCCTTTGCTTCAAGTATTAATAACTTTGCGATTCTATAATTCACTGAATTATATGGATAGCACACTGTCCACCTTGCGTCATGAAACGTTCTAGTCACTCGTCACTTGTCCTTCTTCGCATCTCGTTTTAAACTTACGTAATACTGAGTTGGAATCTACTCTGTAGATTTTGTGATTATCTTGTGTTGGAAAAGAAACCTATAGTAATTTGTATAGTTTCTGTGTTGGCAAGGCTGTGAGAGTTGATCAAAAATAAATGAATGCTTCAGTCCAAACAGGAGAACGGTAGACCTTGTTCATACATGTGAGTGATCATAATCCCAGGAGATGTACATGACCATTCTTTTCACTCTGATCTGTAAAGCACTGTACTGCTGATCGATCAATAAAAAATAATAAAAAAACATGTGAGTGATCAGATTTCTCTCAACTGTCTGAAGGATATATCCAAAAAGTGTTACTTTAATACGATCATTACAGAGGATACTGCACCTAAGGCCGTGTATCCTTAGACTTATTACACTTCTCAAAATCCTAAAATAAAGATGATGGTATCCAATTGAGAGAGGGTTATTTCCAGCAAGATGAAGCAACGTGCCATACATCTAAAGACACCATGGAACTTGTAACCAGTTTCTTTGATAATCGAATAATCTCAAAAGATCTGTGGCCCCCAGATCCCCTGACCTAACCTCACCAGGTGTTTTCCTGTGGGGGTATCTAAAAATAGAGTGTACAAGAATAGGCCAAGGACAATTGCTGTTCTCAAGGAATCCATTCGAAACGAAATAAGTAACATTGGCGAGGATACTCTCTGTAAAACTTCAGAGAATATGGTGAGACGAGTACAAACATGTATAGGTGCTGGTGGAGGACACTTCCAACATTTTCTCTGAGATGTAAGTAATGTAATGTAATCTCCCAATTGTGTATTATATTTTCCTAAAGTTACACGTTTGTCCTATTATTGACTAAAAGGTTATGACATATTGAAGTGGTTCAGGTTTAAATGGTTCAGTTTAGAATAACTAACCCCTTAGAAATGGAATAATAATGCAAACAATAATAAAATTTTGGTATAGGTGTTTGGCAAAAGAAGAAGGGGAAATTATGAAATTATGCATGAGACAGCAAAAAAAAAAATTAGAGAACTCAAATAGTTGGTGGGCAGAGGTAGCAGGAATTTTGGAAAAAAATAGTAATGGGATATATATGGAGATTAGAGGAAAGGAATACAAGTGATGTGGGTAAATTGGTAAAATGCAGAATAGAAGAAATACAAAGACAGGAAATATGAGGAAGTCTAGAAAATATGAAATCATTACGATTTTACAAGCAGATAAAAAGAATTTGGGGACGAGAAGCATACGTAGATTACTGCAATAGGCAAGAGAGAGAAGGGTTAGCTTAGATGAGAACAGGAACAATATTTCTAAGAGGGATAAGAGGTAGGGAAAAGAGAATTTGTGAATTGTGTGGGGGAAAAGAAAGTATAGAACACTATGTAACAGAATGCGAGGAGGTTGCTTTGTGGAGAAAAAACGTTTGGGAGGAAAAATGGGAGAAAGTGGAGAAGAGGATAGTAGCTATAAAAATGTTAACGGGAAAGGGAGAAAAGAAGGTAAGAAGTATTGGTTAGTTCTTGCAGAAATTAAAAGAACGATGAGCAAGAAATGTAAAGAATATAAGAAAGGAAGATGAGGGGGAAGAAAGGGACTAATTAAGTAACAAGGAGGCATAGAGGTTATGAGCTACCTGACGGAGCAGAAGACCAGAATGTCATGTAAGCCAAGGTAGCAACAAGGTAAAGACAAATAAATGTAGACAAAACTTGTAAAAATTGTAAAATATCAGAATATGCACAGTATATCTAATCTAAATTAATCAAATTTAAAGTTTGCACCCGAGCAAACTTTCTAGGTTCCTTAAGGAGAAACTGCAATAAGCAAAAAGCAGAAAGTATATAATTTGAATGAACTGTTACACCATCATTTCAGGAACATTAATAGCAGCGAAATTAAGGCAATTCGCCTGTGTACAATGTAGCAGTGGGCGACATTTATAACGTCGAATGTTGTGTGTCATTTGTCGATTGCCTCGGGTTAGATCATCTCGTTGGCGTGGTTAGATCATAATTTTGAAATACCGACGCTTTAATTACGTTTTAGCCGCTGCAATTTTTATTTATTTGCTGGAGTCCACTGGAACATATTATTACATCATGTCACCCCAGCCAAACAGTAACCGCGTTATCCGAATAAACATTTACCTGCAGCGGACGTTTCGTTCAACCAATTAATATTATTTACTAGATGAGCAAAGAGCACACGAGTGAGTCAAGTGTGGTGTAGTGTGGACGAATTCTGAATTCTGACTGCTCTATCAATGAATGAAGCATGTCGACATCAGGGGCGGTTCCTCCATAAGTTTGCAGGTTTGCGCTACACCCACTGATTCTGAATATACAACAGGTGCATTTTGTACATTAAAGCTGTACTTGTTTGCATTGTTTTATATACAAACATGTTTCAATTACGCTTATCGTCTGTAGCTGCCCATGACCGCAGAAGTCGGAATAAACAGTGATTAGCTGTAGGAGCCGCAGGTTTGCAGCGAAGAGTTAACCTAAGATTTCGCCCAAATGTAGGCTCTCTGAGGGTGTTGCGGGAACGTGAAGAGATGGGAGTGGCTTCTTATACATTGCTTAAATGGAGGTTTATAAACCTAGCTCCTCCTACTCTTAGCAACGGCTATAGCGTGACATTCAGGCTTAGCTTCTGTGTGCTCTGCTTTTCGAACACAGGGAGAATTTAATTAAATGCATGGAGGTTATTCAGAAGAGAGCTCTGTTAAACAACAACGCCACACTTGTTCAGGCTTCTGGGTTTATGGCCACTTTGAAAGATGATAATTTTGTATTCTGGCTGTCTTTCTTCTACAAGATCATGCCACATGTGGACATTTTGTGCAATCAGCTGCAAAAACGAGACTGCAATGCAACGTTTGCCATCGCCCAGCTAAACGCATTTAAAAGGGAAGTGCAACAGGTAAGAAATAGCGTGAATATCGAGGAACACGAAGAAACTGCAATTAAGAGGAGAAGAATAGAAGATCATGATGTGAAAAGAAGAGAAGCTCTTGAAGTATGTGACATTCTTAGAGAAGCAAAGGACAGATTTAGCTTCACGGGGCATCTGGTAGCCTCAACTTTGTTTCATCAAGAAAATTTCTAAGACATTTCCAGAGGATTCCCTTAGAGAAACAATAAGGTTCTATCCTTTTATCATTGGAACAAAAATTCGTAGAGAACTGACTGTAATTGACAGTCGAGAGGAATTTCGTGGAATGTCCGGCGCTTTGTGCTTGATGGACTTCAATAAGGAAAACAATTTATGTGCTACATTCAGCGAATATGTCAAACTCCTCCGAGTACTGTTAACTATGCCAATGTCTGCCGCTGAAGCAGAATGCTGTTTCTCAACTTTAAAAAGAATAAAAACTTTCCTTAGGAACACAATGTCACAGGACCGATAGTCAGTATTAGCAATGCTTTCAATTGAGAGAGATTTTGTTATGAAGATCAGCGACTTCAACGCAAAAGTTATCGATAAATTCGCCAGGTCTAAGGAGAGTAGAGCAGAGAATCTGTATAAATAGGTGAGTCATTACTACACTGTATTTTATTTTTCATTTGTGCACCACCAATAATTTAACCAATCAGCCGCCACTGGTCGACATACTCCTTTTAGTTTCACTATGCTCCTTCTTCGGTTTCAGGACTTTCTTTCACAGTCAAATAATTATTAGTAGTTTGCTTTTTATATATATTCTTCTTTTACAGAAGTGGAACATCTCCAAACGTCTCTACGCTGTCCCTTTAAGTATCTGTAAAATGCACCCTTTGTGTTCCTATAAAGTTTATGAACTACTAATACGGAGCTACACGCCAATTACGCGGGCGAGTCAAATGAAAACCTTAAATTTGTAATAACAAATCGAAATTTTGCGCCGTTATCCTGTAAGTTGGTAAGTGTGCCACAAACAGCGTGCAGAATGGCCTGTAGGTGACAGCATAGTACAGATGCACACATACCGTCGCAGTATCAGTATAAAGATGGCCACCGCACTTGTGACTTGCACCAGATGTAAAACGTATTGAAATTCATCGACAAAATGAAGGTTCGGTACGGTGATGCATGTTTGTCACAGCAGAAAGTCTGCGAATGGAGTAGGAAGTTCGCAAATGGTGTGACTTCAGTGGAAGATGCTCCACGTCCAGGTCAGGCACAATGAGTTGTGACTCCACAGAACATTGCAGCAGTTGAAGCCATAGTGAAGGGAAATCTCCAAGTGACACTGAATAACATTGCAGCTGTTTACAGATTAGTCATGGGTCAGAGGTACGCCACGCGGTGCATGGTGTGCTCTAGTTTCACAAAGTGTCAGCCAGATGGGTGTCATCATCATCATCATCATCATCATCATCATCACAAAATATTAATATTTCCTGCTCTTCCAATTCTAGTTTATACACAAATGTTAAATTAAATTTTAATTTAGAATAATTATATGTTTATATTTTAAGAGCTGAAAATCATTAATATAAAAGATCCCTTTCCTTCTATTGCCATTAATATTCTCTGTTTATATTTCTTATGAATCACGTGCAAGCGCACCATCTTCATTTATTACTGAATACTAATGCACTATCGGAGTCTGGCTATTATTTCTAAAGTCATAACATCTGGCAGCCCCCTACAGGGACACTAAGCTAGAGACGAAATGTGCCCTATTCGTTTCACGACTGATTATAATTAAACTGTGCACGAAGAGTAAAAGTGACCCAAAATCCACTCTCGCGTGCTCAGGCTGATTCGTGTCGACAGTAAATATTGTTGACTAACAGTCACGACAGAAAGGAACCTCAAAAGTGATGGGACCGACACACAAACCAGATATTTATATTCCATCAGGACTATTTTGGGTGGTTCATCGTGGTATTGCCCTATGTCTATCCCACAGTTTTGTTTTACTGATAACTCTCGTATTCAGACAATCAAATCAGCAGATAGTTAATTTCCTTTATACAGTGCTTTCTCCAACGTTTTGATCTCCTTTCTTAGCCGAGGATGTTTATTTGGGAGCCATTAACACTTTGTCTACCCTCTCGTGTCCCAGTAAACAGTTTCCTTCAAAATATGTTACGAAGTAATACAAAAAATGCATAAATTGGAAATAAGTGCAAGGAATATAAGCTAATTGCAGGTGAATCGATCAATATTTTGAAAATCTTTCACAAAAGCAGTATTTGTTACGTAAATATGAAATCTTTAACTTTTACGGTAGAGCGGTGATTTTACGAGGGCTGTTTTTTATCAACCTCCGATCGCTCCATGCCGACGCTACGCGGGCAGCAGAAAGCGGGTATGCGCTGTTGGCGACTGCGCAGCTCTCGCACTACACACTCCGCCATTGTTGACATTCAGTCGTCAGTCGGCGTTGTGCTACAGCCACGTAAACATGGCCGCCATTATTGATGCTCCCGCCAAGTGCGAATTGCGAAGTGTAATTCGTTTCTACAGGCTGAAGGCCATGGTGCTGCAGAAATCCATCGGAGGATGAGTCGTGTGTATGGCGAAAACTTCATGAGTGATGGTGTTGTTCGTGAATGGTGTCGAAAGTTTAAAGATGGTCGTAATGATGTGCATGATGAAGGGGGTCAAGGACGCAAATCTATCGTTTCAGATGACCTTGTTCAACGAGTTGACAGAATGGTTAAAGAAAACCGCAGATTCACCATCACTGCTTTGTCTACGGAGTTTCCAGAAGTTTCAAGGTCTGTTTTGTACTTGATTGTTACTGAAAGGTTAGGCTACAAAAAACTTTGTGCACGTTGGGTCCCAAAAATGTTGACTGACAACCACAAAACTCGACGAATGGCATCAGCCTTGGAGTTCCTTGAGCGTTATCACGATGAAGGAGACAACTTTTTGAAATAAATCGTGACTGGGGTTGAAACTTGGGTTCAATACGACACACCGGAAACGAAACGGCAATCACAACAATGGATGCATTCAAATTCACCAAACAAACCAAAGAAATTCAAACAAACATTCAACAACAGAAAGACCATGGCTACTGTGTTTTGGGACCAACAAGGTGTGTTGCTTGTGGAGTTTATGCAGCCCGGAACCACAATAACTTCAGCTGTTTATTGTGAAACTTTACGACGTTTACGTAGAGCCATTCAGAACAAACGAAGAGGAAGGCTGACTGCTGGAGTTGTTCTGATCCACGATAATGCCCGTCCACACACTGCGGCAGCAACTCAACGGCTTCTCGACCAATTTGGATGGGACATTTTCGATGATCCGCCATACAGTCCTGACTTAGCACCCAGTGACTTTCACCTTTTTCCTCAACTGAAGACGTGGCTTGGTGGGAAGCGATTTCAAACCAATGAGGACCTTCAAACGAACGCCAAGGACTACTTGAATTCACTGGCGGCAACTTTCTTTGAAGAGAGAATTGAGAAGCTTGTCCACAGATATGACAAATGTCTCAATCTCTTCGGTGATTATGTCGAAAAGTAACCATAAGTGTACTATTCCTTTGGTAATAAAATTATTGTTTTATATGAACTTGTGTTTTATTTATAGCCTATCGGAGGTTGAAAAAAAAACGGCCCTCATAGCTCACGGGGCTTTTCCGCCTGAAATAAGCAAACTAAGAAACTAAAAATATCTGCAGGAAAATCTGAGACCTTTCTGGCAAGTTACGTACACACAGTCTGCAACATCAGCGTCACAATTTGGACAGTGAAACCGTAAGAAGTAAAAGTAATTTGTGAAGAACTGCATCATTATTAAAATTTGGAGACAAGCCTCAAGTATTTTAATTTACTTATCAATCTTGAAACATCGGAGCAGTTACACAAATTATACTTATCTCGCTTTTAAATCTCTCTTGGAAAATCAGCCATGCTCACATAAACAATGTGGTAATATTGATAAAGTTTTTTTTTGTAATGAATGGTATGCTAAATAAACCCCAAAAATGGTACGCATCTGGGATATTTTTAAAACAGCATAATCGTAATATTGTGCTTATTCCAACCAAGTTTTAAACAAAATTGCACAGTTTCAGTATTGCGATTGCAGTGGCTCACCTAGGAATCCAAAATTTTAGGGAACACCCTATTTAAACTGCCCTTAGTATTATGTCGAACTTCAAATCCGAAGGATAAGAAAATGTTTACAAATTTTTGTTTCTCAAAGTAAACTGATATCAGTTTATCTGCATAAACTACATTTAATTTATTGTCTACCCCAAACAAATTTGAAATATATGGGTCAACATCGTGACTTTGTGGGTTCGTGAAATTAAAAGTCCAATTGCACAAACTCAAAATGTTCTTTATTTTCACCGACTTGCAGTTGAACACTTGCCAATTACACAGAATTACGTAATGCACACAATTACGGTTCACCAGTTCGTCCGTTACAGTTCCACTTTGCTCTCGCAATTACGTATACTCCTCCGATGCACGTACACAGTCTTCTCGTCCGTACACTAGCACGGCGCTCCTACGCTGCTCGCCAAGAACTGAACTTCCTCCGGCCCGGCGCGTCGCTTATATAAGACCAACTGACCTATCTAGAAGGTTCTGGGTTAGATGAAATATCCTGGTTATTCTAGAACTCAGGGGGAAAGGGAAGAGATGGCGCAGTGATGTTTTTCCAGTCACCCCTCGTTACCGCTATAAGACAAATGGGTGGGCGTGGGCGAACGCCTCCCGTCCGGCCCCACCGCCGGCTGGTTCCACAGGAAGTCCCGACGTTCGGGTGACAGTATACTTCAGACTTATAGCCATACATTTTTAATTCTGTTGGGATAAACTTGTACATCTTACGGAAGTTCTGCACGTAAGTTATTCTTAACTTTAGAACACCGTATTTCGCGGTTCATATTTCAATTAAATAACGTGACGTAAATAGCAACTCTATGGAAGTGATAGTATTCATTACTTTTTGGAAGCAGGACCTACACATTTCTTATGATCGTTTACATTTTTGGAGAAAAAACAAAGAAAATAAAATGAAAGAAAATACATGGGCTACGCTCATATTTTATCATTTCCAATTTACATTATCCAATATCTGTTATGTTATTCATACCATTCTGTCCAAAGAATTTCACACTAAGCAACCTAGGCTGAGTTAAATAAACCGTGACTCAACTGTTTATGTAGTAAGGCAAAATAAAGATCCCCTGAGAAGAAAAATAATTCAGAATAATCAATTTAAAATACGTTTTTTCAGGTGATGTAGGGAACATTTAAACATACAACTCATATTTCAGAATCGGCTAAAGCTGCGAACAAATCTTAAAGCATATTGTACTTTTAACGAGTCCTACATTTTGATAGTAATAAAATAATTGTCAGTATCTAATGTTGTAGAAGTACGATGCCTTTAACTCAAATTTCTTCCTCTACACTACGGTTTGAGTTATATAGCTTCTTCAAATTGTTCATACAACGCTATTTTCTATTATGGTCAGATATAGATTCTTTACACATTTCTCCTTGGTACAGGAAGATACAGAATGGTTAAAATCTGCACCTGATCATTGGAAGTGATCACTTCTAAAGACTCATCTACTAACTAACGTGCTAATTACTACTCCACCCAGCTCCTGAGCTATATTGGTGATCTCCAGCTCGTTAGACTACCAGCCTAGTTACATCTAGTCTCTTACGAGTTCCGTTGCTGAGCGCTAGGAAGGGCTACTTTCACCTGTAGAAGGAGCCAAAAGCTTGGACAATTGCTTGACGCTGCACCGGGGGGATCGGCCTGGACTTTTCGTCTGGGAGGCTCCGGTACAAGAAAGAGGACTTCTGACATGGATCTCGGACACTGAACATCGCATCTGCACTTCGTCGCTCCATCCGTAGGAATATTGGGGACAACATTGTTTGGCTTCGCTTCATTATGTAAGTTCTGGATAAACCTTCTAAATTTCTATTCCAAATTTTTCCTTGTGTTTCTCGCGTCAATTAAGACAAATTGCGTGGAGTTAGTGCACTTTAAACAACAAAAGAAACCCTAAAGACTTTCAATGCAGTTAAAGTGTGTGTGTGTGTGTGTGTGTGTGTGTGTGTGTGTGTGTGTGAGTAGTGTTTAACGCCCACTTTTACTACATACGGCACCGCAGGCGATGACACTGATGATACATGAGATGAAGATGGAGCACCGGTGGAATGAGATGGCGGGGGAAACCGGAGATACCGGAGAAAACCCGCCCCAGCTCCGTATTGTCCACCACAAATCTCACTTTGCGGTCGCCTGGGATCGAACCCGGGCCGCCTTGGTGAGAGCCAAGCGGTCTAACCACAATGCAGTTAAAGAAAATAATATATAATCAGTGGCAAGGATAATTAATTGACATGTTGCTTAAGATTTGAAGACAACAGAAATTGTATATTGTTATATTTGAAATTTTAAGAGTATAAAGATATCGCTAAAAACATCTAATTTTGAAATACTTTGTGCCTTTCCTTAACCATCCTATACGGACCTCTGGTAATTTAAAGCTTCCACGTTTTAAGTCATCCCAGGAAACGGTACAAATCGTATACGTATATGCTGAGCAAAATTTCATATTTTTTGACGTCACGAGAAATAATTGAATGGAGACATCACTTTAAAGGAGTGACAAAGTAATGAATAACTCAAGCCATATTAACAGATATTTCGAAAATGTTTGGTATTTGCCATAAAAAGTTGTTTTAAAAAACATTTATGCATAGTAAGATCTTGCCTTTCTCTTTCACTCTCTCTCTCTCTCTCTCTCTCTCTCTCTCTCTCTCTCTCTCTCTCTCTCTCTCTCTCTCTCTCTCTCTGAACTAACGTCCTTTAACCAGTGAGCTCATAACAGACGATGACTAATATGAATGCAATGATGCTCATATGTCTACTGGTTCCTATAGCATAGAGTTATCCAAAATTCATCTTTCAAGATAAGGAAAAACCCCGGGTAAATCTTAACAAGATAACTCAACCTAACCGAGATTCGAACTCCAGACTGAAGCTACAGAGGCGAGCCTGGATAGAACTTTAAAGTACTTAATATAGATAAGGAGTAGATGAATAGATTTATTTGGGATGGTACTGAACTTGCTACGGATGAGATTCGGCACGGAGGTCCAAACTTGATCTATTGTACCTATGCATCCACAGGAGGAAGAATAAGGCGAGAGGAGACAGAGGATGGCGTGCCAAGAACCGCCGGCCCTCGTAGCCACGGTCCTTAGAGCGTAGGTCTCTAGCGTTCCGCCGCGTACAGGGTCGCGGGTTCGAGTCCCGCCTTGGGCTTGGGTGTTTATGTGTATAGTGTATATGTGTGAAACTAAAGAAAGCAGAGAGTAAAGTAACCGGAAACAATAAAAAACGGTTAAATAAAGAAAATAAAAAAGGAGACATAAAATTGCAGAGGACAGTGACCCTACAGTTGATCAGTGGAAACTCCCCGGCGGGCAAGTACAACCGGCATCACACCCACCCAGGGCAGCCTGCACAAGGTGAGACCGACCTCCCTCTCAAAACCAGGGAGTTACCGATCTGACCCCGAAGGGCGCCCGGCGCCTCCGTGGACTTTCCATAGGACAAGACCTAGAGGCTAAGAAGCCTCCACCACATCTGGTCCAAAAACACAAGACGGGATGTAAGTGGATGCGCCACTTACGCGCGCCAACCCTAAAGGGGAAGGCTACAGATTAACCTCGGTAGGGCCGCCTGGTAATCTGGCACACCTTCTACTAGCTATGCTGGCTAGTACGCGGGAATATATGGCTTACCTCAACCACGGATATCGGGAACCACTGCCCCTTCGAGTCCAATCCAATCCGAACAGCTCCCCTACAGGAGGGGATCGGCAGTTCAGCCCGAGGTTCATTAGTAACGTCAGAGATACGACGAGTGCCAAGGGTTCGCAGCACCCGTCCCACGGCAGCTGAAGGGGACGGATCCCCTCCTGCCAACTAGGTCTGCCCGAAGACCGAAGACCGTCCTACCGAAGGAGGAAGTGTTTATCATCCTGCCATGCAACGCCGAGACAGTTGAGTCCAGTTGAGTCCAGAGGGTCTACTCCCATCAGTCCTGGACCCGTAGGACCAAGACCCGGGCCTCTTGAAACCAGGGAGTTATCCGAGCTGTCCCAAAGGGCGCTCGGCGTCCTCCGTGGGGCTTTCCATAGGGCAAGACCTGGGTGACAAAGGCACCCCCCCATCTGGTCCAAGGACACAAGACGGGATGGAAGTGGATACGCCACTTACGCGCGCCAAACACCAAAGGTGAAGGCTACCGATATGACCTCGGTGGGGCCACTTGGCGATTTGGCACACCTTCTACTAGCTCTGCAGGCTAGTACGTGGGAATATATGGCTTCCCTCAACCCCGTCCAGAGACCTACCCGATCTTCCACGGGTATCGGGAACCACTGCACCTACGAGTCCAACCCAATCCGAACAACTCCCCTACAGGAGGGGCTCGGCAGTTCAGCCCGAGGTTTCTCTAGTAACGTCAGAGGTACCACGAGTGCTAGGAGTCCGCAGCGCTCGCACCACGGCAGCTGACGGGGACGGATCCCTTCCTACCCCCTAGATCCGCCCGAAGACCGAAGACCGTCCCACCAAAGGAGGAAGTGTTTAACATCCTGCCATGCAACGCCGAGACAACCTCCGACACTTCAAAAGATGTGAAAAGTTAATGGAGATGAAATGGAGGAATAGAAAATTTGGAGGATGACACGTCTCGTGACCTGGGAATACCCATGGGAGAAATAGGCCGGCTACAGGGATCGAACCCTGACCTCCCGAATGCAGGCCACAGACCAAATCGATTGAGCCATTCCGCTCGGTTTGGAATGGACGAAGTTTTCATTTTAAATCTCTGAAAGATTGTGGCCCTAAATAAGGAGTTTATTTTTATATCATACAATGCATTTCTTTTTATAAAAGTGTTTTTGGTAGCTCAAAGGGCCTTGAAACATGTGTGTAATAGTTGAGTGTCAAAGTTCTTGCTCCTAGTTTTTTATTTCTGTAATTTACGTCCTACAACGTTGTCATATCGGACGGCGAAGGGAGAGGGTGAAATGATGTTCAAATGAGCCCAGTGTCCATGGAGCTTAGAGTTACCTGATATTTGTATTTTAGGAAAAGGGAAAACCCTCGAAAAATCCTTATCCAGGTAATTCGCCCTAACCGAGATTTGAACTCGTGACGTCTTGAACGTAAGGCAGACACGCTACCACCACACTACCGAGGCGGGCGTTCCTGGTTATATTGCAGTACTTTCTCTGTCATATATGAACGACACAGAAAATGAAAAAGAAATCTCAAACAAACTTAGCAAGCTATTGTGATAACGACCTATGCGAACTGTTAAAGCGTATACTCAATAAATAAACGATGTACATCTATGAAGTTAATCAGCCATTATAGCCAATTTGACTGTGGTGCGGAATTCCTTTGCGTCACGCATGGTAGGTCTAATTGGATAGATGCATTAGCAAGTGGACCACGAGTATCCCTACCGCACGTGTTCACGTAAGCAAACTTCCGTTCGATTCACGTTTTCCCCCAATTAGATGAGAGAATGGAAAACCTCCCCAGGTGGTTCATCCCCGTGACTTGCACTAATGTTTCACTATTTTGTGTTGCTAACAAATTGAAATTTTGAATATATGTACAGATACTGCAAAAAGTATTCGTTAGTCATAGCACATAGGATATAACAAGAATAATCAGAAAAATATAGATAAAACCGAGTAATAACTATTTCCTTACATCAGTTGATATGTCGATTTAAAAGTAAAATACAATTTGGGTTCATATATGGTCTAATTAGTGAACTCTAGCTCTATGTTATTTAAAATTATGATCTATTTTATGTTAAACAAGTATTGGTCTAGTAAACAAAATCCCAGGTATGGTGCCTTACTGACACACAGCCCTTCACTTTTCTTATGCAACTGTGTTTCATCTACTGTCATTGACAGTTCCATCTCTGTTTTCAAAGCTATTGACTGCTATTTAATTCATATAGGTCGAAAACGTCGTGAAACTACAGAAGAAGAGACAGAAATTTGCATCAGGTAATTTAAAAACGAAAATATTTTCAAAAAGATACACCAGTACAGTGAAGACTATTATATACAGGTTTGATCACAACAATACTTACAAAAATCAATCAAGAAGTTGCTCTCCTGCAATTCTATCTGAGATGGAGAAACGTCAGTTACTTAGAGAAATCAAGAAAAATCCTAAACTAAGTTCTCCAAAACTTGCTATTGTAATTCAAACAGACAAAGGAAAGTCGTTTCAGCACAAACTATAAGAAACGTGTTTTATGAAGCTGAGCATGGAGGCCGAACAGCCCGTAGAAAACCATACATCAGTAAAATCAACAGAAACAAGCAAGTTGCGTTTGCAAAAGAACATAAATACGATGGGTTTGATTTCTGGATGAATGTTGTATTTACTGACGAGAGTCAATCTGAGCTCTTTAAGTCAAAAGGGCGAGTAATAGTGTAGAGGAAAAAGAATTGTGAGCTTGAGGAGAAGAATATAACAGCTTCATTTAAACATGGAGACGGTTCAGTACTTGTTTGGGGCTGCATGAGTGCAAATGGTGTGGGGGATTTGTGTTTTATTGATGGAATTATGAACCATAAGGTTCATATAAACATCCTAAAAACACATCTGTCCAGAAGTGTGAATAATATGGGTCTTTCTGAGGATTATATTTTCACACAAGATAATGATACAAAACACACAGCTCTAGATGCAAGGCTATAGTTGTTGTATAATCCTCCACGATGTATGCCGACACCATCGCAATCCCCAGACATGAATCCAATAGAGAATTTGTGGAGCATTTAGTACCAAAATATTAGGAATCAAGAGAAATCCAATATAAATCACGTAAAATTACAGTGGAAACAACACAATCTTTGGTGAAATCCATGACAAGGAGAATGCAAGAGGTTATAAAAGAAGAATGGAGGGCCTACTAAGTACATATGTACAGTGCAGAGCGATGCGCAGTGGTATCTGGATGAGTCCACCTCAGAACGGTTGCAACTGGAGGGGAGGGCAGGTCAGTTGTGCACCAGTTGCGAGCAAGTAAGCACGTGCAGAGCTACTCGGTTATACTACAGCTTGTTTCAAAATATTGTCACCCAATTATCGGGAAGCACAACAAACGACAGCTGAGAAGGGACCAGAGGCCACCCCACACCCACTCATTTGTCTCCTGTCACTAACTGAAGGGATGATTAGGAGAGGGATTGCGGGCCACTGAGCCGTCTCTTTACCCTCCCCCTAGGTTCTCGAACGTGCGGGTTGTTTCGTCTAATCTGGAAACTTCTAGATTGGCCAGCTTACCCTATATAAGCAACACGTCGGGCTGGAGGAAAGTCAGTCAGTTCATGGCGAGTTGTGAGGAGCGCCCAGTGAGGGGACGGACTGCGTACGTGCCTCGGAGGAGTTGATGTAATTACGAGTGCAAGTGGAACTGTAACGGACGAACTGGTGAATCGTAATTGTGTGCATTACGTAATTCTGTGTAATTGACAAGTGTTCAACTGTACATCGGTGGAAATAAAGAACATTTTTGAGTGGTGCAATTGGACTTTTCATTTCACGAACCCACAAAGTCACAATATGCTTGTCTCCTGTTTCCAAGAGAGCATTTATAAATGACGCCTCCTAGCAGCACATTAGGAAATAAAGTGCTACATTTAAAAACACGAGAAGTAATAACCAATATCCATAGATTTATAAAAAAAGGAACAATGGTCTGGGTCAGCTATAAAAATCTGGGGAAGGGTATCTGAGGCAACAGTTGTGTCTGAAAGGAGTTTAGGAGAGTTATTAAGGAAAGAAAAGCCATTGGTGCTAGTGCAACAACGTCCTTCTCTATGCCCAGTAAACAAAGATTAAGAACATGCACAAAATCTAATTTGGATGTTTTAATTCAGAAGTAGTTATGCGAACTATGAATAATTTTTAAAGCACAGAAAAACAAAGACCAACTTTGAAGAAAGTGCTTATGAGGCTAAAATTCTACTGACTTCCAAGGCAGTGTCTGAACATTAAGAGGAGTTCTTTTGAAGCTAGGATTATTTGAAAAGAAAAAAAAAAAAACACTAAGCGTGACAGGCAAACTTTAATGGAACATCTTATCATACGTGCAAAAAGGCTTAAGTATTTACGAAATATTCGGAGATATCAAAGTGAAGTTTATATAGTTTATATGGATGAAACTTATATAAATACAGCACATACTGGACCATATGCCTGGAGTGAAATACGTTACAGGGACTCTGCAGCGATATTGAAAGGCCGACAGTTGTTTATCATGCCTCCTGGAGGAGAATAGGGTTCTCCAACAAAAGCGTGGAGAGTACTACCATAGTAAGAATTACAACTTAGTTTATAAGAGCTGCAAAACTTGCTTCGAGAATGAAATTTGTTTTTAGACAACTTATGCACCGCCTTCCCCTCTCGCAATCTTACGCGTGTGACGCATTGTGGCGATAGGTGCACTATCCCCACCACAGTTGCTACTCATCCCTACCGCGCAGGATTCCTGTGAAGATAAAATAATACATCTGTACTAACCGTTACATTCTACACCATATTTAGTATGCAGACGAATACTTATTTTGCATGCTATATTGCATATCTTTACTTCTAAACGTTTAGCTATGTTTATGTGAATAGATACTATATGTTTCTTTATTGTATTCTCTCTTTCACTAAACAATCAATGAGACAGTGTCCCTGCTGTATTTATTCTGATGATTTTCCACTATCCATACATCCTTAAACATAAACTCATGCATTAGACGAATACCTTTTGGAGTAACTTTATGTCCTGGGGTAGTATCATAGGTGTCGGGATTTTATATTTATATTTTACTTGTATATTTATTTATTTATTTATCTTCCGTGTACATGGTACGTAGGGAAAGTATTGCTTTCCATTCAAAATTCTTTATTGACGTTTCACCGGATATACTTGATTTGAGACATTCTGAATACAGAAACAGTAAATTAATTGTACATTAACACCAATCATTTGCAGGAAAGGTTTTGGATAAATAGACAGTAAAAGCCAGGATTTGAATCACGGAATGGTTGGAGAATTTAGTGGCATGCGGCATGCTGCCATAGTAGCTCAACGGGACGGACATCCGTGGTTCAAATCCTGGCTTTGGTACTGAATTTTTCAGTTTGACTTGACTGTACTGTATTCGTACAGCAAAGATATCTAAATTGAATACTGTGGTTATATCATAAGCTAGCTCTCCTTTCTGGGCAGTCTGCATTAAGCTGTTTCACAGCAAGTGGTCTGCACGCACCAGTCTGACATCGAACACAGTAGCTTGCAGAGGTAACGTAAAATGGGCCAAAGAGGGAAGAAACTGCGCCAGAAGAGAGAAAAATTAAACTACACAATGAATTCAAAATATTTTCGGAGATATCTCAGATAGCAGGGAGACCATGGTCAACTATTCAATCCATCATTGACAATGTAGGAACCAGAAAATCTGTTCTAAATACACCCTGGAGTGGTCGACCTAAAGTTAAAGATGAAAGCAGCATTCTTCGCTGCATTAAAAAAGATCCACGAATGACTGCTCTTCAGATTGTTGCCGAGTTGCAGAAGAGAGGAATTAATGTTTCAGTGAGCACTGTGAGAGCTGTTTACAATAAGAAAGGGTACAATGGCAGAATAGCGTGTAAGAAGTTCTATGTGAGCCCACAGAACAGGAAAATATACCTAGAATTCGCTTGTAAGATCTGTCATAAGTGTGTGGACTACTGGGAAAAAGTTGTATGGACAAATGAGAGCTTGCTCAAGGTATTCGGTAGAATCGAGTAGGCCGTGACTCCGATAACATCAAAATATTTAAGCTCTGCAATTCTATTTGACTACAAGAAGTTAATATCATTACCAGCTTACTGTGTATATATAGGTATTTATAAATGTAATTATCTACCTAATACAATTATTATTTATTTGTTATTTCAGATACATACACATTAGTTACAATTTAATGAGACTGTAGGTATAGGTTAGGTTACCTTTTAAGGTAATAGCAAACTCAGAAAACGATAGGTATCTATATATTCACGGTCGCGCAGTGTTTGCTTGTGTGTTCATAGTGACAAGTGACCTAAGTGTAGTGTTTCATTACTACAATGTCTTCATCTCCTCTTCACAATATGGAAACAGATGATACTGGTCAACTAGTGTGAGATTCGCTTAACATTAACCAAGTGGCTTCATCACAACACGTTTCTCTCTCATCACACCACCAGCTACAACAACCACCTCTGCAGCAAACAGTAGCTGCAACAGTTTGCTTGAGGACTAATATGGGTATCCTCTATCCTTGTATACTTTTATTTTATTATGTATATCACTATATAGCTCCACAATTTGTATAGCACCAACTGTGCTGAGCAATTGAAATAAATAATAAAAAAAGGTATTCGGTGCGGATCGCAGTTGCAAAGTATATAGAACAAAATATGGAGCCGGAGCCAAAAATTCCTGTTTCCACAGTAAAGCACGGCGGAGACCCGTTCTTGTCTGGGGTTGTATAAGCCCATCAGGTGTCGGCAATCTGTAGTTATCGAGGGAATAATGGATCACAGGAAGTACATGGGCATTCTTAAGCAAGAGTTGCATGCAAGTGTGGAGTAAATGGGTCTGTAAGAAGACTGGATGTTTATGAAGGATAATGATCCACGCGTGTGGATATTATACGTGTTTCAAAACAGCTTCATACCCCTCCCTAACCACCAGATATTAATCCTATTGAGGAAGAGTGAAGTATCCTTCGAAAATGCGTAAGTAAAAGGGCAATTTCCAACAAAGAAGCATTCAAAACTGCTCTTTTGGAAGTATGGAACCGAATATCAAAGATGGGGGTTAAAAAACTTGTCCATTCCTTACCAAGGAGACTAGAGGCTCAATTAAAGTTAAGGGATACCCAACGAAGTACTGAATAGCAGCGTTTTTGTTGTACTGTGTGTTTTTGTGAGTGTACGAATACTTTTTGTGCACGAAAAATTTGCTAGTTAATTTTATTTTTATATAAGTGACATTTTGTTTGTACATTGTTGCTGTTTTCGTAAAAAATGTAAATTATTTTGAGAATGCCTTCTTTTGTGCCAGTAAGCTTTAATTTATCATTTAAATACTCACCATAAAATTAATTTTTCCTAAAGGTTTAGTGGTGTATGAATACTTTCTGTTCTGACGGTATCTAAAGAACCAAGTGCTTTTAGAAAAGTTTTCCGGTGGGTGTGTCTACAGTTTACCAGAGCAAAGAGAGTCTCCGAGGCCTGAGACGCAGGGGGGGGGGGTGGTGAGGTTCCTACACCCTCCCTGGGCAGGTTTATGACACCCCATGTCAGTACAGTTACAGACTATTCAAAAACATTCTGACGGTTTTTACTTTTATGAATAAATCTTCTAGGTTTTAGTGTACAGAGTGAAGAGGGTGATTGTTTTTTTTAATGGTTCTGCTCCTTGTGTGGCATGCGTTCTCAGTCACACACATTCGTTGTCCTTGTCCCACTGTGTAAGGGGGCACATTCCTTTCAGGGACTTACTTTGCGTTGGTGGACCGTGTAGGAAAATTATAACCCAAAGAGATGAAGGGTTAGAAAGTCATGTAATGTAACACATCAGATATTTTTTGTAAAAGAAGAGAGATAGCATTCTGAATGGCTTACAACTAAAAAAGCATGGGCTTGATGTCAAGCAACATAAAAAGGTAGCATCATTTTGTTTATGCTTCAAAGGATTTTAGTCGGAAGATGGAAAGGCAGAGATGGAGAGGCAGAGGTGGAGAGAGAGAGAGAGAGAGAGAGAGAGAGAGAGAGAGAGAGAGAGAGAGAGAGAGAGAGAGAGAGAGAGAGAGAGAGAGAGAGAGACTTGAAAAAATGTAGCTAAACATGAATACATAAAGCAAAACCAGACCTCCCACTTTACCATTCCCTTTGTTATACTGATTGTTTAAAAAAATAAAAAATAAGTAAAACACAAAGAAATGCGGGGGAAAGAGAGCGACAAGGTGATAAATAAATAATACAGGTAGAATTGGCAGTGTGGAAATATTTCAATGTCTTTAGCTGTTCCTGAAAACCCTTATTCATTCTGTATGCTAAGATGAGGTTACAATGATATACAAAATCATTATTTGTCCCTTGCTTCACAGATATGAGTATGTACTTGGATTAGTGAAGTAAGGCAAAGATTTGCTTCGTCTGATAAGATGAATTTACTTTAATAGGCTGAACAAAACATAAAGCTATACTATATAAAAGAAAGTACTATTAGTCAATGCTTATTAGACGTACCTCTGTAGCGTAGGCTGTAGCGTGTCTACCTCACGTTCAAGAGCTCGCAAGTTTGAATCTTGGTCAGAGTGAGTTATATGATAAGGTATTTTTCCCGAGTTTTCCCTTATCCCGAAACATAAATGTCTGACAGCTCTAAGCTCTTACGTACCCTTGGCTTATTTGAGCATCATTCACCCATTTCATTCATCGAATGATATGACTTAACATTGGAGGACCTTAATTAAGAAACGTGTGACTATTTGGGCTGAAATCGAAACTGAAGTTCAACTTTAAGAGATATTAAAATAAGACATGAAGCTTTCCTGGCGACGAATATGTTCGAGATCTTATAGGAAAGCAAACCAGGTGAAAAAACGATAAGGAAGCTTTGGCCATTCCCCCCGAGAGAAGCACGCTTAATCGTGATGCTGGTTTTCAATTCAGCTCTTCTTGGAAACCGGCTTACAAATGGAAATCCGTCGACTTAAGGAGCACAGATCAATACAGCTTGGTAACCAATGTAAGTAGTTATGTTTCTTTGACCCAATTAATTTTCTATACTCACGCCATCTCCTAACCTGGCATTTAATTGACTGAAAACAGTCTTTTGTTCAGTGATGCGAGTATTGATAGTGTTTTGTCTTTGTTTATATTTGTGTTATATCCAGTAATTCATTTATGGTTATAACATTTAACAGATATCCTAATGATGGGAGAGATGTACACTCCCGAAACGTCGATTTGTAATCGTCTTTTCACCTGACTTGCCTCCCGAGAAAATCTCTCCTCCAACGTTAAGTCATATCGGACGGTGAATGAAATTGGTGAAATTATGCTCAAATGTGTCCGGAGTACATGGAGAGCTTAGAGTTACCCGAAATTCGTCTGGCAGGTAACTCACCCTGACCGAGATTCGAACTCGAGATCTCTTGAACCTAAGGCAGACATGCTACCACCTACGCTACCGAGGGTAGCGAATTTTGAATATATTCCTAGGAAATGAAATATATACATTTCTTTTACAATCAAAATCTTTTTAAAGTATTATATTTTGATTAAAATCGTTAGCCATTTTTCTATAAAATTATATTTTTTAAATGTTCCATGTAAGGGGTATTCTGTAAGGAGAGAATTTTATTGAAAATTGTCGTATTTCATCATTAATAAATGTCATACTTAAATACCAAATTGTTATTTAAGCGATTTTTCTATTGTTGAGTTATGCTGTTCTTTGACACACCACAGGCACACATATACGAAACGTTTTCGAGAAATACAGTTTTTTTGTACTTTTAATGCTATGTAATACACTCTCAACTTACTATAGAAAACAAAAACGATTGGCTATTTAACATTTGAAAAACATATATATTTGAAAATTTAGATTAATAACTATAAATACTATGAATATGGCATTTTATATGGTGACAGCAACTGTATATGTTTCTAACACGATCAACTTGCTTTGTGCACATATATATATATATATATATATATATATATATATATATATATATATGGTTTAACAATTATTCAAAATTTATTAAAAATGAAGAGGACTTGACCGATCACATAAAACAGAACATACATTTAATTTGTCATGCAGATACCTTACACATACGTACGCTACGTTAATCCAAGTTTTTGGATTCGTTTTGGAGAAAACAAAACACAATACATATGCAAGTATACACAAAAGCACAAATACATACATGTAAAGTTTTATGACTTTCTCTTCTAAATTAGATAAGTAAACGAAGTATTGCATTCCACCCAAAACACCGACATCAGGATTTTACCAGAAAGCATGTTCTTGAGATAACCTGAATCCAAAAAGTCATTTTTAGAAAAAGGGTTTCTGTGTTTATGTGTGACTGCGAGGACAGTCCTCAAAAACGAAAACTGGGTTAAACACAAGGTTGGTATATAAGATCCGAAAATTCCAAGGATACATCAAAGAGATTTCCAAGAAAATCCCCCACAACATCAGAATTTGTTATTGTATCTAAAATGGCCTTAACTATATATAGGATTGACCACTTAACTTGAGACAGTACAATATCTCCAAAACTAAGCGCTGCAGAAAAAAAGGCTCTTGAATAAAAATCGCTTGATACAGTGCGATCCATATAAACCTGAACCATTTTAATAGGACTTTTTTTTTAATTTACGTCCTTCAACGTTAAGTCACATCGGACGATGAATGGAATAGGTTAAATGATGCTCAAATAAACCCAGGTTCCATAGAGCTTAGAGTTACCTGACATTCGTCTTTCAGGATAAGGGAAACCCCGGAAAAACCTTATCCAGGTAAGTCACCCGCCCTGACCGAGATTCGAACTCGGGACCTCTTCAACGTGAGGCAGACATGCTACTACCACGCTAGCGAGGCGGGCAGAGATTACATTACACTATTTACATCTCAGAGAAAATGTTGGAAGTGTCGTCCACCAGCATCTATACATGTTTGTACTCATCTCACCATATTCTCTCAAGTTTTACGGAGAGTATCCTCACCAATGTTACTTATTTCGGCTCGAATGGATTCCTTGAGAACATCAATTGTCCGTGACCTATTCTTGTACACTCTATTTTTAGATACCCTTACAAGAACAAATCCGGTGAGGTTAGGTCAGGGAATATGGGGATTCCCAGACCTTTTGGGATTATTCTAATGTCAAAGAGGCCACGCCGTGGCTCAGTGGTTAGACCGCTTGGCTCTCACCAAGGTTCGATCCCAGGCGACCGCAAAGTGAGATTTGTGATGGACAACACGACGCTGGGGCGGGTTTTCCCCGGGACCTCCGGTTTCCCCCGCCATCTCATTCCACCGGTGCTCCATCTTCATCTCATGCATCATCAGTGTCATCGCCTGCGGTGCCGTATGTAGTAAAAGCGGGCGTTAAACACTACACATTTTCATAATGTCAAAGAAACTGATTAAAAGTTCCATGGTATCATTAGAAGTATGGCACGTTGCTCCATCTTTCTGGAAATAACCTTCACTCAATTCGATATCATCTCCGTAAAACTTCAAAGAATATGGTGAGACGAGTGCAAATATGTATAGGTGTAGGTGCAGGACGCTTCCAACATTTTCTCTGAAATGAAAAATAAAATAAAAATAAAATAAACTCTGAATAGACCCCCCGGCACCTTGTAATACTATACCGGGGCGTATATTAAAGTTTTATATTTATTTTCAAAATATACATAATATGTAGCGACCTGTTCTTACTTTGTGAATAATTAAGGAACACGTAGTCAGGTCGAACACTCGGGAGCCAAAACTCAGAGCAGAACTACCTGCTTTAGCGAGAGATTTGTATCTTTTTTTATAAAGGTTCATTGGTAAAAAGGTAGGGTGAAGCAAATTAAAATTGGAATTCACTTAATAAGAATATTTATTACAACAAGCAGATTTACAAAGGCGGCCATAACGGCCGTTTACCTGTCCAGAAGTGGAGCTGTCTACCACTACATGCTATTCATCGGAAAGCCAATGTCAGAGAGAGCGTCTATCGCTTAAAGATTATCCATCTAGACATAAAGGAGGGGAGGGAGTGACGTCACACCTACTACTTGAGTCACTAGAGAGTAATTAATACAGTCGTTTGTGACATCATACATGAATATATAATATACATAACTTTTTCAGATTAATGACAAAATCAAAACTGAAAGAAAAACCAAAAACAAACCAAAATGTTATCTAATATCGAAGAAATTCTATCTACTCAAACAACTAAAATAATATTAAATACTATACTGGTATCCAGCAAAATAATTTAGAATTGGAAAAACAAACAGAACAATTTCTTAACTAAAACAAACAAAAATAGCTATTTATAAACATTACTATTTTCTTTGGAATGTAAACAGTGTAATGTAATGTCCCAATAGTGTACTATGTTCAAAAGTTGGTCTATTGAAGTGGTTCAGAATTATATGGATCGCAGTTATGGAGGAAGTGAAAGCCGTTAGTCGTCTTTTAGTTGGATGACGCTGTGGTGGTTATTGTAGACTTAATTCAATTATTTTAAATGGTAACCTAACTTATTTATTTTGTTTTCTCATTCCTATTAAAAGTACACAGCTTTTGTATAAAGGACTTTGTAAAAGTTCTTACAGCAACGTAAGTAACGACGAAAATTCTGAACAGCTGCCGCATTCAACACAGTGCAGCATAATAGGAGACGAGATACTAGCAAAAATGGTTTAAAAACAGTTTATTTTGTAATGAGTTATAAGGAAACCAAATAAAAATATTGGTTCCCATTTACGTAAAGTAACTTGGTCCTCAAATGTCCATTCACGGATGATCCAACCAATCGCGCTCTTCGTACACGGCCATTCAGCATTTTCGTTGTTATTTACGTGCAAGCACAAAGATAGGTTCCCATTAAAAAAAACTGAATTGATCCTAAAATGACCATCGCTACGGCCTCCAAACAAAAGACGACTATTGGCACTTACTTTCCCCATAATATCAAGCGAAGTTTATTCAAGCCTTTTTGTCCAACACCGTTTAGTTTCGGAGATATTGTACTGTCTCAAGTTAAATACACACCTTGTATATATATATATATATTAGTGATGGGTCGATGTCAGTTTCTCTCGATACCAATACATAATACTTCGATAATCGATACGGTAATTCCTACTTCAGTTTCGGTAAAAAATAGAAAGTTGGGAGAACTGTATAATGTCAATGAAGTTAAATAACTGCACATATTTAATGACACAAAACTTAAAACTTTCATTGTTTTTTTATTTTTAAACTCTACGTTAGTTATTTAAAAGGAAAACAGTCTAAATTTATAAGTTTTTGTTCAAAAATACCAGCAATTTCACTGTTTCGGGGTTAATTCTTCTTTTTCTGTCACATATGAGTTATGCTGTGCTAAATAGTCTTTAAGAGAAAACAGTTGCAGGTGGAATACACAAATACTTAGCGGCTATTTTGTTTTAGCTCTGGAGATTTGAATTTGTTTTCTAGTAATCCAGTACAATAGAAAGAGGTGGTGACAAATTGTCTTTGAGATATGCAGTGATTTATTCTTGGGAACTGGTGACTGACAGTGAATTTGACACAGAATTATTTTCTTGCATAATGTTAGTGGCAATTTTACGGGCTTACGGTGATAAAATTTTGTGATTTTGCAGAACCACCATCGAAGTACGGTTCCATGTGATACCATGCAAGAATCGCAAGTATCGGGGATGCATCCCCAATATTTTAATGTCAAATGATATATACATGTTGAATTTCCCGGGAATGTGCGCAGACACTTACGTAGCCTGCCTGGGTAGCGTAGATGCTAGCGTGTCAGCCTAAGTTCAAGAGGTACCGAGATCGAATGTCGGTTAGGGTGAGTTACCTGGATAAGTGTTTTTCCGTGGGTTCCCCTTATCCTGAAAGACGAATGTCGGGTAACTCTGAGTTCTATGGACCCCGGACTCATTTGAGCATCATTTCATCCATTCCATTCATCGTCCGATATGACTTAACGTTGGGGGACGTAAAATAAAAATGAGACTTGCGTATAACTAAAACCCGTAAGAGAAGACAAAATGTTACTTTACAAAAATTTAGATTTCGTTAAAATATCTTCTCATTGTAACATGCAATAAAACATTTCCCCAAATGTCTATTTTTATTAGTAAGAATCAAAGAGAAATAAATGTTTTTGAGAATAGTTATTACAACCTTAACAGCCCGCCACGGTAGCGTAGATGGTAGCGTGTCTGCTTCACATTCAAGAGATCCCGAGTTCGAATCTCCGTCAGGGTAAGTTACCTGGATAAGGTTTCTTCAGGTTTTACCCTTATCCTGAAAGACGAATGTCGGGTAACTCCAAGCTCTATGAACCCTGGGCTCATTTGAGCATCATTTGATGAATTTCATTCATCGTCCGATGTGACTTAAGTTACAGGACATAAATTGTAGATGTTTATTCAGAAAATCCTAAAACAACTATTTCTAATGAAGCTTCTAAATCTAATTTTCTAGGAAATGAAATACTTTATCTATAGGTGCTAGAGAAACTATTGGGTTGGTGCATACTTTGTGGCGTTTATTTTAATGAGAACGTTTTGTGTAGATTATAAAATATTTTGACAATGCTGTTATGTAATTTGATAGAGAATTATTGCTCTAAATAAAAGAGTATATATTTTGTGTATGCTCGTATACTTTTTTTCAGGTAAATAAACAGTGTCAAGTGAACAAAAAGAGCATCTTTGGCTCTTTCTACTTTTCGAGCTGCTTTCTGTGATTTTGGCACTTCAATTAAAATAAAAGGGTGTCGAAAATTATCTTTAATGTCGACTTGACATGCATTTTATAGACGTGAAGGGAGTAAACAGTATAGAAGCGTTCGAAAATGTCATACATTTCTCTGTAGAGCACTTAATTCTCTATGAATAACATAACACACACTGCAAAAACATTTCATTTTGCATGCAACACTTTCAATTAAAAATAAACGGCCAGAGTTATTGTCAACCCAGGGTTAGATAGGCAGAACACGAAATGTGTGTTGATATTTGAGAGACAATGACTGACTTACCTGAGCTCTGAAGCACGCTGGACATCGAGGAGACGAGTGTTTTAATGAATGAGGTTCAGAAACGACGGAGCGGGACGTCCTGCGCCGTTGGCGACGCCCCCTCACGCACGCACGCGCACCGCTGGTACCTACACACATACATGCAGAGGTCAAGAGATCGATTTCCGGGGCCGATCCTCAGTCGCTACCCTCGCGAGGAGCCGATGGCTTCGAAAAGGGCAAAAGATGTCCTCAAGGCTTCTAGTGCTATCAGTTGCAGGCTCCGCGAGAAAAAAACCACTCGAGTCCAGCTTCGAGGTGGAGAAAATTGTAGGGCGCGTTCCCCCGGAAATGTCACAGCAGACCCAGATATTTCTAATAAAAATATTTGAAAGTATACACATAATTTATAATATTTAATGGATGACATTTCAATTTCCTGATTAACAAAGACTGAGGCTGATGCTCGCCTCAATAGCGTAGATGGTAGTGTGTCTGCTTACGTTCAAGAAGTCCTGAGTTCGAATCTCGGTCAGGGTGAGTTACCTGGATAAGGTTTTTTCCAGGGTTTTCCCTTATCCTTACAGACGAATATCGGGTAACTCTAAGCTCCATGGACCCCGGACTCATTTGAGCATCACTTAACCCATTTCATTCACCGTCTGATATGACTTAACGTTGGAGGACGTAAAATTACAGAAAAAAAACTGATAGTCTTCTTTTTTTGTCACACATGTTTATTAAAAATTTAATGTTTACATGATCTTTGCAAATTAGTCCCCTACTACTTCAATGCACTTTTTATAACTTCTCTGCCAGTCCTTGAACACGTGCTGCAGACCATTCTTTGTCAGGTCCTTGAGAATCGCCTTACTTTTCTTGAGCACTGCTTCAGAGTTCTCAAATCGAATACCCCTAAGCTTCACCGGTGATGATTCATGGCTACGTCATTATGATCCTGAAGGAAAACAAGCCAGCACAGTGTGGAAATCGCCAGGTTCTCCAACACCAAAAAAAGGCAAAAGTTGTTCCATCTGCAGCGAAAGTGATGGTGATCACATTTTTTGACTGTGGTGGAATGATTTACCAGCATGCAGTTCCCCTTTACACTACTGTTACAGCAGCATAGTACACGTCAGTATTGGAAGCACATTGCACAGAAACGACCAGAGCTTTCTCGGACTGGGTGGCGACTTCATCATAACAATGCACGGCCACACGTCGCAAATCAAGTCATGCAGTTTCTGGCTCGATTTAACATTACCTGTGTACCACATTCAGCTTATAGCCTCGATCTTGTACCCTGTGAAGTTTTTTTATATTGCCATCACTAAAGGTAAAGTTTTGTGTGGAGTTAATTGATAATCTAATTTGCTATGCCAAACGTCCTACCGATTTTGTGTCGAGGGAACAAGTCACTGCTCGATAACATGAACGAAATCTTCTGCGACTTGGGTCTACCACTTCGTCGTCCATCATGCACTTAACCTGTATCATGCAATCGGCGCTAAAATAGCGCAGAACCCTTCTTCTAGATTACAGCTATCCGTCATGCAAAGCTTGCCAAAAGATCTAATCAAAAACCTAGAGACAATTTTTGAAAGTTTGAGTCCGGTGACTTTTCGAACGCTCTGTATTTTGAGTCAGCTTGATACCAAAAATGACATTTTCAGATAAAGGTCCATTTGTATATGAACAACATAGCTCAAAATGACAAACATTTTACCAACTTTTGCTTCCGATTTATGATCTTCATAGGCACACACCTGACCTTCAAAAAAGGACTTTATTTTGTATTCTTGAAATCTTAAGACGCATAATTCCAGTGAAAACTCTGTAGAGAATATTTGGATGGAATGCAATACCTGTCGTACTTATTAGCATGTGGTAGAGCGGGTACCCATCTGAAAGATTTTGAAGAATTTAAGGACAATATTTCACTGGAGGATTGCTTTAACAAGAACGGAATATAAAAAAGAGTGCCTACGTATTACTCTTAAAACAGGGTGTAAATAAATAATGAGAAAGGAAATTCTTGTAACTTATAATTACTTTAATTTTACTCAAAAGTAATTCTTTATTATCGTCCCTCGAGGAAGTCTATGTGTGCTAGGTAACTGGATATTATTTTCTCATAAGATTTGGTGGGGAAATTTAGCACCTGGTTACTCGGAAGGGAGGAGTGAGATGAGAGGATACTAGGGTGGCCGGGTATAATTATCCTTTTCAGTATTTGCCTACTGACCCGGGAAAACCGACAAAACCCACGGAAGGTCGGTCATGACCTTGGTGGTTTACTCTCTCAGCTGTATAACTTTCGATTGTATGCACAATAGTTAAATTCCCAGTGTACTTGAGCAGCACGTGACGTCACGGCTTGACCACAATCAAATACCGAGTACGTCCATCATCGTCTGTGTTGATTCATGAGCTTTGACTGATGACGTTGGAAGTCAAAGAGCAAAGCAAACAAGCAGCCAACAATGACGTCACTAGGCACCCCTTGCGAGCCAGCTCCGTATTTACTTTCCTCTATTGGTTTTCCGAATGCAAGGGCAAGGACGAGCTATCGATTCACCCATCTCTCTGTGTTATGATTGGATAGATTGTGACCAACCCTCCACAACAGCTCTGCCAAACATTAATGACTCGTCAAAATAATACAATACACAGTATAAAACCACTCATACACTGTCTTAAAGCCCACCTAGGTAGTGTGTCTGAACCACGTTCAAGAGGTCCCGAGTTCGAATCTAGGTCAGGGTGAGTTACCTGGATAAGGTCTTTTCCGTGAAAATAAAATGAATGTCAGGTAGCTCTGGGCTTATCTGAGCATCATTTCACCGTTTTCAATTATCGACCAGTATGACTTAACGTTCGGGGACGTTAATTTAAAAAAAAAACGCACTTAGAAGAAATCAAAAAAGTAATTTTTGAGATATATTTATATCTCCATACTTTTATTAAGATGGAGCTTATGTAGCTTTCCTATTTCTTTTTTTTTTTTTTTTTTTTTTTTTTTTTTTTTTTTTTTTTTTTTTTTTTGCTTGTTCAATTTATACCTCACCTATAACTGCAATGTTCATATCGGCGGCCGTTCTTCTTTGGAACGTATCGAAGATGTTAATCTCGTATTCGTTGAGTTTTAGTCATTAGATCACGTACACATTCGCACTCTCATTCATACTTCCACACTCTGGGGAAGATAAGGAATTATCTTGGTCGGAGAAAAATCACCACTCCCACAGCCGAGAATCGAACCCGGGACCACTAGCACAGCAGGTAGGCGCTCTACCAGCTGAGCTAAGAGGCCAGCCAATCAATTTTTATCATTGTTTAAAATTCCCCTTTTGTGATGAAGATGCTTTGCCAATATCTTGAACTTTTCAGCAAATCTTCATGAATGATTAAGAGATTTTGATATTTTTTTAAAAAAAAGAGTTATAACTACATGATTTTATTACATATCTTCATATCAAAAAATTCAGAAATATGAAACTGCAAACAGCTCGTCATTGTTTTCTGGCTTACCTCCATTGGCATAATAAAAACCTCCAATGTACAAGCTGTTTATCACATGGGGGATTTTTATAGACAAGACTGAACAAATAATTGAATTAAGAAATGATGAAATATATAAACTTTTTATGTCTCCCTTGCTCAACATGGTGCTAGGAGTCGCTTGGGTCCCCTCAGAGCGAGCGAGCCGAGTCATATTGACCTGATACATGAGATCAGGGTTGAAGGGTCGGCCCAACTACTGGGATGAATGAATGATGGAGCAATTGGTGGAATGATGGTGGGGGAAACCGGAGGACCCGGAGGAAACTCACCCCAGTGCCCTGTTGCTCACCAGGCGGTCGCCTGGGATCGAACTCGCGCCGCCTAGGTGAGAGCCAAGCAGTCTAACCACCCAGTCAAATATATAACTATTTGATTAAATAAGCTTAAAGTTGCCGAACGGGCCTCCGGCTTTATCGTATGTCGCCCGCATTCTGGGGGTCCGTGTTTGATTCCCGTGGCCGATCTACCTGACCCATGGGTTTTTTCTGGGGTTTTGCCAAGTGAATGCTGAGTCGGTTAATTACTTCCCTGCAATTTCCTCTCCCTCAATTTTATCTCCATTATCATTCATCTCTCACCTGGTCTCTTTCAGGTTAGAAGTGTCGGCGGGTGTCTTGGCGCTGCATGACAGGATGATATACTCTGTGTAAAACTTCCTCCTGCGGTAGGACGGTCTCCGGTCTGTGAGCTCGGTCCAGTGGCACCGTTTTCGGGCCGCAGTTGGGTGATTGGGGATTGGGATTTCATTATGGAGGGGATTCGGTACGTAGACCACCATGTTGGGCCCCTTGTTCCTATCCCCTAAGTGGGGGCACCCCTGGGAGGAAGGATGAGGCGAAGGAGACAGAGGGCGGCCGACCCAAGGAGCCACGACAGTACACAGGGCAGGGTCCCTACAGTTTACTTGGATAGAGACTTCCCCCGACAGGTGAGGACAACGGACATTAACAATAGGGATCTACGTAGGGCAGCTGTCGCTGACCTCTCTCTCTCAAACCAGGGAGTTACCGAGCTGTCCCCGAAGGACGCCCGGCACCTCCCTGGGACTAACAAGCCCTCCCCCCCGCCATCTGGTCCGAAAACACCAGACGGGTGGAAGTGGATACGCCACTTCCGCGCGGCAACCCCAAAGGGGAAGGCTACCGATATAACCTCGGTGGGGCCACCTGGTGATCTAGTACACCTACTAGCTATGCAGGCTAGTACGCGGGAATATATGGCTTCCCACAACCCCGTCCGGAGACTTACCCGATCTCCCACGAGTATCGGGAACCACTACCTCTTCGAGTCCAACCCAATCCGAACAACTCCCAATCAGGGAGGGGCTCCAATGTTCGGCCCGAGGTTACTCTAGTAAGGTCAGAGGTGTCACGAGTGCTAGGGGTCCGCAGCGCTCGCACCACGACAACTGAAGGGGACGGATCCCCTCTCCTGCGGGGGACAACGAAGACGCTTCCCTACTACGGGACGGCAATGAGCCCAGCAGTCGAGCCCTAATGATCCCTCGCTGGTGGTCCCGAAATTGTCCCAGCAGAGGAGCGGAGACCGGCAACCGACCAGCCAGAGGAGGAAGTAGTTTTCCTCAGAGCATATCATCCTGCCATGCAGCACCGAGACACCCGCCGACAGTTCTACCCTGTAAGAGACCACCAGATGAGAGATGATGTGAAATGATAATGGAGAGGAAATGGAAGAACAGGAAATTCGGGGGATGTAATTAAACTACCCAGCATTCGCCTAGCGACCCGGGAAAACCTCGAAAAATTCATGGGTCAGGTAGGTCGGCCACGGGAATCGAACCCGGGCCTCCCGAATGCGGGACACAGACGAAACAGCGTGAGCCATTCCGCTCGGTGCAGTCGGGTGAACTGCCAGTTATACTGGCTGCCGTGGTCCCCTGTTTGACTACATTACAGCTCCAGGAACTGCTGCGGTGTTTACCTTGTCAACCTGAGTTCCTGTACTCACGTTCAAGAGGTCCCGAGTTCGAATCTCGATCAGGGCGAGTTACCTGGATAAGGGTTTTCCGGGGTTATCCCTTATCCGGAAAGACGAATGTCCGGTAACTCTAAGTTCTATGGACTCCGGACTCATTTGAGCATCATTTCACCCATTCCATTTATTGTACGATATGACTTAACGTTGGAGAACGTAAAATACAAAGAAAAAAAGAAAACTGCAAGAGAGGAGTGCCTTACTGAAGATACCAATGCCCACTGCACACACCCTCACCTACATCAGGCAACCATTTGTAAATCACACAGAAGTCCCTTACATGAACGGATCTAACATTCCTTTACAGAGACATCTACTCAAAGAAAACCACTGCTGTTGCAAATATTTCAGCAAAAACATTCTTATAAATTACAAACTCATACTGAATCATTGTTTATCCTTTCTGGCAATTTAAAAATCAAACAGGGTATTTAACTGAGCTTGCATAAGTTATATTGTTCTAATTATATCTTTTGTTCGGCAATTTATGCATATTTTGTTCAATTTCTTTCAAAATTTGAGCACATCATCTTTGAAGTCGAACGAAGAAATATAAAATTTAATAATAATAATAATTATTATTTATTTATTATTTAATTATTTTTCTTGGTGCCATTGATAGTTTCAAATTAAACGTGATATAACCTCTGTCCTAACATAAGGAAATTTCTTGAAGAAAGAGAATTAATCCTATAGATAAAGGATTATTTAAAAATAAATAAGTTATTCTTGCAAGGTTACTATAATAAAACGTTCAGAAGAAGGATATGAAGAAAAAAACTTCCAATGCAATGAACTTAGCACCGTCCTGATAAGGCATCTGCACAACACCCCAAAGAGTTTCTAAATATATACAGTAGGCGCTTTGATAGGGTGACCTGAAGTGAAAGCTGTGTAGGGAGAATAACATGAACAGAACAACGATACAGTTTGTACTTGTACTATCGACTTTACTAAGATAAAGCTGTTTTCGGTTTTGCAGCTTGAGAGGCATGTGGTCGACTTGAGGCAGGGTCATCCATTCTCTAGAACAATGCTGCACTGCATCTAGGTCAATGCATGAATCACTTTCTCGATCTTTTAGCAAACTTCTCCAAAGTTGGGGGTGATCAACAACTTTACCGCTGCTGGGGGAACCGCTCTCCTGGTTACCAACCAATGTGCCCGTGAAATATCTTGGGGTGTTATTGGACACTCGACTCACTTGGAACGCCACATCTGTCGGTCTGTCACGCTTGCGTTTGCCCGGCTATCAAAACTGTACCCTTTACTCAATAGGCGCACTTCACTTGGTTATGAATCCTCCCTGCTTCTGTACAAATCTCTAGTCCGTCCCATTTTTACCTATGCAGCTCCAGTCTGGGGTGGCACCAGTAAGACTAATCTCCGCCGACTGCAGGTACTACAAAACAGGGTGCTTCGTACAGTTACAAACGCGCCATGGTTCATCCGAAACCAACAACTTCATCATGAGTTTGGTCTTCTACCCGTTCACCAATACATCCGACGCCTGGCACGTCCATTCTTTTACCATCTTCAGGAGGTCCCTGGAGCTGTTACCTACAATCTCGGTGCTCGCACTCGCCAACCAGCTCGCCTGAAGCGCAGACTGCCCCAAGATCTTCTCCTGAGTGACGTCTCCAGCACAGATGCCTCAGACACGTGATTACTACTATCAGACTTTAAGTTCTCAATTTTTGTTACAGTTATCCTTCATATTTAGTTAGAGGAGTCGTTCACGGCTACCTCCATTGTTCTGTGTCCTTCTCCTATGGTTCTTATAACAAACATCTGTAAAGCATAATTGCTGATCGATGGATAATAAATTAAAAAAAAAAAACTTTACCTGAGTTTCTTCAAACTTCATATGTGACTTCTAACACTAGAACTCGTAGATGAAGTGACAGTCCAGAGGAGTAAACGGTCGACCATCCCTGAATCATGATAGGACATAATGAGCATAAGGGATGACATGCTGTTAGAGCAGAGTCATGCGTGGTCAAATAGGGCCGTATTCATAGTCAGATTTGGTCCGGACCAACTTGCTACTTCCGGTGGACTAACGGTCGACCATCGATTTTATTATTCATAAACCGGTATTAGCGATAGTCCGAGGACCTAACACGTTGATCCTGTCCAATTTTCGTCCACCTCCAAGAGATAGATTAAAGGCGGACTAGCTTTGAAACATGGACGACAATGAAGAGATGAATGTAGCTGTAGTGTGTAAAATTCATGAAATAAGACAACGGAGGAATAGTTATCCACCAAACATAGAAATTATTACGGAGTACGACGACCTAAACTTCAAAAGCAGATATAGATTTAGTAAAGCGAACGCTAGAAAGCTGATAGAAATGATTGGTTCTAACCTGTACGTCAGCGACGATAACCGTGGTCCGAGTATCTCAATTTACACTCAAATTTTAACAACACTTAACAGGCAGTGCCTGTTATATCTTATGGAGCCGAGACCTGGACCCTGAACAGAACTGATAAAAGAATAATTGAAGCGGCTGAAATGAAAATTGTGAGGTACGTAGCTGTTTGTAGTCTTAAAGATCACATTAAAAGTGAAACAATAAGAGAACAACTAAAAATATTTACTTTAAATGACAAACTCAGGGAGTACAAACTGAAATGTGCAAGATCATCTCTCTCGAAAGCCAGAAGAAAGAATCACCAAACAGGCCTTGCAGTATAAACCAGTTGGTATTAGACATGTTGGAAGACCACGGAGTCATTGGAAAGATTCATTCTGAGCCGAAACAGGCCTCTCTAGCCTATCTTGAAGGTTAATGACGATGATAACAGCACTTCGTTATTATGCAAGAAGAGGATATCAAGACAACGCTGCTGACCTGCACGATATTAGTCAGACATCAATAAGCTATATTATCAGTAAACTCGTTATAAATTTCCCTCCATGCCTCCTCCTTTCTCATTTTTGTATTCGTCGACACGGATTTGTTTTCTATAAAGTTCATTCTTTTTTGGACTAGAGAAAATATTGGTTTTCCTCTGACCAATTGATAGCACGCTTCTTCATATTATCCATATTCACAGCACACCAAACTTTCTTACCTAACCTCAAACAGCAGCAGCAATCGTAAGAATGATTAAGAAACAGCTGCGAAACTACCACAGAGATTTATTAGCTGCAGGTACACTGTCTTTTGTTTAGACCTCTATGGGGCTCGCGCATGCGCAGAAGAACCTTTCTATTTCGTGTAACATTTGCCAACACCAACTCCAATACTCAGACCATAATGCAGATTCCAAGATGGCGCCCGTCGAAGCCCAGCGACTCTGGTTACGCAGAATTGGAAACTATACGCAATGGACATAATATAATCCATATTACGGAGCAGCGAGGTAACTCCTAAGCATTTATCACTTTATACTTTCAACTAAAATGTGCAATAACATAAATAAAGAGCATCATGACAAATTCTAAGAGCTTATAACATTATGTAGTAGCACGACCAGTACTATGCATTTTCCACCTTATACTTCCAATCAAAATTTAATTTATAAGACATGACAACTCATAAGCATTAAACACAGCAAACTTTATCTTATTGGACTGTATCATCCTATCGTCTGTAGCAAGTACTAAAGTTTCTTTTACATTGTTTACATCGTAACCTTTTCTGGTAAGGACATAGGTACTGCTTATACTATAATATTTAAAGAGAACTCACCAGATTGTCCAGTTTACTACAATTGTCACGTTTGAAGGTGTCAAGTTCCCTCACACTGCAAGATTCATTTAAAATTTTCCACTGGTAGGCTCATAATATTCCTTCTAGGTTATGAAATACTTTGAAACTTATTAAGTGAAGGAACATCAGTGAAGCTGGGATCTTGAATGTTATTGAAGAGAACGTAACTAATCGTCTTTAATAATGCCTATCAATGAATTAAAATCTCCTCACCACTTCGGGTTTTAAGGACTCAAAACTGTCAATAACATCTTGTGCACACCAAATATTAAAATTATCTTCACTCTCTGTAAAATGTCTTGGATGCATTCTTCAGGATTTCGTATTTTCTGGTTGAGCTTTAATGTGTGATAGGATGGCTGATTCTTAAAAATCGTGGGGTAGGCATCATCTATTAATTTTTGTACTTTTCGAAGGGCACGAATTGGTTCACCATCATATGCTGCAAAGATGTCTTCCTTAACCTCAAAGCACTGTTCAAAATTATGAATACAAACTACAGTTTTGTCATTTACTTTAAAATCTTTACGATGTATGATCCTGATCCACTTATCCCATTACGATTTTTCCTTCGCACATTTAAATGTCGTGTGAGGTACACTGCCATAATTAGATTGTAGCTGGGAACACAATAACGATGCATTTCGACAATACTTCACAGTATATATTTAGGTAAACGTTATCACTTTATATTAAATACTTAACTATAAACTAACTCGTTAGTCACTAATTTCCACTGTAATATGAATTACATTAATTCTTCAAACACACAATCAAAGTAAACAAACACACACTTAACTCTGTAGATATATCCACAACATAACAAGCTGGGCCACGAGCGCCGCCATTTTTCCTACAATCGATTCTCGTATTATGGTCTGAGTATTGGAGTTGGTGTTGCATTTGCTCCGTGCTGGTCCACGGCTTTGCTTGGTCTGGGGCTTTTTATCGTCTCTGAATACCAAAAAGTTAGAGCACTTTTGGTCCGGACCGAGTTAGTCGGAAGAGAGTCTAGACCAAAGTGATAACTATGAATACGACCCATAGATTTTAAACCGTCCATTATAGACCTCAAGAGGCAGTACAGTACCAGACTTCTTACGATGACACGAAATTCCATGCCGGTACCCGAATTTGAGCCTTCTTCTTCCCAAAAGGGTTCCCTAATAATACAATTTCTGTCATTAGTTCACCCCAGCCTTGGCAAACATTATGCCACAACCTACAACTTCAAAAACTTATCTCTACTTATATGTTCAATGGCATGTTTAAAATTCACATTATTTGAGCAAACTGAATAAAGCTTAAGACCATATCTTGCCAACAAATTAAATTCCAATTTTTGTTAAAAAAACTTAATTTTATGTTCAACTTCTTACAGAATGTATCTGTGCAGTGTCGTATAGTAGATATATAGCAATGCTAATCATAAAAACCACGAAAATATTTGAATATAAATTAAAAACCTGCAGATCACAACCGATCCTCTCTGGTGTTCCACAAGGAAGTATTCTAGGCCCACTTCCTTATACAGTGTATAACTCAGACTTTTCTCAACAGGCTCAACTAAACATTGCACATTTTGCTGATGATGCTGCAATCCTTAATAAAAGCAGCTGAGAAACTTAATAACTTCTGCACTAAAATTACAAAATGGTGTTCTAACTGGAGAGTGGTGATGAATACACAGAAATCGCAGAGAGTATGTTTTACATATCAAAAGCAGATGACATATTATCCCCTAGACCTTAGAGGAATCGCTATACGCACCGCTCAGTCAGTTCGTTACCTCGGCCTCATATTGGACAGTAAACTAACTTGTGATCTCCACATCACATACCTTCTGTCAGGACTAAGACACCGAATCTAATAAATCAAACATATAATACCGTCGAAATCGCATTCTATAGAACTCATTGATTAAACCTATTTGGCAATATGGTTGTTTCCTATGAGGCTCTGCTTCAGCGTCACAAGTAAGAATAATTCAAGTAATCCAAAACAGATAGGTAAGATTGATCACAGGTGCCCCATGGTATGTTAACAACACCACACTTCACAGAGACCTGAACATACCAGAAGTGATGGATGTCATCAGAACAGGCTACACTTTTGCCAATCATACAAATCCACTGCTACAAGACATTTTCCTACACCCTCCTCCACAGCCACCAAATAGAAGACTATAAAGGAAACGACACACTGACCTGTTCATTTAATATCACGTGTTTTGTATGTATGATAAAGTGTTATTTTTTGTAATATAATTAAATATGTTTGTTAACTGATGTGGGACTGTTATTGAACAGTATCCTAGCACACGTTTCAAGTGATGTAACATTACTCTTGCTCACAACTATAAGTACCATAATGTACTTTGACACAATAAAGTTTATGGACATAAAAAATAAAAACCACATCGCAGATTCACATCCTTTTCATTGAACTTGATTGATTTATGAGACAGAGATAAATGGAACTTCAGGCTTTGTAAGAAGACGTCCATGCAGGCGAACAGCCTATAAAACATCCTTTTAAGTTCCTTAGAAGCAAGAAGAGAAGTGGTGCAACAGAAATAGACAAAAGAGGTCGCGAGAAAACACTTGCAAGGCATGACAAGACCCGTTCGTTCATTAGCCCATCCCGCCCACTCTATGTTTATACGAACCAGAATCGATTCTCACCACCGGCTTAAAAGGACTCGAGTTCCTTGCACGCTAGAGAATTAATGAGCTTCTGTGCGCAACGGCTAGACAAAAACCCCATAGCCGTGGCAACCAACGTCTACCAGTTCACCTCAGATTGACCCTAATGTAAACAAATGTATGCTTTTATTTATGGACGTTCTTTAACTGCTTTGGTTATCAGCGCTCCACTCTATATTGGGCGTGAAGAGACCGCTTAATCAAGCTTAACGTTCTTTTAGGTAAATCTACGACATTGGCTCTACATACTTCGCTTCCATAAGGATTTTTACGCCCGAAAAGGTCCACTGCCGTCTGCCTGGTTTGAAACTCAGGAACAATTATTTTACCCCTAAACAACGGGGAGACACTTTCACTAATGATACCAAAAATACTTTGAATGGCAAATGTTAGAGTACAGATGGTAAGATAAAAGTGAAAGAAAACTACTGAAAGAAAACATGTACAATATACGAGGCATGTTGTTTAGGTCAGTACCGTTTTGGAATTAAAAAAGACGTGCATAGATATCGCAATAATTTTATTTTTACATGAAAGCCTGTACCTTAATCTACCTTTCTACATAATTTCCCTGAATATTGAGGCACTTGCCATAACGTGGCACCAGTTTATGAATACCCTCCTCATAAAATTCTGCCGCCTGACGTGTTAACCACTGTATCACAACTGTTTTGACTCCGTTATCGTCTTGAAGACGCTGACCGCCCAGATGTTTCTTCAAGTGCAGGAACAAATGGTAGTCGCTGGGCGCCAGATCAGGGCTGTATGGAGAATGATCTAGAGTTTCCCATTGAAACGATTTGATCAGATCTTTGGTCCGATTAGCCACATGTGGACGGGCATTGTCATGGAGCAAAACGATACCCTTACTCAACTTGCCACGTCTTTTGTTCTGGATTACACGGCGCAGATTGCTCAATGTCTCACAATAAGATGCTGCATTGATTGTCTCATTACGAGGCAGAAACTCCACTAGCAATACTCCTTTTCTGTCCCAAAAAAACTGTGCACATGATTTTCCGGGCAGAAATTGTTTGCTTAAACTTAATTTTTGTGGGTGATGATGAATGTCGCCATTCCATGGATTGTTGTTTCGATTCTGGTGTGACGTAGGCCACCCATGTTTCGTCACCAGTAACAATTTGGTCTAAAAATCTTCACTTTCATTGTGGTACCGCTCAAGGAAAGTCAATGCACTGCCTAAACGTTGGGTTTTGTGCAAATCCGTCAACATTTTCGGAACCCAACGTGAACACTATTTCCGGTACTTCAAGTTTTCGGTTACAATGCGATACAAAACACTACGAGAATATTGAGGAAAATAGTCGCACAATGATGAAATTGTAAAGCGTCTGTTTTCTCTCACCTTTTCGTCTACTTTCTTTACCAAATCTTCAGTAACGACCGAAGGACGCCCACTCCGTTCTTCATCATGCATATTTGTGCGGCCATCTTTAAATGATCTCACCCATTTCCTTACCATTCCATCACTCATAATGTTTTGTCCGTAAACTTCACAGATCTCACGATGAATATCGATCGGTTTTACGCCTTTAGCACTAAGAAATCGTATAACAGCCCGTACTTCACAATCGGCGGGACTCACGATTGTCGGAGGCATCTTAAACATTAAGTAACCAACGAATACAATGAAGAATCAGACTGTAATTGCGTCAGTGCGTAGACAAGAGATGTAGGTAACTAGTACGCATGCGCGGAACGTTGACCGTAGAGCTGCGGCGGCGGAATCACAAAACGGTACTGACTTAAAAAACATGTCTCGTATTAGGTTTCCTCATAACTCGTAATAATGTAGGTTTTTTTCAATTTTAGTGTTTTGGAAAATTTATTTATTTATAAATTTATTTATTTATTTGCGGTGTTGAATTATTGTATTCAACGTAACGTAAGAGGGTTGTGACGAGCACCAAGTGAATACATCTCTAATGGTGCTTGCGGTAAAACATAAATTCAAACATTGCAAAAAGTGATCCAGGGGGAAGTTAGTTATGTTTTTAACATAGCCTCAAACATCCATATTTTTAGTTTCCATATTATTAGTTTTCATAATATTAGTTTTCATAATAAAAATAAATAAAGTATTAATATATGATAATGACACTTTTCCACTCAAGCAATTTAATGTGCTTGACTATTCGTTGGTGTTATATGTGAACATATATTTGTAATTACGCTTAGCATAGCACAAACGCTGAGCACGCAAACGATCTCATTCGCCGCGGTTAAGAACTCTTCCCATTTGAAAAACATATTAAGACGCTTAAGACGCTGTTGCACACACTCAAAGTAAAACAGAACCGATCTGTTGAGTCAGATTTGAATCACGTGAGTCACAACATCTCGTTTTTTTTTAACCTTTTCCTAATTCCGTACAAAGTGCTTACCACATTAGTATCGCAATATACTATTTGCGTACATCATTTACCAGTGCTGTCACCCGGAACACTTCTCACTCAAGCGTAATATGTAACATTCATATTTCACGATACAGTGAATAAATAAAATGTAGTAATTAAAATATGAAATTTCTATCAGTATTAATACGTCTGTGGGAGTTTGTTGTGCAACAAACGGGTTAGCAAGAGGCACTGAAGGTCTGCAGCCTTCGACAACCAACAAGGAAGGTATCGAATACTGAATGACGCGTTAAGGGCACTGGGAGGTCGATGGGCTTAAAAACATCGATTTTTAGTGTTAAAATTATATAATTCTTCAGCTTTTAAATGATATATATAGCATTAGGGTGTCAGCTGGTATTAAAGCCCTTTAATCCATCAATTTAAAGACGGCGGTGCAATGACACGCCCACTTTCTGATGTAGTATGAAGGGAAAGATTCTTCCAGATGGCAAACCATATGCAAGTCGTGGAAGACAAACAGACAGTGACACTGACCTCCTCTAGCAGTATTATGGACTAGCAGGGGCGGCTTCTCAATCGGGTAGCATGTTTGCGCTACAACCAAAATGTTGGGTCTCCCTTTAATGCAAGGGCATGTTCCTGTATTGTTTGCAGGTGCCAGGTAGTTCACTCTCAGTTACAAACCACTGGTATACAATGGGGAGGTATAGGACAGGATGAACCTAGGGCGTGCCGAGATAAATAGGGGGGAAGGGCGGAGCTTATGGCTCCATAAAGTTGGTTAACCTAGCAGCCAGAGAATAGTGAATGCCAAGCCTTCTCCTTCTGTTTTCAGCGCCACCTATTATTCTCATATTAAATGTTCGCATCGGTCAACTATTACCACAGATTACTATTACCTACCGGAGCATAGCCACATGTTTTGTGCCGTGTTTTGTTAGCTGTGTCGTGCTTTGAGTAGTGAATAAGAGTGATTTATTTAAATACAAGTATATTGCGTTATATAAGGAGAAACAATGAATTCCATAAAGGGTCTATTAGCACATCCTTTTTAAAAATGAGCTTAGAAGAAAAAAAGCGAAAATAAGCGACTTGGAAGTTCCACGCCAAATATAAAAATCACATAGATAGTCAAAACAAAAACAAGATATTTGAAGAGAAACTTTAACAACAATGTATATGAGAAATATAATTTAATGTGTGGTTGTAATATTAAAAATAGCCTGTTTTGCTTTCCTTGCGTTCTCTTTGGCGGTGAAGATCCGTGGACAAAACATGGCGTGAATGCTTTGCAGCATCTCCATGATCGCGCTAAAAACACGTAACTTAAAAACTGCACATGAAAAACACAGTTTTGCTATGCTTGGCAATGCAAATATAGCAAAGCAGATGAAATGTGTAGTGTTTAACGCCCGCTTTTACTACATACGGCACCGCAGGCGATGGCACTGATGATACATGAGATGAAGATGGAGCACCGGTGGAATGAGATGGCGGGGGAAACCGGAGATGTCGGAGAAAACCCGCCCCAGCGCCGTGTTGTCCACCACAAATCTCACTTTGCAAAGCAGATGGACAGTGCATATCGGAGAACAATTGAAGAACACAGCCAGAAAGTGGCTCAAAATAGTTATGTTTTAAACATTATTGTTAACTGCATTAGGTTTTGTGGAACCTTTGAGTTAGCTCTACGAGGACACGATGATTCAGCTACGTCAAGTAATCCTGGTATTTTTTGAGGACTGATAAACTTCAGTGCAGAGCTAGACTGTGTTCTGAAAAACCTATCTGGAGAATGCTACAGTGTTTAAGGGGACCTCCAAGACAACCCAGAACGAAATCTTGCAATGTACACTTGAAGTTGCCATGAAGAGATTTCAAGTCCATATTTAGCTGCATAAATAGAAGAGTGTTATGCTCTAGAGTGTTTCTGAAATACGCATGTTGTATTATACGCTGTGAATTACCGTTAACTTGTGTATACAGCAGTCTATAATGGTAGGCTTAAACAACCGTTTGTTACTTTAAAAAAATTAAATTGCATGGATAAATTTGTGAACCACCAATTTTCAGAGCCACCAGCCGCCCCTGTGGACTAGCTGTCAGAAGTAATACAGGTAAAACAATTGCAGAAATGAAACAAGCTTATTATTTTAGTTAATTGATGGAAATTAATCATTTCTCCACACTAGCCGTATATAGGCTAAGATATTTGATGGATAGAGTCAACATGAAAAATTCAATGCCATGGCCGGGATTTGAACCACGGATCTACTGGTTTCCGTCCAGTCGCTCTTAACCTTTGAGCTACCATGGCCAACGTGCCTTCCTGACATTAAATTTTCCAGTTGACTCGTATATTTCCCCGGTAGACCACTAGGGGCTCTCGCATCCGAGATACACCGTTTGTGGCGACTTACTATTGTAAGTACTTAAGTCCCAGGCTTCATCATTTAACTCTTATTATTTTAGTTAATTGATGGAAATTAATCATTTCTCCACACTGGAAAATTTAATGTCAGGAAGGCACGTTGGCCATGGTAGCTCAAAGGTTAAGAGCGACTGGACGGAAACCAGTAGATCCGTGGTTCAAATCCCGGCCATGGCATTGAATTTTTCATGTTGACTCTATCCATGAAACAAGCTATTTGGGCCATTTATTTTCATAAATTATCCACAGATAGTAATCCACAGTATGGTTTGTGCCCTAAAGATGAAGATGCATGGTATGGCTTTCAAAGAGCTCAGATTAGGAAATAAATTTATAAACATAAACACTCTCTTCCAGAAGAGCTTCGTTTGGCAATTAAACCAGTATTTATGGAACTTTCTCAAGATGAATTACTGCGAAAGTGCTTGCATGGTCGAAACCAAAACCCAAAATGAAAGTTTTCATCATATAATATGGGAAATAATTCCAAAAACTGTGCATGTTGGGCCAAAAACTGTAAAAATTGGTGTATATGATAGTATTATTTGTTTTAATGATGGGTGCAGTGGTAGGCATAGAGTAATGACAAAAATGTGTAGAAAGGTTGGTGAACATGTGAGGGCAGCATATCTAAAACAAAAGACGTGCGTCGACTCTCAGAGGCAAAAAGTACAGCTCAGTTGCTTGAAAGTAGAGCTAGAGGTAAGAAAAGGAAAAGAAAAGATGAGAAAAACCTAGATTAGCAGGAATATGGAGCAGGCATGTCCTGAGAGTATATATAATTTAAAAAGAATAGTGCTTAATCTTGTTTTCTCCGACTATATCTTCTGAAATAAACATTTCAGTATTTTTATTAATTCTTTACCTAAATAAAAAGAGAGAGATTGGGAATTTAATGTAATTGTTCCAATACATAACAAAGACAACCAAAGTGATTGGTCAAACTATAGACCTATATGTCTCTCACCGGTTGTTGTATATAAAGTGCACACCAGAACCTGGAACAGAAATTGAGGAAAATAGTAGAACAAGATTTAGAAGAAGAACAGGCTGCTTCCGAATGGGTAGACAAGCCCAGACCAAATTTTCTCATTGAGAATGATAATAGAGAAAGCTATAGATAGAGGAAAGGGTTTTTATTTAGGATTCTTAGATTTGAAAGCAGCATTTGATTCAAGTACCTAGGGAAGAAATTTGGAGAGCTCTAAAGAACAAAGAAGTACCTATGAATTTTATTGAAGCAATACATCAGTTTATCAAGAACCCAAAGGGATAATAAGATTAGATGGACAAGAAACCAGAACCATTTCTGATGAATAGAGGAGTTAAACAAGGAGATAGTCTCAGCCCACTCTTATTTATTATTGTGATGGATGAAATATGGAAAATTTGCAAAAGAAGAACAGCAAGAACTATGATAGGATATAGAAATTAAGACCAGTTTGGGCACAATCGTTGATATATGCTGATGACGTCATATTAATAGCAAATAGTAATAATAATTTACAATTAGCGCTAAATGAATGGAAAGAAGAATTAACTAGAAAGGTTTAGAATTAACATACCCAAAAGTAAAACCATGTATATAGGAAGGAAAGAAGAAGAAGAAGTTAAAATTAAATGTAATGATGAAATCTTAGAACAGGTAGGACAGTTATGATACCTGGATACAATTATAAATAAGGATGGAAAAATAGAGCAGGAAATTTTAAACAGAATAGGAAAGGCCAATTCGGTTTACTATCAGATTAATAATACTATTGTGGGAAAAAAGGAAATAACAAAAGATACAAAAATTATAGTATTTAAAACAATAATACTACCAATTCTATTATATGGAGCAGAGAGCTGAACTCTCCTACAGAAACAAGAAAGCAAAATAACAGCTATGGAAATGAGATATTTAAGACGAGCTGTGGGGTAGACAAGAAGAGAGATGATTAGAAATGTAACAATAAGGAAGAGTTGGGTACACACTCCGTTAAAGAAATATTGAAAAAAAAAAAAAAAAGCAACTAAATGGTATGGACATGTACTCCGCATGTCCCAAGAAAGAAAACCCAAACAATATTTAGAAGCAAGACCAGAAGGTAAAAGAATTAGGGGAAGGCCACGCATGTTGTATCAGGAATACATTGAGAAGTTGGGGAAGGATAGAGGAAAACCATGACAGAAATGAAGAAATGATAATGGACTGAGAAAAGTGGAGGAAATGGGTAGAAGAGGCTTGTACTCCTCGCTTAACAGCACAAAGGAGTTAGAGAAAGAAGAGAAAAGAAGATTGAAGAAGAAGAAGAAGAAGAAGAAGAAGAAGAAGAAGAAGAAGAAGAAGAAGAAGAAGAAGAAGAAGAAGAAGAAGAAGAAGAAGAAGAAGAAGAAGAAGAAGAAGGAAGAAGAAGAAGAAGAAGAAGAAGAAGAAGAAGAAGAAGAAGAAGAAGAAGAAGAAGAAGAAGAAGAAGAAGAAGAAGAAGAAGAAGAAGAAGAAGAAGAAGAAAGAAGAAGAAGAAGAAGAAGAAGAAGAAGAAGAAGAAGAGAAGAAGAAGAAGAAGAAGAAGAAGAAGAAGAAGAAAAGAAGAAGAAGAAGAAGAAGAAGAAGAGAAGAAGAAGAAGAAGAAGAAGAAGAAGAAGAAGAAGAAGAAGAAGAAGAAGAAGATGAAGAAGAGAAGAAGAAGAAGAAGAAGAAGAAGAAGAAGAAGAAGAAGAAGAAGAAGAAGAAGAAAGAAGAAGAAGAAGAAGAAGAAGAAGAAGAAGAAGAAGAAGAAGAAGAAGAAGAAGAAGAAGAAGAAGAAGAAGAAGAAGAAGAAGAAGAAGAAGAAGAAGAAGAAGAAGAAGAAGAGAAGAAGAAGAAGAAGAAGAAGAAGAAGAAGAAGAAGAAAGAAGAAGAAGAAGAAGAAGAAGAAGAAGAAGAAGAAGAAGAAGAAGAAGAAGAAGAAGAAGAAGAAGAAGAGAAGAAGAAGAAGAAGAAGAAGAAGAAGAAGAAGAAGAAGAAAGAAGAAGAAGAAGGTTAATCTTTGATCGTGATTTCCCAAAAACTTGATTTTTCATATTTTTATGTGCATGTTCTCAAAAACTATAAAATATATGATACAAAATTTTAGTGCGTATTTTTAATGTCCCCTGGACACATTAATCTAACTTTTATATTCATACGATTTATAAATGGAGGGAAAATAAAATTCAGTCCTTAAAAATATCATCTTTTTTTAACACAGATAAATAATTTTTCATGTGCATAGTATAAACTATGTATGCCTTTTATTTAGTTTAGATTATAATACTGTGCCTTATGTTATTTAGGAAAAAGTTTGGTGTCTACAGCTTTAAATTGCTACAAGGAACCTGGACGTAAAGTATAGGGTGTAATACTTTTTTCAGGATACACAGAGTGTCTTTTGCCCCTTTTGCAAGGAACTGTATGAACTTAATGTAAATATTATACAGTCGTTAAATGCACACATCCTTATAGTATGTATTAAGTATTAAGTACCTAATGTTTCAATGACAGTTTTAATTAACTTTCCAATAACGAGACAATCACAGTGTTGAAAATGTAAATGTAAACAACTAGGCCCTAAAACACTACACACTCACTCACTCCAATGGTTAATGTTTCTGAAATACGGACGCTTTTGCAGCAGAATCCCCGTTTTGTAGGGTTGGTATCTTGACGGTATAGGTTCGGGATCGATGCATGACTACATTTTGAACACCTGCTGTCCAGTAGTTACTGTTTATTGAAGTTACACTTTTAAAACATTATATACACATAATAATTGAATATTTGTTTGGACTGCAAGGTTCAATTCAGTATATATGTACAAGTTAACTGAACAGTTAATTTGTGGACCAATGTTTATTGGAGCTTATGTGATTGTTTCTGTTTGCACTTGGATGCTGTGACTGATAAATTAAATTATCACGGCTTTTGTTCGAATTAGTGGGTATAGACATTTAGTATTCATCAGGCATTATCTCCTAAACCAGTTAATTTCCGGACAAATGTTTATTCCCCTTTTTGCTTTTCTTCATTTATAATTATTATCCCTGTATTTGTATATGCTGTATATGCCCTATGGCAGGGGAAGACAGGCAGTAGCAGTGTGACGTCAGCTCTGCCAGCTCTCACCGCAAAATATCCTCCCGAACGAAAGGCAGGTTAGCGTGTGACGTCACCGATTACTGCTGTCGAAGGGAAAGGAATAGTTTGATGTGTGATGGTAGGAAAGACAGGAAACGTAATGGGTATTAATAATAGTACAACTTACATCTTGGGTATTGTAATATTAATGCTGACTGCTTTAATTACACAATTGGTCACCGTTTATAAACAATTACATTTTAGCTTTGTGCTATGAGAAAATATATAAAACTTCAACTCGTAGTTTACCTGAAGTTCAGGCGTGTTATAAAGTAAATTAAATAAAACAAAGTAATTTTCTCTGCAATTAGAGAACAAAACTACGTGGACATTTTCCGACACCTTCTGTTTCGGTTTTCTTTAACTAGTTAATCAATGTCAGGACGTAATGTCTGGGAAATTTGTAATCGAAAGCTGTATGTTAGATTGTGATCCGACAAGGTACTTTAGCTAATTTAATAACAGAAAAAATTGTTTGCACACATATGTCGAGCCAAACATATACAATGTCCGTGCGGCAAGTGAATACAACCTCGGAAATCTGGTTTGGGGGACATTCTTGTAAAAATCAGCCAAGTCTTTATTGTATGTATATTTGTCCTTCAATAAATCGTCACATTGTAAATTTAGCAGTTCCATTAGATACGTGGCAGCTACATTGTTGTCATCGAGTGTGATAAACCTCACTGAACCCTCCAATTCTGTACTCACTGCTCCATTTATTTAGGAAACTTGTTCCTACACGGCTCTTGCCTGACGTCACACGCAGTGCAGGCCTGGCTCCCGACTGAAATACGTCACAACTCTCGAAGCTGTCTTCTGCCCTATGGACTTATTACTGATTTATGTTACATTGAAAGTGTTTTCAATCTACATAAATTATTCAAAGCAATTGCGACAATTTCTAAACTTATCTTTTATATACAAATATTTTTTTACACGTATTACTGCCTTCCCCTTTCAGCTCATGTTCCTATGCAGTGAAACCTACCGGGGCAATATATAGAACTTGTGGAACTCTGTAATTAGTGGCGTATTTTATGTCTTTTGTGTTAGTCACTCTTTGCTTCAATTCATACTGAGATTATTGATGATCTATTTATTCTCTTTGTAAGGATTATACTTTGTAAACATTGGACTTTTTTTTTTTTTGCCTTCTGCAACTGTTTGAACGCATGAAGAGATATCTGCTTACGTAAAGGACGGAGCAATGGGGTCATATCGTATATTTCAGTTTCGTCATCATCATCATCATCGTCATCATCATCATCATCATTAACCTTCAAGTTAGGCCGGATAGGCCTGTTTTGGCTCAGGAGGGATCTTCCCAGCATCTCCGTGGTCTTCCAACATCTCTAATACCAACTGGTTTGTACTGCAAGGCCTGTTTGGTGAGTCTTTCTTCTGTCATTCGAGAGAGATGATCTTGCACATTTCAGTTTGTACTCCCTGAGTTTGTCATTTAAAGTAAATATTTTTAGTTTTTCTCCTATTGTTTCACTTTTAATGTGATCTTTAAGACTACAGCCAACTACGTACCTCAACATTTTCACTTCAGCCGTTTCAATTATTCTTTTATCAGTTCTGTTCAAGGTCCAGGTCTCGGCTCCATAAGATATAACAGGCACTGCCATAGTTTTATAAAACGTTAATATGGTATCTCTTCTTGTTTTGTTTTTCAATGTTCGTTTTATAGTGCCACAGATTAAATCTCGATATCAAATGCAATTTCCTCACTAGCTACTAAGTATTTGTTAGAAAAAATAAAAACGTTTAAATGACAATTATGAGATGCTAGGAAAGTTAATTTAGTTAATTTCGTCTAGTTAATGTGAAAATCAACATGATGCACAACTTAAACGGAGAATTTAAAGGAAAAGAAAATATACGCAAAGACTGGTCATGGCTGTAATAAAGCGTGTATGTTAGGTTGGCTGCATTGAGGACACTTGGTAGTGATTTCCATGTAGAATTTCTTGGTAGTGATTTCCATGTAGAATTTCAATGCAATATATGCAATCTATTATAATGAAACTTTTACCACGTATATATCCGTCTCTTCTAATTCATAAACCATAATGAAGTAATAAATAAAGTTAATAATTTTGGCTCTATTGATATTCCAATAAACACACAATTTTCAACAATTTTCAGGCATTTTCTTCTCTAGGTGCCCTTTCCTGCTAAACAGTTAAAGTGATACATTTCAAACTTTTCAATACTTTACAAACATGCTATTACACATAGCTGGTTAAACATTAAGATATTTTAATCAATAGTAGCAATTTGAAAAATAATGTACACTTTATTTGTTTATTTTTATATATGAAAATATTTTTGAGGAATTTCATAAAAGTGTAACATATGAAACTTTCACCAGATATTCTGCATATGCACAAAAAAATTCAAAGCTGCTCTGCCTATTATAGTTTTCTAGAAAAGTGTACGTAAAGTTTAAAAAAAGCAAGTTAGAGTAAACGGCAAAATAAGGTAATATTGTGTTTTTATGTGACATACCCAAAATTCAAAACATTCATGGTCCATATTCCTCACCCCTCCTCTTTTCACCTCTCGTCATAATCCTTGCTTCCTTAGACACTTCCTGCACTTGTTTTTCTACTTCTTTTACTCTTGATGCGTCAATGTTTTCAAAGACACAGTCAAAATTAAAACCTGGTTACAGTCCAATTTTTCTAGATAAAGCTTCCATTTTAGTAGCACGATCATTAAAACATATCACAGCATCCATCACACCAAATGTAATAGTTTAACTGCCAACATACACAGATTTTGGAACTCTTTGTCAGATTAGGCGATTGAAGCTCTCTTTTGGATTTTGCGTACGACCATGTACCCTTCCATATTATTTCTTTTTTCTATAAGTCTTCTGCCCATTCTGTTTTGTATGTGTCCAACACACTCCAGCTTTTTCATTTGCACCGCTTGTCCATATATACTTAGCTTCTTGCACTCTCAGAAAACCTTTGGCGTCCCCATCTCCTAAATAATTCTAAGCATAAGAGAAAATGCAGAGTAAAAAGGGGGCGTGATAGCCTGGCCGCCATATTTAAATACACATAATTGCCACAAACAAAGAAAACCTTATAATGGACATGTTTAAACTATGTACGAGGCGTGACTGTAAAATACGGTCTCCAAGGCGCTGGAGCCGTGAAGAACGCTATTACGCGATATCCGGCAACAATGGCGTATAGCTTGGTTTCACCCCTTCAAATTCCTACTACAACGAACCCGTTGCAACTATTAGTCTTGGCTGGGCAGCCGTTTGCGATGGAGCTTCCTATCACTTCCGCCGCCCAGTGCGAGTTGCGTGCAGTGATCCCTTTTTTTGTGCCAAGGCCACTAACCCCACTGAAATTCATCGTCAGTCATGCAAAATCTATGGGTCACAGTGTATGGACGTCAAAAACTTGCAAAAGTGGGTCAGAGAGTTCAAAGACGGACGTACAGATGTCCATGACAAACAGCGTTCTGGTAGGCCTTCAGTTTCAGCCGAAACAATTGCAAAAGTGGAGCAAGAAATGCTTAAAGATCAGCGTGTGACAGTTCGCGGGCTGTATGAACTTATCCCTGAAGTCACCCCGTAGGGGAAGGGATCTGTCCCTTTTAGCTGCCAAAGTGCGGGCGCTACGGACCCCTAGCACACGTTACTAGAGGAACCTCGGGCCGAACATAACGAGCCCCTCCCGAATGGGAGCTGTTCGGATTGGGTTGGTCTCGAGGGGGTGGTGGTTCCCGTCACCCACGGGCAATTGGTACCTCTGGCCAGGCTACAATTGGCCGCACGGAGGGGGTAGAGGGTTGCCTCATAAGTCCCGGGTGCTAGCCTGCAGAGCTAGTAGCTGGTGAGCTAGACACTGGCGGCCCTACCAAGGTTATTTGGTAGCTGGTTCATCAAGGACCGGCGCGTAAGTGGCGTATCCACTTCCGCCCTGTCTGCCGTGTGCAGGCGGGGGGGGGGGGGGCAGCTTATAAAATAGGTGCTGTCCTATGGTAAATATACCTAAGAGGCCCGGGTTCAGGTCCTACGGACCTGACTAACGGGACTAATGGGAGTAGATCCTCGGAGTATACCTGAAGTCAGTTGGAACAGGAATTTGTGACCATTCGTCGTTAATTTGTCTCCATCTTAATCAGCCACACGTTCGGGCGCAATTTGGGACAGGATTGCTATGTTGGACGCACAGTTCTTTCTCTTCTCGTGTGAGTTTTTGCGGCTATCTATTTCCTCTGTTCACCAATTGTATCATATTATTCTAAATAAGAGTCATGAGACATCTGTTTTTCAGGCGTGGTTCGGAATAAAGTCTCGGAGAAGTCAAATTCTGTAACTACTTAATTGTATTATTCAGATTACATTTTGCTTGAACTTCCTTTCCCAGTCACTTCCAACATGTCGATAAATTCTTACTTTGTTATATTTATACAGATTCAAACTATTACTTAAATGTTCTTGATCTTGCACCACTATTCATCACACTCCACCATTACAACAAAACTCTCTCTCTACCAAGATTATTGATTTATCGTAACTATCGTTACTCCAATCTTAATTTTGTGATTGGCCGATTTGATACAACGTCACAACATTACGTCATATTACGTCATACAATTATTACTTCGGCCAATCACACAATTACATACATTTTTACATATTTAAATTATTAAATATATTTACATAATAATTTTTTATAAATTTATAAACTTTTCATACTTCAAACATAACCCAAAAGTACTGTTACACAGTAAGACTAGGATTGACAAAATTTTGACCGAACATTTGTATTATCGCAAGGTGTGTACGAGGTGAGCCCCCAAAATGCTCACCGAAGTTCTCTTGGCACAGTTCGGATGGAACATCCTCAGCCCTCCCCCCTACAGTCCAGACTTAGCACCTAGTGATTATCATTTGTTTCCTGAGTTGAAGGCACATCTGGGTAGAACACATTTCTAGACCGACGTAGATTTGAAAAACGAGGTTGAGCGCTACCTGCGCAACTTGGCGGGAGAGTGCTATAACAATGGTATACAAAAACTGCCACAGCGCATGCAAAAGTGCATCGATCCAATGGTCATTACATTGAAAAATAGCTGTAAGTTGTGCCTTTCCATCAATGTAACATTCATTGACAGTAAACATGTTTTGTATATTAAATAAAATTGGAGACCTTATTTTACAGACACACTTCGTGGATTCATATTAAGAAAAAAAAGAAGATTCCATATTTTCATCCAAAATCACTACCAAGGGTCCTTGAATGTAAGAAAACTGACTTCCGAAACATGACTAATGGACATAAAACACTTATCAATTCCTGCAAAACAAAACAAGATGCTTATTTAGTTTCTGAATAGGCAGAAGCCTGCAAAAATGTACTACAAAGCTTGGATTGCCACTTTCCATCAATTATTTCTCACAGATTTCAACCAGAGCTTGAACGGATATCCTTGGGGATTATTTCACGGCTGAAACGTGAGCCATCTCGCTTGATAAGAGATTTATACTTTCATTGTAGCAGGTCTTGTTTACGGCTCTACGTGCTGCAACAGAAAACAAATATCCCTACACGTGCGTCATTTATTCAACGCTCGCAAACAGCATTACAAATTAAACGTTTCATCCAATCGGAATCCACCCACATCCGATTAGCTTTTGTTGAGAAAACAGAATAGAACACAAATCTAGGTTGACCAGAAGGACGCTGTCTACCCTAGATACAATCCAATCCACGACTTGTCTGGTGTTAATAAGATTAAACCATATGAGAGAGAAGTCGGCAGTTCGCTATCTTGAACGTTCAAGCAATTTAATTCCCTGCATTAGAGAAGCATACATCTTGATATAGAAGTCAGTTCACAAATGGAAAACACAACTAAGCTCTACTCTTTACATTTTAGGATTTAATTGTGAAACAGATGAAGGTAAACAATAAAGTGTACTTATTTTATGACAAACATAGGTAAAACAAAGCATTGTGACTTTGTGGGCTCGTGAAATGAAAACTCCAATTGCACCACTCAAAAATGTTCTTTATTTCCATCGACTTACAGTTGAACACTTGCCAATTACACAGAATTACGTAATGCACACAACTACGATTCACCAGTTCGTTCGTTACAGTTCCACTTGCACTCGCAATTACGTAAACTCCTCCGACGCACGTACACAGTCTTCTCGTCCGTACACTAGCACGGCGCTGCTTCGCTGCTCTCCAAGAACTAACTGACCTCACTCATTGCAGCCCTTTTTATAGGAATATCACTGTTTTCTAGAAGTTTCTGGTTTCAGTGAATCACCGCGAAGATTCCAGATGGCAGGCGAAAGGGGAAGAGGCGGCCAGCGACAGTTGACACTTCCCTAATCATTCCCTCAGTTAGTGACTGTGATTAATGGGAGGGTGTGGCTCGACTGCCTCTGGTCCCTTCTCAGCTGTCGTTGGTCGGGCTTTCCGATAATTGGGTGACAGTATGTATTATCTTGACCTACGTTTGTAACGATTTTAGGATGGCCACGCCGTGGCTCAGTGGTTAGACCGCTTGGCTCTCACCAAGGCGGCCCGGGTTCGATCCCAGGTGACCGCAAAGTGAGATTTGTGGTGGACAACACGGCGTTGGGGCGGGTTTTCTCCGGGATCTCCGGTTTCCCCCGCCATCTCATTCCACCGGTGCTCCATCTTCATCTCATATATCATCAGTGTCATCGCCTGCGGTGCCGTATGTAGTAAAAGCGGGCGTTAAACACTACACACACACACACACACACACACACACACACACACACACACACACACACACACACACACACACACACACACACAACGATTTTAAGTCTCGGAAGATACGTAGGAAAAACTTCAAAAATCATTTTCGTTGTTATATAAAATTATAAATGAATACAACTTTAAAATCTCTACTTTTAAAACTAAAATAATAGCATTCCAAAATCCAACGAGAACAGAAATTGTATTAGAAGATAAATATCTGAAACAAGTTCACAGTTTTGCTTATTTAGGCTGCACATTACTTATCACATTGATCAAGATATTACAAATAAAGTAAACAGATTTTAAATGGTGTGTGAAACAATTAAAAGAACACTAACAACAACTCGAATAGACAAGATGAAGTTCTATAAAGTAAAGGACTCGACTGGACTGCTTTACGGAGAGGATTCGGCATGGAGGCCCAAAGGTTTATTGTACCTATACCCCCAATTGGGGGTACCCCCGGGGGGTAGAATGAGGCGAGAGAAAACAGAGGGCTACGACAGTGCTCGGAGCAGGGTCCTTACATTTTAGTAGATGGCAACTCCCCAGGCAGGCCAGGACAGTGGGCATCCCATCCATCTGTGGTTCGGGAACAGCTCCACCACGAGTCCAGGTAACCGTCCTACCGAAGTCTTTACTCAGAGTATATCATCCTGCCATGCACCACCAAGACATCCGTCGACACCTCTACCCTGAAAGAGACCACTAGATGAGAGATGATGTGAAGTCACAATGGAGATGAAATGGAGACAGGAAATTCGGGGAGGGGGTAATTAACCTGCTCAGCATTCGCCGAAAAAACCATGGGTCAGGTAGGCCGACCACGGGAATCAAACCCGGACCTCCCGAATCACAGACGAAACCACCCGAGCCATCCCGCTCTGTATATGGCAGTGAATACTGGACAGTAAAGAAAAATGATAATAGTCGTCAGAAATGCGAATCCTCAGATCACTCTTAGGGATATACAAAACTGGATCAAAAACCAAAAATTAATAAATTACAAATAGATTAAATATATATGCCAAAAATGAAAAATAGATATATCTACAACTGTGCTAAATATGCTTGGTAGCATGTGATTGTCCCTTTTACTCTTGTCTACTTTTCCTCACAAGAAATTAACAATAATCCCCCATCATTATTGTCACCCGAACGTCGGAACTTCCTATAGAACCGGCCGGCAGCAGCAGGAGACGGCAGGCGTTTGCCACGCCCACTCATTTGTCTTATAGCGGTAACGAGGGGTGGCTGGAAAAACATCACTGTGCCGTCTCTTTCCGCTCCACCTGAGTTCTCGAACATACGGGTTATTTCATCTAATCCGGAACCTTCTAGATTGGCCAGTTGGTCCTATATAAGCAACGCGTCGGGCTGAGGAGAGTGAGTTCTTGTCGAGCAGTCGTGAGGATCGCCCAGTGAGGGAACAGACTGTGTACGTGCATCGGAAGAGTGTACGTAACTGTGAGCGTGCAATGGAACTGTAGCGGACGAACTGGTGAATTGTAATTGTGTGCATTACGTAATTCTGTGTAATCGGCAAGTGTTCAACTGTAATTCGGTGGAAATAAAGAACATTTTCGAGTGGTGCAATCGAACTTTTAATTTCACGAACCCACAAAGTCACATTATTGTACAACCTTGGTACCTGTTCTCCATGACGGAAATCCCCTAAAGAAACCGCACCTCTTGTTTATTACCAACATCACCCAGATTTTCCGGAAAAAAAGTCTGAATGTGAATGGAGGAAATGGATTTTCAAAGAGATACTACAACTGTGCCTTTGTAGCATTTCAACAAATTCGCAACCGAAGTTTTATAGTTTTTTTTCGTTGTGTTTTCAAGAAAACCTGCACAAACCTTGTAAATGATTGCCAAGCTGCTAATTCAGCTTTTAAGCTCAACTTTGAGGAATCTATAAACAATTGCCAGTCATCTGGATTATGCTCAATTCCTAGCTCACTCATTAAATCATTGATGTCTATACAGAAACATATATTCTCTTCCACAGAAAAATATTTTCCAAATAAGACCTGAAGCTTTCCTGGCAACGAGATGTTCTCGGGAAGCAAGTCGGGTGAAAAGACGATTAGAAATCGACGTTTCGTTTAATTTACTACAGTCTTTTGCTCTGTGATGCGAGTATTGGTAGTGTTTTGTCTGTTGATTTTTGTGTTATATCTATTTAGTGGTTATAACATTTCTTAAAATATCCTGATGATGGGAGAGATGTACGTCGATTTGCAATCATCTTTTCACCAAGAGAATGAGTTGTGTATAAAACTACCAGGCAACAAAGTAACTAAATCTATATCGAGTAAGGCAGGAGTACGGCAGGGATGTAAACTTAGTCCAGTATTATTTGATCTTTATATCGATGGAATTTTAGAGGAGATATCAAGTTGTAGGGTACATTCACCAGTTATTAATAATAAAGAAATACCGGGGCTACTGTTTGCAGATGACCTAGTAGTTGGGTCCATATCAAGTGGAGGGCTGAGAAGAGCAATCGAGGCAGCCAATTCTTATTGCAATAAATGGGGGTTTGAAGGTGAATGAAAACAAAACAAAGATTATGGTCTTCAAAAAAGGATACAGGTTGCGTAAGGATGAGAGATGGGAGGTTAATAGAAGAGAAATAGAGGTAGTAAGGAGATTTGATTATTTGGGGAGAAGATTGAGTTCAGATGGTAGCTGGAAAGAACAAAAAATATGTCTGTGGCGAAAGGTAAAATGGCCATGAGAGTGATAAGATCATGCTACAGTAAACTGCCAGATATAAATGTCAAATGGTTGGAGAGGATTTATACGGCAGTAGTAGAAAATAGAATGTTACATGGATCAGAGGTATGGGGAGTAGATGAGGCTTGGAGAGAGACTGATAGAGTGCATAGATCCTTTTGTAAATACATATTGGGATTACCAATCGCGTCACCTAATGGGGCAGCACAATTAGAACTAGGCAGGCATTCTACTAAAACTAAAATCTTGTCAAGGGCAATGAAATATTTATACAGAATCACTAACTTGGAAGATGGCAATATAATTAAAGAATGTTTTCATATTCAAAAGAGAAGTAACTGGGGTGGGTCTTGGGCACATAAAATGTATGACTTGAAGCAGATAGGTTGGGTCATTCTTGGATAAATGCAGAGTGTGGGTATAGAGGCTTCTGGAAAGAAGTTAAGCTAAGATTAGAAGATATTGACAGACAAGACATTTTTGCCAATACAAGTGACAAAAGCTCACTGAGATTATATAGAGAAATAAAACCATCCTGGGGAAGGGAAGGATATATAGATATATGTAGTAAGTTAGGGCGAGAAGGTTTTGCTTGGGCGAGAATAGGAGTGAGAAACCTGAAAAGTATAGGTCAAGAGAGGGAGCTAGATAAATGTCCATTGTGTGGAGAAGACAATGCAGATTTCCATTGTATATTAAATTGTAGTCAAACAAAGATATGGAGAGAGCAGGCTTGGCTACGTAAATGGGACAGTTTGGGGGGTTAAGTAGTAATTAGAAAAATGTTGTCAGTAAAAGGAGAAAAGAACAGGAGAAATATAGGGAATTATTTAGGGAAAATTAAAGAGAGATGGTTAAGAACAATTAAGAGAAAAATGTAGAGTGAGATAAGTGAAATGGCAAAAAGTGTAAAAAGGAGCAGAAGGCCTCCAATACACATTTTGTAAGTACTTGCATAAGTATCGTATAGAAGAAGGGTGGGCAATCTATTATACGCGTTACCTTCCTGATAGGCAAACTTGTTTTCGATTATGTATATTTAAAATATCTAAAAATTGTGACATGATGTGATATTTTAGGCAACATTTTCACAATCTAAGTATGAAAATGGACCAAAACCATGTATCGTCTTCAGGGATGTAAATGTCATGTTGGGTAATGAGTGTATAGAATGAAATTAAATGAAAAATCTAAGTAATTGAACAACTCCAGAAGAATGTACTGTTTCACTGTTATTGATATTTATTAGATCAGATTATTTACTTTGCATCTTCCAAAATTTTACAATATAAAACTTTAGGCTACATTTACGCGGGCTGTTCAATAAAGAATGATCATAATATTTTACGGTCCTAATTTTTCGCACGTAACTTCAATCGTATTACATTCTGTTAGTTTAATGTGAAACAAACACGCCATAGTAGTTTCACAGGTTCCCGCCTGTCAGAACCAGGAAGTTCAGACATGTTCAGTATCACCTACTGCTGCAATGGAGGTAACATGCAGTTAAAGTTGATGTTAGAGGAATCTCCGGAGTTTCTTTCAAACGTAAACACTGCTGATGAAACTTGGTTACATCATTTTGAGCCTGAGAGCAAACAGCAAAGCTCAGTGTAGAAATCTCCTTCACCACCAACCCCCCAAAAAACAAAAGTGGTTGCTTCTGCTGGGAAAGTTATGGCCATCTCATTCTTTGATATTCATGGAATGGTTTATCACCATGTTGTACCTACACACATCAGTAACTGGACAATACTACAAGGATGTCCTGAAAACATTGCAAGTCCATATCAGGTGCAAAATACCACATTTCCATGAAGCAGCCTGGATGCTGCACCACGATAATGCGCGGTCGCATATTGCCAACGTTGTTGCTGAATATATTGCAAAAATGAACGTGAAGTGCATCTCTCACCCTCCCTATAGTCCGGATTTAGCCCCATGTGTCTTTATTCCATTCCCTAACTTGAAGAAACGCCTTCGTGGGAGGCATTATCCATCATCAGAAGCAGTGATGAAGGCTGCGGAGGCGATTTTGAAGGATCTCTCAAAAAATGGTTTCCAGCATGTCTATGAAGACTGGCAGAAACGCTGGGACAAGTGCATCGCATTCAGGGGATACTATTTTGAGAAGGACCATCACAATTATGATGAGTACAGGTACGTCAAAAAATTGTGATCATTCTTTATTGAACAGCCCGCGTATTTATTTTAACCTTGTTGCTACCTTGGCTCACATGACACCCTGGTCCTCTGCTCTGCCAGGTAGCTCTTAACCTCTATGCCTCCTTGTTACTTAATTAACCCCTTTTCCCTCATCTTCGTTTCTTATATTCTTTCCGTTTCTGGCCCATTTTTCTTTTACTTTCTACAAGAACTCACCAATACTTCTTACCTTCTTTTCCTACTTTCACGTTAACATTTTTATAGCTACTATCCTCTTCTCTACTTTCTCCCATTTTTTCTCCCAAAGCTTTATTCTCCACATTACAACGTCCTCGCATTCTGTTACATAGTGTTGTATGCTTTCTTTTCCCTCACACAATTCACAAATTCCCTTTTCCCTACCTCTTATCCCTCTTAGAAATATTGTTTCTGTTCTCATTCAAGCTAGTCCTTTTATAGTACAACACAATAATTGATTTATAATACTAAATAGCATAATGATTTACGTATATCTTCCTGTTGATCTTTCTATTGCTGCCATTTTGTGCTGTGCCCGTAAACCCTTCGGCATTCTTTCGTCTTCTTGAATGTAAAGGGAGGAAGTATAGTAAAGGGAAAGAGATGGAGAAAGAGTGAGAGAGCAGAAAGTGAGAAACAGTGAGAGAAAGAGAGGGAGCTAAGGGATAACTCAAATAATCCTATCACATGACTAAGGGTGCAATTGATTACTGATAGAAACAAATCCTCACACCTCTTAAACAATAAACGTCAAAATGCCCACCAAATGAGGACGAACGAACAGCTGGATATTCAGAATAAACGGTAGTATCACGGCCGATCAAATAAACCATCACAGCACATTATACTAAACTGATTTTACTGCAGAGATCGTTTATTCGAACGGTTATGTTATGCAATTTATATAAATCGTCCGCAAACAGCTTCAAATCGCCCTTAACTGTAATCAAAATGGACGTGTGAATCATTCTGACGTAAATAAACTACAGACATTCAAATATATCGAGTCCTAAACATCTGAATGTCCACTATTGATGCTAAAGTGACAGAGTAGTAACGCCATAGTGATGTTTCAGCTTTCACCTGACTGGCGTTTGTGTTCCATGCTTTATCACGAGCAAATGTTATTGCTAAATTAAGTAAGAAGATAAATCTGTGTTACATTCACAGTTTCTTTATCAATAAGAGTGCAGATGATTCCTCATCCTATATACGAGAGCCGGCTGATGTCCCGAGCTTCACAATCCTAACTTTAATTCCCACATGTTTTCGCATTGCAATGATTGAACGATGGGCCGGAGTATTTTTGTAAAGAAATAAGACTCTTTTCTTTGCCAAATGGGGTCTCTCTTTTTCTTTTTCTTCTCACCTCATCACTCAAAAGTTTCAGTAAGCTTGCATCAGTGATATTTTTACCATTTTCCAAGTAATCGATACAAATAATTCCTTGTGCATCCCTGAAAACACTCGCCATAACCTTGTTAGCTGACAAAATTGACTTTGCCCCCTTTTTTGAGTTGGTTCACCTGGCGCAGTTCACTGTTTTGACTGTGATTTACTTTCTGGAGTGTAGTGGTGTATCCAAGTTTCATCCATGGTAAAAAACCGTCTCAAAAATTCACTGGGATATTTACGGTAGAGCTCCAAATACTTACAGAAACAGTTTTTCTATGCAACTTTTGATCAGGTGTCAACAAACGCGGCACAGACCTTGTGAAAGCCCAAAACATTACTTAAAATATTACCTGCACATTCTTTTGATATGTTTACAACCTCTGCTATCTCAAGCAATTTTAATCTGTGGTCTTCCAGTACTAAACAATGATTTTTTTTCCAATGATCTCTGGAGTTGTGACTTCCACAGGACGTCCAGAGCGAGGCTCATCACTAGTGCCCGTACGTCCCATTTTAAACTCTACAACCCACATTTTAATTATTGTATATGAAGGGAGAGAGTGAAGCTCATCACTAGTGCTAGTACTTGCCATTTTAAACTCTACAACCCACATTTTAATTATTGTATATGAAGGGACAGAGCGAGGCTCATCACTAGTGCTCGTACGTCCCATTTTAAACTCTACAACCCACCTTTTAATTATTGTATATGACGGGACAGAGTCTTTCAATGTACTGTCCATTTCCTCCTTTATTTCTGTAGGCGTTAAGTCTTTTAAAATAGAAGTACTCAATCACTACTCGTTTTTACAAATCCTCCATTTTCGTGTTACCCCTACACTTGTCTAGTTTAAAATGCTGTCATTCAGAAACTACAGGTAGTCCGCAAACAAACTGCAGTCGGTGTGCGCATGTGCGAGGAGAGCCTTCTACCCTTCTCGCCATCCAAACATCATGTGACTACTACCCCTACCTTCCAGCACACGACAGAGCGCAAACCACACCAAACGCGTGTATTTTAATACTGTTTTGATTTTCAAAGTTAACAGAAAATTAATTATCTCGGACATGACCTCACAATCGACCAATAATTAGATAGAATTATAGTTTCTTTAAACCCTGAGGAACTAAGCAGTGATTTGGCAGAAAATGCAAACAGTGAATGGAACAGTGAATGCGAAAGCGAGTGAAACAGACGAATAGTGCAGCCCGCGCGATGGAGGAGAGGCAACCTGAAATGACGGTAGAGGAAGAAAGCTAGAGTTGGTAAGCCACGCCTCCAACTGCATCTTATTCGCGGTCTATTTATAAACAAGTTATGGACTGTAACTATAGATACAAGCTAGTCTAGAGTTAAACTATATGATGATATCCGTGAAACTGGACCAATGGCGCTATCTCTATATGAGGACTTATCAGCGGATGCTCGTATTACACTATTCCTACAAAAACTTCATTTCTACATGTTACGATTACGTTTGTGATTAGAAATAATTTCAGATCAAGCAAGTATTTGTTTGAGTATCATAAGTCAATTTTTGAACCTTCCTGCATCTGCTTATATATTGGAAAACTAAATTTCCTTTCATTCTTTATATGTTTCTTCCAATCCAGTGGCCGCGCCGTGGCTCAGTGGCTAGACCGCTTGGCTCTCACCAAGGCGGCCCGGGTTCGATCCCAGGCAACCGCAGAGTGAGATTTGTGATGGACAACACGGCGCTGGGGCAGGATCTCCGGTTTTCCCCGCCATCTCATTCCACCGGTGCTCCATCTTCATCTCATGTATCATCAGTGTCATCGCCTGCGGTGCCGTATGTAGTAAAAGCGGGCGTTAAACACTACACACACTTCCAATCCAGTGTTCAGGACATGTGTAATTGAACAAACCACGGGCAAAGTGTGCTGGAATTCTGCCTTCTTGTTTCCACAACTCTTCAATTACTCCTTGGTCTTCCTTGGAGGATGAGAGCCAGGATGTCATAATATCTGAATATGATGCTACGACGCCATCCTTACTCAAATCATAACTGTTGGTCGGTTTCTTTCAAGTTCGGAAAGAAACTGAGAGTTTTTCTTCAATACACAAATAATTCTCTGTTATGAAAGGGTAGATCCAGACTGAAAAATTCAATTCCATAGCCGGGATTTGAGCCACGGATCTTCTGGTCTCCGTCCAGCCGCTCTAAACCATTGAGCTACTATGGCCAACGTGCCAACATGACATTAAATTCTCCAACTGATTCGTGTTTTTCCCGGTAAACCACTAGGAGTTCTCATAAACACATGAGACAGTTAACTTAATGGCGACATACTATGCTGTGAGTACTTTAAGGCCCGTACTTTATAGTTTGGACCACTAAATTAGGTACACTTAATGGAAATTAATTGTTCTTTCACACTAACCGTATATAGGTAAAGTTTGGATGGGTAAATTCACACTGAAAAGTTCAATTCAATGTCCAAAGTTTAGCCTACAAGGGAGTAGTGTGGAAGAACCATTAATTTCCAGCAATTAACCTCGTGTGAAGAGTACCACCTTTGAATTTGTCATGTCGGTTTGGAATACCGCGTCAAGAGACACTTGTTCATCTGGCTTCTGCATCAGACAGCTCATTGAGGAAGGTCGGAGTCTTTCATGCCATCCAATAGAGTCGATCACGGAATGCATAGGTTAGCAATCGTTTGGGAACGGATCTTACTGGAGAGTCCTCAACTTCAGCAGTCATTTCCTCTTTCTCGGAAATTATTGTCTTTCTGTTAACTTAATAAAATAGCGTTTCTAAAATATTAGACTTTTGGTTACTTATATAATTTGGAATCTCCTCTTTAAGTTCATATTGTGACTTTGTGGGTTCGTAGAACTAAAAGTCCAATTTGCAGAAATTCAAAATGTTTTTGTTTTTTTTTCGTAGAAATATACTTTGGTCAACTCTTACAATAGAAAAATTGCGTAACATAGACAAATACAATCTTCGTCACTTCTGCACACGTAAACAAACAAAAGAGTTCACTTTCAAAACGCAGCTGCAGGCACACGGATCAGTTCCGATTACGACTCACTCTACAACTAACTCCGGCATTCTTTTATAGCTCCGCTCGCTTTTCGAGAAATTACCGGTATTTTCTGTAACAAACAAGACGGCACTAGAACCTTCCAGTTATCTATCTTTATCTGTTTCGGCAAGCCTTTTATCTCCGCGCTGCTCTATCTGTCTCTTTGAGCACGTCGGCCGCGCTTTTCGCAACAATGCGATAGGTGACGATATGCTTTTTATTATGTTAGGTAAAGTGACTGCATGGATTCCGTAGATTCGGAAATCTCGTTTGAAGAAATTTGAAACAGCTTTTGCTGCAGCAAACAGATGTGAAATTGACAAGCAGTTGTCTTCGAGGCTGACTCTGTGTTTTGCTGCATGAAAACAAATGAATGAAATCACTGCGGTACACTTCAATCCTCGATTGTCACAACAACCATCAAACAACTGCCAAACAACTGCCCCTTCTAACAATTCGCCAGTATTTATACCCTCCAGCCATTGTTTGTAGAAATCCGTAGACCTTCCAAGAACTTTCGCGACAATAACAAAGGGCACAACTTTTCGGAGATTCTGTCTGTGTCTTTCTCTCCTGCGCACGCGCCTGGCTCCGGCTTGTGGCAGCAGCACAACAATGCTACACGGTTATTATTATTATTATTATTATTATTATTATTATTATTATTATTATTATTATTATTATTATTATTATTATTATTATTATTATTATTATTATTATTATTATTATTATTATTATTATTATTATTATTATTATTATTATTATTATTATTATTATTATTATTATTTACGTTCTTCAACGTTAAGTCATATCGGACGATGAACGAAATTCGTGAAATGGTTCTCAAATGAGTCCGGGGTCCATGGAGCTTAGAGGTAGCCGACATTCGTCTTTCAGGATAAGGGAAAACCACGGAAAAAACCTTATCCAGGTAACTCACCCTAACCGAGATTCGAACTCGGGACCTCTTGAACGTGAGGCAGACACGCTACCATCTACGCTACCGAGGCGGACTGCCACACGGTGACCCTATGCATTAAATGTAGTTTTAAAAATTGTATTGTATCTGTCATTTTTACCATAAATTCTGCAACAGTTCAAAAAATAACTCTATATTATATCTCTATATTATATCTCTATATTATTTGGAAACGAGAGGTAGAGTTTAGCTCATCGTTTAGATGAATCGGTGCAAACTCTAAATACAGCAGCGTGCGTATGTCTAGGCATGTTCTTTTTTGTTTTCTTTGACATTCCATGAACTAGGTTAAAAGCTTGTTCAGTCGTCATTCAATCATTTCTACCTCTTCCTTAGGCCCCAGTATGAGCTATTATTCCAAAGTACCTCCTATATAACGTTAAATATTGTCACCCGAACATCGGAATTCCCGATAGGACCAGCTGGCAGGTAGGGACCAGACGGGAAGCATTCAGCTACGCCTACCCATTTATCTTGTAGCGCTAACGAGGGGATGGTTGGAAAAAATCACTAGCCATCTCTTTCCTCTTTCTGACGTCTGGAACCTTCGGGCTGATTCATTGAACCGCGAGACTTCCAAAAAACGGCGATCTTGCTATAAAAAGGGGCTGCAGTTTGCGAGTGAGGGCAGTTCTTGGCGAGCAGTCGGAGGAGTGCCGTGCTAGTGTACGGACTGGAAGACTGTGTACGTGCATCGGAGGAGTTGTACGTAATTGCGAGTGCAGAGTGGACCTGTGACAGACGAACTGGTGAATTTTAATTGTGTGTACTACGTAATTCTATGTAATCGGCAAGTGTTCCAACTGTAACTCGGTGGAAATAAAGAACATTTTGAGTTTGTGCAATTGAACTTTTAATTTCACGAACCCACAAAGTCACAATACTAAAGTTTAAATGGATGAGTAGAGCCAGACTGAAAAATTCAATGCCATAGCCGAGATCTAAACCACGGATCTCCCGCTCTCCGTGCGGTTGCTCTAAACCACTGAGATACTATGGCCAAAGTGCCGACATGACATTAAATTCTCCAACTAACTCGTACTTCCTCATCCAAACCTTAGCTCTAAACCACTGAGCTACTATGGCCAACGAGCCGACATGACATTAAATTCTCCAAATGACTCGTACTACTCAAACCTAAGCCTACACGTGGCTAGTGTGAAAAAAAATGATTATTTCCATCAATTTACCTGAATAACATAGTGGTTTAACTATGAAGTCTGGGACTTAAGTACTTACAGTATAGTAAGTCGTCACAAAAGGTGCGTGTCTCATAGCATATGAGAACCCCTAGTGGTCTACCGGGAAACATACGAGTCAGTTGGAGAATTCAATATCATGTCGGCATGTTGGCCATAGTAGCTATGAAGCCTGGGACTTAAGTACTTACAGCATAGTAAGTCGTCACAAAAGGTGCGTGTCTCATAGCATATGAGAACCCCTAGTGGTCTACCGGGAAACATACGAGTCAGTTGGAGAACTTAATGTCATGTCGGCATGTTGGCCATAGTAGCTATGAAGCCTGGGACTTAAGTACTTACAGCATAGTAAGTCGTCACAAAAGGTGCGTGTCTCATGGCATATGAGAACCCCTAGTGGTCTACCGGGAAACATACGAGTCAGTTGGAGAATTTAATATCATGTCGGCATGTTGGCCATAGTAGCTATGAAGCCTGGGACTTAAGTACTTACAGCATAGTAAGTCGTCACAAAAGGTGCGTGTCTCATGGCATATGAGAACCCCTAGTGGTCTACCGGGAAACATACGAGTCAGTTGGAGAATTTAATATCATGTCGGCATGTTGGTCATAGTAACTATGAAGCCTGAGACTTAAGTACTTACAGCATAGTAAGTCGTCACAAAAGGTGCGTGTCTCATAGCATATGAGAACCCCTAGTGGTCTATCGGGAAACATACGAGTCAGTTGGAGAATTTAATGTCATATTGGCACGTTGGCCATAGTAGCTCAGTGGTTTAGAGCAACCCCACGGAGAGCGGGAGATCCGTGGTTCAAATCCCGGCTATGACATTCAATTTTTCAGTCAGGCTCAACTCATCCAAACCTTAGCCTAAACACGGCTAGTGTGGATTATTCCTATTAAAGATTAAGATAAGGTTAGGGTTATACAATAGAAGGTGACATATCGTACACTTAGACATATACATATTCATTGCAGCTACCACTTCGCACGAGGAAGGGATAAAGTAAAGGAATTACGGGAGGCTATAGGCTACAGGCAAATATGCGCCGAAATACCTAAAATTTCCAGGCTAGAAGACCCAAGAAGCTGCACTGGGAGTAGCATTTTCTGTGAGCAAGTATCTTCGCCATGTTTCCAGCACCACCACACCCCACGGTACTTAGAAACACACTTGAAAGGTAAGAATTTAGCGGAATCTTTATCATTCACTTGAATATCCAAACTCAACGGTAATCGAAACCGGTAGCTCTTGAATATCGTGGTCTTACAAGCCCTTTATAGACCTTAATCCCAGTAAGTATAACGCTATAATAAATTCGCCAGATTGTGCTGTCAAAACAAGAGAAGAGCTCGGTCACTAATCTACCACAAGATGATCAATCCATAAGAGGGCAACAGCAGCCCCTGTCAGCTTGTTTACTTGCCCCAGTTTGGCTCCAGGGATGCTGCGGACGTCGGCGGCAAACAAATGACCCACATCTCTCTCGGCGCCTTCCTAACAAGATCTCTGTTTAAAGGGTCAAGGCCCGACTGTCAAATGTTTACATGCGCCTGTAGCTTTCATATGCAACTTATCGTACGTACTCCACCAAAAATTAAATATAGAAGTTTTATTAAATATCTTGAGACTATGTCATTAAAAAGTGTATTTTGCAAGACGTTCAGTGTATGTGTGTATATGAGTTTTGGAAAATTGCGTTAAATACGAAATTTAATGTTACAATTTAGCAAATTTCAAGAATGAAGCATGAACATTATCAACAAAATCTCGGCACCCAAATTTGTAGGAAGAACGTCTTTTATTTGTCTCAAAAGTGGCTGTATCATTTTTGATTAAAATACTATATATTTGCCTGACAAATAGATATTATATCTAGAATTTTCTGCAAGCAGCTAGTGAAATCTCTTCATTCTGAACAACTTTTGTATAATTGATAAACTGTAAAGGATTCACAACTTAATACACAAAAATGCATACAGATATGTACATATCTACTTTGTGTTAACTCTTACGAGGTATTTCTCATTATAGGTCGTATGCAGTGGCGAGGCGTGACTTTCAAAGCGAGGGAAGCTCCAAATAATGTGTCATTAAAATAAGAGAAAATAATGACTCAAAGAACTAAGGCATCACTTCAGTAGTCTTTCTGTTGTACAGTCACACGTAGGTCCAGTAGCGAGGTGTGACTTTCAAAGCGAGGGAAGCTCCAAATAATTTTACATTAAAATAATAACTCAAAAAACTAAAGCTACTCTTTAGATCTCTTGCTATTGTACAGTCACACGTAGGTCCAGTGTCGAGGTGTGACTTTCAAAGCCAGGGAAGCTCCAAATAATTTCACATTAAAATAAGAGGAAATAATGACTCAAAGAACTAAGGATACTCTTTAGTTCTCTTACTATAGTACAGTCACACATAGGTCCAGTGTCAAGGCGTTATTTTCAAAGAGAGCGAAGCTCCAAATAATTTTTCATTAAAATAAGAGAAAATAATGACTCAAAGAACAAAGACTACTCTTTAGTTGTCTTACTATTGTACAGTCACACTAGGTCCAGTGTCGAGGTGTGACTTTCAAAGCGAGGGAAGCTCCAAATAATTTTTCATTAAAATAAGAGAAAATAATGACTCAAAGAACAAAGACTACTCTTTAGTTGTCTTACTATTGTACAGTCACACTAGGTCCAGTGTCGAGGTGTGACTTTCAAAGCGAGGGAAGCTCCAAATAATTTTTCATTAAAATAAGAGAAAATAATGACGCAAAGAACTAAGGCTACTCTTCAGTATTCTTTCTATTGTACAGTCATACGTAGGTCCAGTGTCGAGGTGTGACTTTCAAAGCGAGCGAAGCTCCAAATAATTTTTCATTAAAATAAGAGAAAATAATGACTCAAAGAACAAAGACTACTCTTTAGTTGTCTTACTATTGTACAGTCACACTAGGTCCAGTGTCGAGGTGTGACTTTCAAAGCGAGGGAAGCTCCAAATAATTTTTCATTAAAATAAGAGAAAATAATGACGCAAAGAACTAAGGCTACTCTTCAGTACTCTTTCTATTGTACAGTCATACGTGGGTCCAGTGTCGAGGTGTGACTTTCAAAGTGATGGAAGCCCCAAATAATTTTGCATTAAAATAAAAGAAAATAATGACTCAAAGAACTAAGGCTACTCTTTAGTTATCTTACTATTGTACAGTCACACGTAGGTCCAGTGTCGAGGTGTGACTTTAAAACGAGGGAAGCTATAAATAATTTTGCATTAAAGTAAAAGAAAATAATGACTCAAAAGACTAAGGTTACTCTTTACTTCTCTTACTATTACACCGTCACACGTAGGTCCAGTGTCGAGGTGTGACTTTCAAAGCGAGGGAAGCTCCAAATAATTTTTCATTAAAATAAGAGAAAATAGTTATTCAAAGTGATAGGTCAAATCTTCACAATGCTGGTCGCTATGTGATAACGACACGCAAGAGGCCGGACAAAACCCACTAAATAGGACTACTATGTGTTTCAAATGGGAAGAGTTCTGGCCTGTAGCGAATCAGATGGGTTAGCGCATTCAGCGTTGCCATCTGGTTATCCCCACTCTTTTTATATTGCCCTCTCTGTCGCACACTTGCAAGTGTTCCGTAAAGGAACGCAAACTAAATATTCCAACGTTTCATAATAATGCAGTTCTTCAAATCACAATAATTGCAACATGGATAGTCGTATATTACGCAAATGGCTTAAATATTTAGTTTACAATTAATTAAAATTTATGAACTACTTATTTTTCTAATCCAACGAAAATACCAGCGCTGCATCCGTATAGCTGTGAATGTTACTTACGTTAAGAGATAATTCGTCATTGTCATTTGTCTTCAACGCCTGAGTACTGCAAATTTATGATGATAGGTTCCAAAATCTCGTTACGTGCTATTTCTTTCCAAAAGTCGTCTTCTTGTAGTTTATCTAATGTCTCAAGCAGTTTTCCCAGTCTTTTTGTGTTGCTTGTCAATTTTTTTGTGAATGAGTCGTTCAACACCAGTTTAAAAATATTATTTCTGTTTGCAACATAATTTGAGCCCACTTAACTCATTTGGAGTGTTCTGGCAGTAAGGTGGAAGGTGGATCATGTCTCAATGATCCAGCTTATATACTTTTTCGTGGAAGAGTAACTGAATAATACTACTCTAAACTTTGTACTCTTGAGTACATAGAGAAGAGTTACGAACAATTCATAAACAAAGTTATAATGTGACCAGAATGTTCTGCCAAACCAGCAGGAAGTGTATTGTTTCCTCTCATCGAATTTAACAAACACCTTGGCTTATTCAAAGTATTTCTTTTGTCACGCCATGTCAAATGTTTACGTTTCAGTTCTGAGAAACTTCAAATATACGTTCACGGATACATGCCAACCAATAATGGTGTTCAATACAGTGCTTACGTCGCAATGCGTTGTTATAATATAATGGTACCTATTGATTTGTATTAATTAACCTAATAGTGGTTTACTATAAAAAAACCCGGGCCTTAAAAGTACTTACATGTAGTAAGTCGCCATTAAGGTAGTTGTCTCATGTGTTTATGAGAACTCCTAAGTAGTTTACCGGGAAAATACGAGTCAGTTGGAGAATTTAATGTCATATCGGCACGTTGGCCATAGTAGCACAATGGTAGTGTGGCTGGACGGAAACCAGAACATCCGTGGTTCAAATATGGCATTGAATATTTCAGTCTGACTCTACGTTTCCACAATTTAGCCTACACACGGCCAGTGTGAAAGAATGATTAATTTCCATTAATTAACCTATTAGTGGTTTACTATAAAAAACCCCGGGCCTTAAAAGTACTTACATGTAGTAAGTCGCCATTAAGGTAGTTGTCTCATGTGTTTATGAGAACTACTAAGTGGTTTACCGGGAGAATACAAGTCAGTTGGAGAATTTAATGTCATATCGGCACGTTGGCTGTAGTAGCACAATGGTAGTGCGGCTGGACGGAAACCAGGAGATTCGTGGTTCAAGTCCCGGCTATGGCATTGAATATTTCAGTCTGACTTTACGTTTCCTCAATTTAGCCTACACACGGCCAGTGTGAAAGAATAATTAATTTCCATTAATTGACCTAATAGTGGTTTACTATAAAAAAACCGGGCCTTAAAATACTTACATGTTGTAAGTCGCCATTAAGGTAGTTGTCTCATGTGTTTATGAGGACTCCTAAGTGGTTTACCGGGAAAATACGAGTCAGTTGGAGAATTTAATGTCATGTCGGCACGTTAGCCATAGTAGCACAATGATAGTGCGGCTGGACGGAAACCAGAAGATCCATGGTTCAAATCCCGGCTATGGCATTGAATTTTTCAGCTGACTCTACGTTTCCATATCTTAAGAATATTTCTGTCTTCCATTGCTGATTTTACTTATATCTTTGCATATAACAAGCGAACACTACAAAAATATATTTAACATTGTGTTTTAAACAAATTTAAAGGGAAATAGGAAGTTTAAGACTTATTTGTATCAAATAATAGCGGAAAATTAAGTCGGCTGACCTATTTTCCACTCCAAAAATTAAGAGTTAAATAACCATAAATCTGAAATAAAACAGCAAACGCTGTTTACTTTTCAATCCAAGTTCATAGAGTTTAGTGCTGAAAGCTATCAGCCAATTTGCTCATAGGTTAACGAAATTAAGTTACAGCTGTTCAATGCCATAAACTACTTAAGAAGTTACATTTCTAAGGGTATATCTTTGCAACAGAAGCAAATTACAGTGATCGTTACATAAATATTCACGTCTTAAATATTTAACAGAAATATCAACTTCCACTGCCATCTAGCGTTTAAGCTGAGAGCTTAGGGCGGCAGTCCGAACACATGTAATTTTAGAAGAATCGCAGCAGATGACAGCTTCGTCTTGAGTCTATCTTGAATTATTCCTCGACCGTGTCTCGCTAGCGATAGCGTAGGGAAGTTCTGTGTCTTTTGGAGCATTTTGTTTGCGCTCGAGCTTATTTCCTTTATTGTTTCAAGGCAATCGCTGCTTTGCTGCATGTATGTGCATTTATTTATCACATATGCTGTTAAGTTTATGTTCACAGAAGCTTGAGCAATAATGGAGCGTAGTTGTTTAACAGTCTGTGTTTCAGTGATGACCAGCAAGTTAACTGATTAGATCTTCTGTTGTTGGGCTCGTCAGTTAAGTTACCATAACGCCTGGTTAAGAGCATACAGTCAGAAAAGAGCATCAAACTTGTTGTGTATGTGGCACTGACGGCAAGAAAAGTATAGTGGCAAGGCTCTTTGAAGTACCAAGGATCAGTCTGCGGGAAGAACTTCGAGAATAGGAAAGCGAGAAGATAATCACTTACGGGCAAAATCAGGAAGATTTGAATTACTTGATAGCTGTGAAGAGTTCAAACATATGAGGCACTTGGATAACATGGTGATGCCCTAGACAAGAAAAGAATCTTTGGATTTGGCATTTAATTGAGCTGACAAAGACTTCTATTACGAATTTGTGGAAAGACACCCTCAACTCGCCTTAGGAACACCAGAAACGACGACCTTAATGGTGAGCGGTAGGGTTTAACAATCCTTAGGTTGATTGTTTCTGGTCCAAACTTAAGGGACTGGTTATTATTCAACACAAACGAGACTGGAGTATCATCAAAGCACAGAAAAGACCAATGCTCTCCTTTAGGGAGAAGCGACAAGTTTTAAATCGTACACTGAGTGAAGGATCGTGCAGTATCACAATCACATTCTGCTGGGCACTTCATTGCACTCTTATCTTCCCTCGCCAAAAAGAAAAACCTCCAAAACTAAGTCATATCGGACGATGAATGAACTGACATTCAAATGAGCACAGGGCACATAGAGCTTAGAGTTACCAGACATTCATCTTTCAGGATAAGAGAAAACCTTAAACGTTAAGTCATATTGGACGATGAATGAAATAATCTTCAAATGAGTATAGGGTACATAGAGCTTAGAGTTACCAGACATACATCTTTCAGGATAAGAGAAAACCTCCAACGCTAAGTCATATCGGACGATGAATGAAATGATGTTGAAATGAGTACAGGGTACATAGAGCTTAGAGTTACCAGACTTTCATCTTTCAGGATAAGAGAAAACTTGCAACGCTAAGTCTTATCGGACGATGAATGAAATTATCTTCAAATGAGTACAGGGTACATAGAGCTTAGAGTTACCAGACATACATCTTTCAGGATAAGAGAAAACCTTCAACACTAAGTCATATCGGACGATAAATGAAATGATGTTCAAATGAGTACAAGGTCCATAGAGCTTAGAGTTAGCAGACATTCACCTTTCAGGATAAGAGAAAACCTCCAACGTTAAGTCTTATCGGACGACGAATGAAATGTTGTTCAAATAAGTACAGGGTACACAGAGCTTAGAGTTACCTGACATTCATCTTTCAGGATAAGGTAAAACCTGCAACGCTAAGTCATATCGCACGATGAATGAAATGATGTTCAAATAATTACAGGGTATATAGAGCTTAGATTTAGCAGACATTCATCTTTCAGGATAAGAGAAAACCTACAGCGTTAAGCCATATCGGACGATAAATGAAATGATCTTCAAATGAGTACAGGGTACATGGAGCTTAGAGTTAGCAGACATTCATCTTTCAGGATAAGAGAAAACCTACAGCGTTAAGCCATATCGTACGATAAATGAAATGATCTTCAAATGAGTACAGGGTACATAGAGCTTAGAGTTAGCTCTAAGCGTTAAGCCATATCGGACGATAAATGAAATAATCTTCAAATGAGTACAGGGTACATGGAGCTTAGAGTTAGCAGACATTCATCTTTCAGGATAAGAGAAAACCTCCAACACTAAGTCATATCGGACGATAAATGAAATGATGTTGAAATGAGTACAAGGTATATAGAGCTTAGAGTTAGCAGACATTCATCTTTGAGGATAAGGGAAAACCTCCAAAGTTAAGTCATATCGGACTGTGAATGAAATCATGTTCAAATGAGCACAGGGTCCATAGAGCTTAGAGTTACCAGACATTCACCTTTCAGGATAAGGGAAAACCTACAACGTTATGTCATATCGAATGATGAATGAAATGATGTTCAAATGAGCACAGGGTCCATAGAGCTTAGAGTTACCAGACATTCACCTTTCAGGATAAGGGAAAACCTACAACGTTAAGTCATATCAGACGATGAATGAAATGATCTTCAAATGAGCACAGGGTACATAGAGCTTAGAGTTAGCAGACATTCATCTTTCAGGATAAGGGAAAACCTCCAACGTTAAGTCATATCGGACGATGAATGAAAGGATGTTCAAATGAGTACAGGGTCCGTAGTGCTTTCAGGTATCAGACATTCATATTTCAGCATAAGAATGAACCCTGTTAAAATCCTTATCTAGATAACTCACACTGATCGAGATTAGAACTTGGAGCCTCCTGAACGTGAGGCAGACAAATCCATTATTGAAACTATAAGTAAATGTAATTAAATTATTTTACCTTGCTTGAAACAGCTTTAGAAATAGAGTTTCGTTTTTCTGACAAAAAAGAAGAAGAAGTGTATATGAATGGCATATAGAGTTGTTTCTGATTAAATATTTCCTTTTAAAAATATTTTCTAAACAAACCTGGACGAAGTTGCCAAAGTATATTTTTGGATACGAACAGAGAAGTTTAAAACCAATATTGATTACGTAATATGTTTTACCCTTGCATCCCCGACTACCCCCTCTGTAATTACGAATAGCCTCCTCCCCTACCTCACAGTAATTAATTTTCTGCAATCCTGGCATTATCAACGTGCACCATGAGGATAAAAATAACTCAGGATTGAGCCTTTATGATATTCCTGCTATAAAGGATTGCCTAGACGACGTAGAAAACTTAATATTTGTGATGAAATATCGATATATGCTTCATAATAATATTGTGGGAATATTCCACCTGCAAGTAATTTGAAAGCAGTTGTTTCTATTTCAACTGCCATTCACCTACAGAAGGTAGAGGGGGTATCGGGATTTCAACGGAAATTCCCTGTGTTTGTGTGTGTATGTGTTAAATATTGAAATTGAATGTTTAGTAACAGCACGAAACTCTGTTGTTTCCATTTTCAATCGCAGCTGTCACACTGATCAGCTGTGATGGCTGTCGACAATGAACTGTATATTGCAGCACATTCAAATTTTCTGTAAGATCTTTTGAATAAACAAGCTTACCACCCAAAAAGTTGTAAAAAGAATGTATAACCCGTTATTGTTCAAATGAGTCCAGGGTACACAGAGCTTAGCGTTAGCAGACATACATCTTTCACGTAAGGGAAAACCTCGGAAAAAAATCTTATTTCAAATAAGTCACCCTGAGCGAGATATGAACTCGGGACCTCTTAAAGGTCAGGTTTACATTTAAGAACCCAAAAATTATTCGTTTTATAACAGGACGAGGGCTGTTCAATAAAGAATGATCATATCTTTTCGCACTAAAATTCAACCTTATTATATTCTGCTAGCTTAATGTGAAATAAACACGCCATAGTAGTTTCATTTTTGGAAACCCTGGTTCCCGCCTGTGAGAACCAGGTAAGTTCAGACATGTTAAGCATCGCCTACAACTGTAATGGAGGTAACACGCGAGGAACAATATGTGGCTTTGAAATTCTGCTTTCGTCTCAACAAATCTTCAGTTGAGGCCTATACAATGTTACAGGAGGCCTATGGAGAGTCTGTTCTTCCCTACAGCACAGCTCGAAGGTGGTTTAAAATGTTTAAAGGGGGGAGACAATCAATTTCAAAGGAAGGTGGGTCCGGTGCTCCAGTTACTGCTCTTACGGAAGAAAACATCAACACTGCTGCCATTGTAAGAGAGGATTGACGAATTACCTTAAGATCACTTTCTGAAATACTGAACATTTCATTGGGTACCGCCCACACGTTGGTGACAGAAACATTACACATGAGACGTGTTTGATTCGCGAACAAAAGGACATTCGCATGCAGCTCTGCATGAAGTTAAAATTGATGTTAGAAGCAGATCCGGAGTTTCTTTCAAACGTCATCACTGCTGATGAAACTTAGCTATACCATTTTGATCCTCAGAGCAAACAGTAAAGCTCAGTGTGGAAATCTCCTTCAACACCAACTCCCAAAAAAGCAAAAGTGGTTGCTTCTGCTGGGAAAGTTATGGCCATCTCATTCTTTGATATTCATGGAATGGTTTATCAGCATGTTGTACCTGCACACACATCAGTAACTGGACAATACTACAGGGATTATTGAAAACATTGCAAGTCCATATCAGGCGCAAAAGACCACATTTCCCTGAAGCAGGCTGAATGCTGCACCACGATAATGCGCGGTCGCATATTGCCAATATTGTTGCTGAATATCTTGCAAAAATCAACGTTAAGTGCATCCTCACCCTCCCTATAGTCCGGATTTAGATCCATGTGACCTTTTTCTATTCCCTAACTTGAAGAAACGCCTTCGTGGGAGGCATAATCAATCATCAGAATCAGTGGTGAAGGCTGCGGAGGGGATTTTGAAGGATCTCTCAAAAATGGTTTCCAACATGTCTTTGAAGGCTGGCAGAAACGCTGGGACAAGGACATCGTATTCCGGGGAGACTATTTTGAGAAGGACCATCAAAATTATGAGGATGAGTAAAGGTATGTTATAAAAAAATTGTGATCATTTTTTATTCAAGAGCCCTCGTATTTAAAATTTCACACGATATGTACTTTGCCCAGCGAAAGAACAAAAGAAAAACCAAGGGAAGGAGAATATGAGAGGGTAGAAAAGAATTTGAGAAAGATAGAGAGAGAGAGAGAACTTGTTTTAGAAAGGCAAATGGGGGAGTGAAGGAGATGCAGGAAGTGGCTGTGTGTATGTAAGAGTGAGGGGGACGTGGTGCGAGTGCAAACAAAAAAGAATGAATTAAATGTAATATTTCAACTTAATAATCCTCTCTGCTAAGGAAGAAATTAATTTAACTAAGCGTATAAGCAATAAAGATCTTAAATTCAACAACAGTGTAATAACAACAGAAAAACAATTTAATCCTGCAAGTTATGGAGCTGCGAGTTCCTTTATCCAACAAAACAATCTTGAAACGTTAGTCATGTTCACGCGGCTCAGCCCGTGCCCAAAACGAGTGGCAGGTGGGCTGCGATACCACGTGACATTTCCATCAGCAAATACGGATACCACACGAGAAATATACGTGACACCGTGTGGGGGTATCAAAGTGACAAGAAGTAGGCGACATCGCTGCCAGTGACACCTGTCGACATAGGACGCAAGTGCCGGATTCTAACCTCTTCAAATATTCAACATACTGGAAACAATTTGCGACTACTCAACCTGTCAAGCGCATTTCGCCCTTTTTTTCTCAAAGAGAGTGTTCCTAATTTAGACGTGTGTGACTGATATAAGGGAGCGTGGCTGTTTGAATATTCACTATCATTTGAAATGCTAGTTTACGTTCAACTATTCAGTTAATCTTAGAACATGCATTACTGAAAAAATTAATTATTTAAACGTTTGCATGCAAAAATAATACAATCTCACTAAAATCAGTTGATAAACGCAAATCTTTATTTTATTTCTATAAAAATCTTGCAAATATCCCATTAAGTTTTATATTTAATTCCCTTTAATACGCCCCTGCCCTTAAGACAATATAGGTTAGGTTCTGCTAGAATTAGTATCCACTAATAAATAAAGTAAATTATGTAAATGATTAATAATAAATAGCAACGGACAACAACAACAACAACAATAGTAATAATAATAATAATAATAATAATAATAATAATAATAATAATAATAATAATAATAATAATAATAATAATAATAATAATAATAATAATAATAATAATAATAATAATAATAATAATAATAATAATAATAATAATAATAATAATAATAATAATAATAATAATAATAATAATAATAATAATAATAATAATAATAATAATAATAATAATAATAATAATAATAATAATAATAATAATAATAATAATAATAATAATAATAATAATAATAATAATAATAATAATAATAATAATAATAATAATAATAATAATAATAATAATAATAATAATAATAATAATAATAATAATAATAATAATAATAATAATAATAATAATAATAATAATAATAATAATAATAATAATAATAATAATAATAATAATAATAATAATGAAACTAGGAAACAGACATGTTCTGTAGAACAGGTAGTAGCTTGCCCAAGAAGTTCCGAGTTTGAATCTCGGTTAGCGTGAATTATATGAATAAAGATTATCCGTAGTTTGCCCTTGTCCGGAAATATGGATCTCTGATACCTAGCCAGAGGCAAGATTTTGTGGTCACAATTATTTATAAAATTCGCATTAATAGTTTTAATTGGTGGTGTTTTGTGTTTTTTACCATAAATTCGCATTAATTTCGCGCAAATTTTTGGGAAGAATTAATTAGTAATGACATGGCTCAAATGAAACCTATCAGGTAACTAGAGTAGCACAACCCCCTTTTTTCAAATTAAAACATTTTATTTGAAATCAGTAGATACTAGATAACATGAATAAGATCAAATATCACACATCAGATATCACCAAACTGCAGCATACAACAAGTTGTGATATTTTAGCTTTTCATAGTTCTTTTGTCTGTCACAACTAAGTTATATGTAGAGAAAAATCTGACTGTCAGCGTTTGACATCGTTAACCAAAGACATTGAAGGGACTTTCCACAGAAATTGCGGTAAAAATCAGCTTTTGCCTTCAATGCCAAGAGTACTGTTACTACATCTAATCTGTTATCGTTACCATCATGGCTTTGCTGTTCAACAATGTCACAAAGCTCTTTGTAACAAAGAAACAAATCAGAATCACAAGTAATACCACTGGTTTTAAATGCATTTAGTTGTTTAAATGCTGACATTTCATGATTTAAATCACCTATACTTGATTTAGTAACTAGCCTAGAAGGTTCAATCAAATAAATGATATAGGTTTTATAGTTATTACATAATGGAGTTCAATTTAGACAAAGTCATACGGCAGCACACTTTTAGTTTCTCTTCTACTGCTTCTCTAACACTGGGATCCATGATATAATCTACAAGTGCACTTACTCTGTTTCCAAAGTGACCACTCTCTAATATTTCACATTTGGTTCTCAGCGAGTTAATTCGGGATAAAACATAATGAGTCACAGTGTTTTTTTTATTGAAATTCTAATATTGGATCTGTTATCAATCTGCAATTTTCAGAAACAGATACTGTTGCTGTTATACCTTTACAAAAATGCAGCACTTGGCATCGCAAAAATATCATTTAACAAATTTTGCGCAAGAACTGCAGAAGAAATCGACAATTGCATCAAAATAGTTGGTAATGTGAACTGCTGAATTAAACCAGGTAGACGAGCGTGTCAGTACAGGCAATGTGAACACTTTTAGCCTCTAAATCTGGATGGTTTTCAGTAAGATATTGTTTGTATTTGTTTTTTAACTTTTGGACGCTTCGGAGCACAATCATTTTTTTTAATTCACGTCCTTTAACTTTTTAAGTCATATCGGACGATGAATGGAATGGGTGAAATGATGCTCAAATGTGGCCGGGGTCCATGGAGCTTAGAGTTAACCGACATTCGTCTTTTAGGATAAGGGAAAACCCCGGAAAAAGCCTCATGCAGGTAACTCACCCTGACCGAGATTCGAACTCGGGACCTCTTGAACGTGAGGCAGACATGCTACCATCTATGCTACCGAGGTGGGCAGCACAATCTTAAGCCCTGAGGAACAATATTTTCATATTAATGTAATGACTGAGAGTAGCTTCCAAACAGTTCAGTACTTTTAGTCAACATAACAGGAGTTTTAGTTAATTGATGGAAATTAATGATTTCTCCACACTAGCCGTTTATAGACTAAGATTTTTGATAGAGTCAACATGAAAAATTCAATGCCATGGCCAGGATTTGAACCACGGATCTCCTGGTTTCCGTCCAGTCGCTCTTACCCTTTGAGCTACTAAAACAATAAGAACTAAATGATGAAGGCTGACTTAAGTACGTAGAATAGTAAGTCGCTACAAACGGTGTATCTGGGATGCGAGAGCCCCTAGTGGTCTACCTGGGAAATATAAGAGTGAAATGGAGAATTGAATGTCAGGACGGCACGTTGGCCATGTTAGCTCAAAGGTTAAGAGCGACTGGTGGGAAACCAGGAGATCCGTGGTTCAAATCCCGGCCATGGCATTGAATTTTTCATGTTGACTAGCTATAACAAGAGTTGTTTGCTATGCACGATGTGGTACCCAATAAATAACATTTCCAGTTAACATACGACAAACAGTTCTGAGTATCACGGACCAGCCGGATGCTGTGGTGTCAGTTTATTGTTGCACCGCTTAGCTGTTATTTCAGTGCGCATGATGTCACTGTATTGGCTTTGTTAAATGTCAAATTTTATCTTGCTTTCGTTAAATTTGTAAACATTCTTTTTTCATGACTTCTAGCTTCATGCTATGAAGACAGGAATGTTAAATTACAGTTATATTTACGCAATTTGAAATAAATTTAAATTTTTCTATCCAGACTCAAAATAATAGAATTTTTCTCACTTATCACTAAAAATATTACTCTCGAAAAAAATCCTTAAAAAACAAAAACTCTTGCTTCTGGCGATAAGCCTAAGCTCTTTGGACACTGTGTAATGAGATGTGTAAATAAGGTTAGGTTTACTTGGATCATCTAATGAACGATATTAATTGTTTGAAACCAACACAAAACTTCATTGGCGTAACGCTTAACCAGCGTGACGTATCTGATTCAATACTTCGCCAAATAAATACAAATTGTAGCGGTAAAGGACACTGAAGTGCCATTATTCGAAATCACTGCGTTACCCACGTCCACGAGAATAAGCCAGACGATAAACGGCACACCATACAGCAAAATCTGGCGCTATATAATGTCGCCCACTGTTACACTTTGACACTCAGATGCCGTTTGGCAGGTTAAAACCATTGCTGCCAAAGGCAGGAAAAGAAAACATTATTTTCATATGTCAGTCCAGATAGTCATTTAGGGAAATTACCTTACGAGGGTGATCTGAAAAGTTCTCGGTCTTAGCCAGAGGTCGCAGCACTACTTGCATGATTTTTCCCCTTAAGTTGGTACACATGTTAATAGATCCTATGTAAAATTATAGCCATTCCAGGCAATAGTTGACTTTAGGTATAGTAGCCTCGTCCATTGCATCCCAAGCAGAATCAACGCTTTCCCTTCTGACCACGTCTCCTCACATGTAAGCAGTTATAAGGGTTTGCCACCCTTAAACATATGGGGTGGTCCTGCTTAATACTTTCTCCAAGTTAAAGCGCTGTTGTAATATTTTTCTTGTGTACTCAGAAATTAGCTTAGACTATGCAAACGTGCGTCCTATGTGCGTTAATTAAGTTTATATTTATAGAAGTTACATGGTGTTTTACTTAGTGTAGTTTTATAAATATTAAGATGTGGAGACCGTGGGAATCGAACCTAACATGGATATGCTAACATGGATTTCCATTCATACTTGTAATATATACCTAACAGTATTTCTAACCTTTCTCGAATTCTAAAGCGTTTATGACATTTAATTATTATGCAGAATGTACGTGATTATTTATTTAAATTGTGTTTAGCACAAGGCCCCCCCCCCCAAAGAAAAAGTACACTGCTTAACTTTATTCAAACTTGTAAAATTAGCAGACATCCTTGTAAAAAGCTTCCAAAATTTAAAAAGAGTAATAGAGTTTCCTTACTAGTTTTTATTTAATTTCTTGGTTTATTTTTCTGCTTTTTAAGTATTTATTGCTTTGTTAAATCAACAAAAATTCACCACCTGTAGCTGTCATAGAATGTAGGAAAATGTTTTAGGATAAATCAGCTCACAATTGCGATAAACAAAGCTCTAACGTGCAATCTTTGCTTATAAATTATTATTAACTACCAGAATATCCAAAGTGCTTCTTTAATTTGCAAGTAAATATCCCTCACAAATTCATGCATACTGATACAATTTAACCCTTTTAAAATTGTAATGATGTTTCACTAAACTTTCCTTGGATATTATGTTAATAATACACATTTAGTTCTTGTGAATAATATAGGTACTAATACCATAAAAGCATAGGTATTATATCTCTTCTCAGTTATGTCATAAAGGGTTTTAACATTATGTATTGTTATAGGATACATTAATCATTCAAAATTTAATTCAAAAGATCAATAACGATCTCTTACAGTGAATTCTGCTTTATTTATTTATTTACTGACTGACTGACTGACTGACTGACTGACTGACTGACTGACTGACTGACTGACTGACTGACTGACTGACTGACTGACTGACTGACTGACTGACTGACTGACTGACTGACTGACTGACTGACTGACTGACTGACTGACTGACTGACTGACTGACTGACTGACTGACTGACTGACTGACTGACTGACTGACTGACTGACTGACTGACTGACTGACTGACTGACTGACTGACTGACTGACTGACTGACTGACTGACTGACTGACTGACTGACTGACTGACTGACTGACTGACTGACTGACTGACTGACTGACTGACTGACTGACTGACTGACGGACGGACGGACGGACTGACGGACGGACGGACTGACGGACTGACTGACTGACTGACTGACTGACTGACTGACTGACTGACTGACTGACTGACTGACTGACTGACTGACTGACTGACTGACTGACTGACTGACTGACTGACTGACTGACTGACTGACTGACTGACTGACTGACTGACTGACTGACTGACTTATTTATGTATTTATTTACTTACTTACTTATTCATTATTTATTTATTTATATTTTGCCTCTAAACGTTATTTTAAACAACGGCTACCCTGGGTATTCTCAGCTGTAAACACGTGCCTAACATTCTTCACCTCTGACCCCGGTTGGTGTTTCCTAAGATGTTTATGACATTGTGGTTAGGGGGAAGAGCAGTTTTTACCTACAAAGAGAGCTGGTTGGGGATGCTTTAAGCACGATCGCTATAGTTCTTTGAAGCAGTGAAAGTGCGCATTGCTTTGAAAATGTAGAAATTCGAGTATCGTGCTCTGATAAAATTCTTGTAGAAGAAGGTTTAACCTTACATAAATTCATTTTCGGATTGTAAATGTGTAGGGTGACTCTTCAACTTCAGTTTCCACTGTAAAGAAATGGGTGGCCGATTTTAAACGTAGCTGTGAAAGCATCCAAGACGATTGATCCACGACCCACGTATCATCTTGCATCAGGAATTCAACATGAAAAAGCTTTGCGCAAATCAGATGCCGCATATCATCATTGGATAAAAAAGGCAATCGCATGACACTTTCTGAAAAGTGCTTGACGCATTTTCAGAAGAACAGGAGTGACGTTTTGCGCCAATACGTCACAATGGATGAAATATGGATTCATCACTATACACCCGAATCCAAGCAGCGGTCGAGGCGGTAGACAGAAGCTGGTTCTTCAGCTCCAAAGAAGGCGAGGATGGTGTCATCGGTGGGAAAGATCATGGTATCAGTGTTTTGGGATGGCAAAGGTTTTTTGTTGGTTGATTATCTCCATTACTGGAGAATAATACTCTCACTTCTAACCGAACTGAATTCAAGCATTCGTAAAGCAGACGCGGGTTAAGAAAGAAAACAAATTGCTTCCCATAGGGACAATGCCCTTCAAACCTGCTTCATTCCAGTCTTACTATACACTTGCCAAACTTGGGCACTAACGAAGAAACAGGCTCTGATGCTACAATCATGCCAATGGAAGATGGAAAGGAAGATCCTGAACATGGGCCTATAAGATAAAGTGAAGAATGAAGTATTGCGAAGAAGAAGCGACCTAGAAGATGCAGTCACCAGAGCGAAGAGAATCAAACGACAATGGGCAGGACATGTGGCGAGAATGCATCAAGACAGATGCACATACGCCATAACGGTATGGGATGTGCGACAAGGGAGGAGAAGCAGAGGACGTCCGAGTCTACGATTGCCCCAAGAGTTGAAGGATGGGCTAGATGCAGAGTAGATTAGAACGTCAAGTGGAAGCAAGTGGTAGCAGCTCTAAAGTGAAAGTGACAGTGAAAATGAACAGTTTAGCCCAGAGGTTCCACCCCATTAGTCCTGAACCCGTAGGAACTGGACCTGGGCCTCTTGCTACCAGGGAGTTATCCGAGCTGTCCCAAAGGGCGCTCGGCGTCCTCCGTGGGTCTTTCCGTAGGGCAAAACCTTGTTTCCTAACAAGCCCCCCCCCCCATCTGGTCCTATGGACTCAAGACAGGATGGAAGTGGATACGCCACTTACGCGCGCCAATACCAAAGATGAAGACTACCGAGAACCTCGGTGGGGCCGCCTGGTGATCTAGCACACCTTCTACTAGCTTTGCAGGCTAGTACCTCCCGAAGGAGGGGCTCAGATGTTCGGCCCGAGGTTCCTCTAGTAACGTCAGAGGTACCACGAGTGCTAGGGGTCCGCAGCGCCCGCACCACGGCAGCTGAAGGGGACGGATCCCCTCCCCTACGGGGAATGAAAATGAACAGTCATTTCTAGATATAACGATACAGTATTAATTAAGGATAGATACAGAACTGGTATCTTTCAGGCACTTGCTCATCCTGTAAGAAACGGCCGAGCTGACCCCACCAGTGGATGGAAGGCTCTGGCTGTTAAGGGATATTATGGGCTATTTATTTATTTATTTATTTATTTATTTATTTATTTATTTATTTATTTATTTATTTATTTATTTATTTATTTATTTATTTATTTATTTATTTATTTATTTATTTATTTATTTATTTATTTATTTATTTATTTATTTATTTATTTATTTATTTATTTATTTATTTATTTATTTATTTATTTATTTATTTATTTATTTATTTATTTATTTATTTATTTATTTATTTATTTATTTATTTATTTATTTATTTATTTATTTATTTATTTATTTATTTATTTATTTATTTATTTATTTATTTATTTATTTATTTATTTATTTATTTATTTATTTATTTATTTATTTATTTATTTATTTATTTATTTATTTATTTATTTATTTATTTATTTATTTATTTATTTATTTATTTATTTATTTATTTATTTATTTATTTATTTATTTATTTATTTATTTATTTATTTATTTATTTATTTATTTATTTATTTATTTATTTATTTATTTATTTATTTATTTATTTATTTATTTATTTATTTATTTATTTATTTATTTATTTATTTATTTATTTATTTATTTATTTATTTATTTATTTATTTATTTATTTATTTATTTATTTATTTTTCGAGGGCTGATCAACAAAGACAGAGACTGATTTTTATCACAGATGTTTTTTAATGCAATTCAATATCTACATTATCTTTTTCAAAGTAGTCTACTTCTACTCTATTGCACTTTTTATAGCGTCTCTGCCAGTCCTTGAACACGTACTGCAGACCATCCTTTGTCAGGTCCTTCAGAATCAGCTCACTTTTCTTCAGAGTTCTCAAGTCGAATACCCCTAAGCTTTGAGTTTAGTTATGGGAATAAAAATAAGTCACAGGATTGGGACAGGAATTCTTTATCCGTAGTTAATTTGTCTCCATCTTAATCAGCCACACGTTCGGGCGTAATTTGGTACGGGATTTCTATGTTTGAGATGGGATGCACGTTGACTTTTCGAATACCCACGTAGAGAAGCCAGATATAACAGGGTTAATTCGTTGTATTTTGAGTTGTTTCTTGATGATTGTGTTTAATTAAATAAGAATCATAAGAATCCTAGTTTCAGGCGTGGTTCGGAATAAAGTTTTGGAGAAATCAAACTTTGTAACTATTTAATTGTATTATTTGGATTACATTTTACTTGAACTTCCTTTCCCAGTCACTTCCAACATATCGATAAATTCTTACTTTGTTATATTTAAACAGTTCCAACTATTACATAAAAATTCTTGATCCTGCACCACTATTCATCACACACAATTACAAAACCTCTCTACCCAGATTATTGATTTTTCGTAACTATCGTTACTCCTGACTTAATTTTGTGATTGGCCGATTTAAATCCACGTCACAACATTACGTCATACAATTATTACTACAGCCAATCATAAAATTGCATATATGTTTACTTATTTAAATTACCAAATATAATTACATAGTCATTTATTATAAATTTATAAACTTTTCATAATTTTTCTAAATATAACTCGAAACTACTGTTACAGGGTGCAAGAACGGGGCTATAAGGCGGATATGGTACACAGGTAATGTTGAATCGAGCCAGAAACTGCATGACTTGCTTTACGACGTGAGGCCGTGCATTGTCATGATGAAGTCGCCACCCAGTAAGAGACAGCTCTGGCCGTTTCTTTGCAATGTGCTTCCTCAGTGTAGCCAATACTGACGTGTAGTATGCTGCTGTAACTGCATGCTGGTAAATCATTACATTACAGTCAAAAAATGTGATCAGCATCACTTTCCCTAAATAAGGAATAACTTTTACCTAATTTGGTGTTGGAGAACCTGGCGATTTCCACACTGTGCTGGCTTGTTTTTCTTCAGGATCATAATGATGCAGCCATGGCACATCACCGGTGATAATCGAAGCAGCACTCAAGAAAAATAAGGCAATTCTCAAGGACCTGACAAAGAATGGTCTGCAGCACGTGTTCAAGAACTGGCAGATACGTTATAAAAAGTTCATTGAAGTAGGAGGCGAATACTTTGAAAAGGATCATGTAAACATTGAATATCAGTAATAAACATATCTGAAAAAAAAATCAGTCTGAGTCATTGTTGATCAGCTCTCGTATATATATATAAACCGGATTGTTGTCAGAATTACTTCAGTCACCTTCAAAATACTCTCCATTACATTCGATGCACTTGTCAAGTCTCTTTTCCCACTGTTGGAAGCATGTTTGGAACTCCTCAAGTTTGATATTGTCCAGTGCCCTTTGCGAAGCTGTTTTTACCGCCTCCACATCGTCATAACGCTCCCATGTTAGCGTTTTCTTTTTATTTGTGGCAATAGGAAAAAGTCGCACGGGGCTAGGTCCGGCGAATACGGAGCGTGGGGAACGACAGAGCACCTCTGAGATGCTAAATAGTGGGTCACTCGTAAGGCCGTGTGTGCTGGAGCGTTGTCGTGATGCAGAAACCAGTCACCTGATCGCCAAAGTTCCGGGCGTTTCCTCCTCACATCCTCTCGCAGACGCCTTAAAACATCCAAGTAAAAGTGCTGGTTAACAGTCTGGCCAGGGGGTACGAATTCCCTATTCAAAATTCCACGAACATCAAAAAAGACAATGATCATCCTCTTCACATTTGACCTCACTTGCCTTGCTTTTTTGGTCGGGGAGAGTTGGGAGTCCTCCACTGCCTTGACGCTTGCTTGGTTTCTGGGTCATACCCATAACACCAACTCTCATCCCCTGTAATGACGTTGTTCAAGAAGTTTGGATCACGTGCAATCTCTGTTTTCAAGTTCTGACACACATTCATGCGGATGGTTTTGTGCTCCTGTGTGAGAAGGCGCGGAACAAATTTAGCAGCAACACGTCTCATGTCCAAATCCTCCCTCAAAATCAGCTGGCACGAGCTCCAACTGATTCGTGTCGCTGCTGAAATTTGGTCGATCGTTTGGTGACGATCCTCGTTGATCTTTCGGCGAACCTTTTCAATGTTGTCCTCATTTCGCGATGTTGAAGGGCGTCCAGAACGAGTTTGGTCTTCAACACACATCTCACCACGTTTAAAGCGCCCAAACCACTCGAAAACCTGTGTGCGGCTCATAGCGTCCTCCTGGAAAGCTTCCTGAAGTATTTGGTGTGTCTCCATTGCAGATTTTTTAAGCAGGAAACAAAATTTCACACACACTCTTTGTTCTTTTAAAGTTGCCATAACGACTTCGCAGAGGTAACCCGCCAACAGTCAGAGAAATGCAATACCATACTCGCACGTTCAGCTATACACTGACGCCGTGTGCACAGCTGTTTCGTGAAAGTCTATACTAACACCATCTATCGTGAGAACCCTACACTACGTCTACGAGTGGTAGCGTCCTCGGAGTCCGGTTTCTTTTGGGCCCCTCTCGTATATACAGGATGTTACAAAAAGGTACGGCCAAACTTTAAGGAAACATTCCTCACACACAAAGAAAGAAAATATGTTATGTGGACATGTGACCGGAAACGCTAAATTTCCATGTTAGAGCTCATTTTAGTATTTCTCTTAAAATGTAAATTGAAATCATTCGTGCAGACAAATGTCAAAATACCCATTGTGGTTCATGCACGATGGAGCTCCTGCACATTTCAGTCGAAGTGTTCGTACGCTTCTCAACAACAAATTCGGTGACCAATAGATTGGTAGAGGCGGACCAATTCCATGGCCTCCACGCTCTCCTGACCTCAACCCTCTTGACTTTCATGACATTTTGAACATTTCCTGTAATAAAGTGTTTGAAGTCATGCTGGTACGTTCTGTTGTCGTGTGTTTCCATTCCATGATTAATGTGATTTGAAGAGAAGTAATAAAATGAGCCCTAACATGGAAATTAAGCGTTTCGGGACACATGTCCACATAACATATTTTCTTTCTTTGTGTGTGAGGAATGTTTCCTGAAAGTTTGGCCGTACCTTTTTGTAACATCCTGTATTTATCAGGGCAATGCACCTGCCCACAAAAGTATTTTGGCAATGGCGAAATTGAGAGATCTGCACTATAATGTGCTGGAACACCCACCCTATTCCCCAGATTTGGCTACCTCGCTCTTCCCATCTGTTTCCACGACTGAAGAAATTCGTCACAGATAGGCGCTTTTCGTCCAATGAAGAAGCAATTGCGGCGTAAATGGATACTTTGCAGCACTCCAGAAGGACACTACAGAGAGGTGATAATGGCACTGGAACACCGCTGTACAAAATATATAGACTTTAGATGAGATTATGTTGAAAAATAAAACTACTTTGAAAGCATGAATTGCTGTTGTTCACCATCAGGCCGAGAACTTTTCAGACCACCCTCGTATTGTGCAGTTTGATCACGCTTCAGAAAATAAGCTGTAATTACATAAATTATTTGATTAAGAAAAGTTGTCCATTACTGGCAGATTTCTGTTAACTAGAAGACTAAAGGAATTGATAATTATTATGGGCAAAAGGGATGGATTACTTTGAAAAGAAGCTCGAGGTTGATGAATTGCATAAGATAAAACAGGGACAATGAGTGAGACATCTTTCAGTCACGGAACGTTGCTGATGATATATTTTATAAAAATAACCGGTTTCCCCTCACGCACTTACACTGCAGAAGATGGCAGTTATGCCACTGTTTCACATACACAGAAAGTTCCGTCCCCAGAGGCAGATCCTCCTTAATGATGGACATGAAAGAGAACCGCTCGACTTCAATAACTTTCTGATCTCAAGTCGGAAAGCTTGGATTTCAGGGCCTTTGCGGCCATCTCATGTGAAATATGAACCAGACGTCCTCGTGTCACTACTACCAAGGAGTCTTATTGCTAGGGAACGAATGAGATCGGACGTTTGGCCATCTCTTGGTTTACAGGAGGTTCGTGTAAAACATTCATACCACAGTGTCATTCTTGGTTTGTGTACAGAGCGTGAAACCGTTTCTAAGGTCACCTTTCTCTCTTATTGTTACTGGATTCCGCTCTTTCCATTATTTTTTTAAGAATTCTTTTAAACATGAAAATTAGTTTAAATTCACATCGCTCTTTACCTATTATTGTTTATTTTTATATTGTTTTCGTAAGCTATTCTCGCCCTGGGAAGTGGCACATAGGCAATGCACACGTTCGCATTCGGCAGGCCCCGGCTTGGATTCCACGTGGGCGAACAGTCTGGCCAGATGTTTCTAGGGGTTCTCTTGCTCACTAGACGAATGCTCTAGGGGCAAGATGACGAGATCGTTAACTTGCCCCGATAGGGAGCGTTAGAAATCTTTGATCATTATGATAGGATGAACAGGACATACGTTTTAATAAATGGTGACTGCGAAAGGCATGTTATATAAAATAGTAATGAATAGCAAAGAATAAGCACATATCTTACCTGTTAGACCACCAGATCTTATGGCGAATGTCTTGAAAATTACAACACGTCAGAGAGAAAACACGAACTACATCTAGCAGATCAGCAGTCTCACTGTATAAGTTGTTAGTGCTTAGCAAAGTGAAGCGCTAGTAGAATCCGTAAAGTGGTGCCATCTCCTAATATGAACTTAAACTCGTTCGTCATTTTGTCCAGCTCGTCAACTTGCCCCGGTCTCCCCTACATTAAATTCCTGGACTCATTTGAACATTGTTTCATTCACCGTCCGATATGAGATCCCTGCAGAACGTAAATTTAGAAGGAAAAAACGTGGTAATTTTAGAAATCTTCTTCATTCTGGGTAACTTTACGTAAGTGGTAAATCTAAGAGAAATGCAAAATCTTGCCAGCCATAGACTATAGATCTCTACCACATACATCTGAGTACTCCATTTTGTTTACTTCCAGATTTTTATTTTCACTACTACGTACTTACGGTAGTGGAAGTATTGGATTCCACTCAAAAATTCTATTACGAGGTTTCACCGGAAATATATCTTTAACACTTCCTGAGAGAGAGCAAAAAAAAAAAAAAAAAAAAGATTAGATAAACTCTCTCTCTCTCTCTCTCTCTCTCTCTCTGTGTGTGTGTGTGTGTGTGTGTGTGTGTGTGTGTGTGTGTGTGTGTGTGTGTGTGTGTGTGTGTGTGTGTGTGTGTGTGTGTAACTTGAGTACCATCAAATGAATTATGTAAGAATTCACTACTGTTCTTGGACTTGTTGGGTTCGAGTACTTCATCCGTCACCTGAACCCGCATTCGCTTGTTGAAGGCAAGTGTTCCATTTTTTTTTATTTGTCTATTAGCCACCTTTATAAAAAAGAGGTTATTTTGGCTCTGATATTTAAGTTTCAATTTACATTTCTATGCCTAATAATTAATAATAAATAATAATAAAATAAATGATAAATCATAATAAATAATAATAATAATAATAATAATAATAATAATAATAATAATAATAATAATAATAATAATAATAATAATAATAATAATAATAATAATAATAATAATAATAATAATAATAATAATAATAATAATAATAATAATAATAATAATAATAATAATAATAATAATAATAATAATAATAATAATAATAATAATAATAATAATAATAATAATAATAATAATAATAATAATAATAATAATAATAATAATAATAATAATAATAATAATAATAATAATAATAATAATAATAATAATAATAATAATAATAATAATAATAATAATAATTAATGACAATAACAACAATAATTAATGACAATAACAACAATAACAATAAGAATAACAAAAACAATAACAACTATAACAACAAATAACAACGACAGCAATAATAATAATAATAATAATAATAATAATAATAATAATAATAATAATAATAATAATAATAATAATAATAATAATAATAATAATAATAATAATAATAATCATAATAATAATCATAATCATAATAATAATCATAATCATAATCATAATCATAATCATAATCATAATCATAATAATAATAATAATAATAATAATAATAATAATAATAATAATAATAATAATAATAATAATAATAATAATAATAATAATAATAATAATAATAATAATAATAATAATAATAATAATAATAATAATAATAATAATAATAATAATAATAATAATAATAATAATAATAATAATAATAATAATAATAATAATAATAATAATAATAATAATAATAATAATAATAATAATAATAATAATAATAATAATAATAATAATAATAATAATAATAATAATAATAATAATAATAATAATAATAATAATAATAATAATAATAATAATAATAATAATAATAATAATAATAATAATAATAATAATAATAATAATAATAATAATAAAAATAATAATAATAATCATCATCATGATAATATATATTCGTTCTCTTTCTTTTCTCGTATGCGGAATGTTTTTGAAACGGCTACTAAGAGTAGAAAAAACAGCGCTATCCCACTTGGTATATAAAGTCATAAAGACAAATTTATAGAAGATATCGGATCACAACTGCTATCATCTACAGCACATTAGCAGGAACTAGTGGATATAAGCGACAGGAACAAGACGAGTACAAAACCCGACTTTAACATAACACAAACTTGTTATGTGAACAAGTGTGCGGAAAATACAAGGATGGTTTGAAGAGTTTCCCACCTAATAAAGATAAAATACATTTTTTCTCCTTTTTTTTATTTTTTATTTTTCAACATAGTCTCCTTGTAACTCTACACACTTCTCCCAGCGATGCTCCCATATCTGTAATCCGTCCAAATAGTACTCGACGATTTTCATCATAGTCTCCTTGTAACTCTACACACCAGACGTCCTCGTGTCAGTACTACCAAGGAGTCTTATTGCTAGGGAACGAATGAGATCGGACGTTTGGTCCTCTCTTGGTTTACAGGAGGTTCGTGTAAAACATTCAAAGTCCACACAGTATGGTGTCATTCTTGGTTTGTTTAGAGAGCGTGAAACCGTTTCTAAGGTCGCCTTTCCTTCTTATTGTTACTGGATTCCGCTCTTTCCATTGTTTTTAAGAATTCTTTTAAAAATGAAAGTTATTTTAAATGCACATCACTCTTTACCTATTATTGTCTATTTTTATATTATTTTCGTAAGCTATTCTTGCCCTGGGAAGTGGCATCAAGGCAATGCACACGTTCGCATTCGGCAGGCCCCGGCTTGGATTCCCCGTGGACGAACAGTCTGGCCACAGGTTTTAGGGGTTTCCTTGGTCACTAGGCGAATGCTCTAGGGGCAGGATGACGAGATCGTTAACTTGCCCCGATAGGGAGCGTTAGAAATCTTTGATCATTATGATAGGATGAACAGGACATACGTTTTAATAAATGGTGACTGCAAAAGGCATGTTATATAAGTAGTAGTGAATAGCAAAGAATAATCACATATCTTACATGTTAGACCACGAGATCTTATGGCGAAGGTCTTGAAAATTACAACACGTCAGAGAAAAAACACGAACCACATCTAACAGATCAGTAGTCTCACTGTTTAAGTTGTTATGCTTAGCAAAGTGGAGCGCTAGTAGTATCCGTAGGGTGGTGCTATCTCCTAATACGAACTTAAACTCGTTCGTCATCTTGCCCGGCTCGTCAACTTGCCCCGGTCTCTCCTACATTACATTCCTGGACTCATTTGAACATTGTTTCATTCACCAACCGATATGAGAGCCTTGCAGGACGTTAATTTAGAAGGGATAAAAACATGGGAATTTTAGAAATCTTCTTCATTCTGGGTAACTTTACGTAAATGGTAAATCTAAGAGAAATGCAAAATCTTGCCGGCCATAGACCTCTAGATCTCTACCACATACATCTGATTACTCCATTTTGTTTAATTCCAGATTTTTATTTTCACTACCACGTACTTACGGTAGTGGAAGTATTGGATTCCACCCAAAAATTCTATTACGAGGTATCACCGGAAATATATCTTTAAGACTTCCTGAGAGAGAGGGAAAAAAAGTTTAGATAAACTCTCTCTCTCTCTCTCTCTCTCTCTCTCTCTCTCTCTCTCTCTCTCTCTCTCTCTCTCTCTCTCTCTCTCTCTCTCTCTGTGGGTGTAACTTGAGTACCATCAGATGAATTATGTAAGAATCCACTTCCTTTCTTGGACTTGTTGGGTTCGAGTACTTTATCCGTGACCTGAACTCGCATTCACTTGTTAAAGGCTATTTTTTAATTTTATATTCCTCTATAAGCCACCTTTATAAAAAAAAGAGGTGTTTGGCTCTGATATTTAAGTTTCAATTTGCATTTCTATGCCTAATAATTAATAATAATAATAATAATAATAATAATAATAATAATAATAATAATAATAATAATAATAATAATAATAATAATAATAATAATAATAATAATAATAATAATAATAATAATAATAATAATAATAATAATAATAATAATAATAATAATAATAATAATAATAATAATAATAATAATAATAATAATAATAATAATAATAATAATAATAATAATAATAATAATAATAATAATAATAATAATAATAACAACAACAACAACAACAACAACAACAACAACAACAACAACAACAACAACAACAACAACAACAACAACAACAACAACAACAACAACAACAACAACAACAACAACAATAACAATAACAATAACAATAACAATAACAATAACAATAACAATAATAATAATAATAATAATAATAATAATAATAATAATAATAATAATAATAATAATAATAATAATAATAATAATAATAATAATAATAATAATAATAATAATAATAATAATAATAATAATAATAATAATAATAATAATAATAATAATAATAATAATAATAATAATAATAATAATAATAATAATAATAATAATAATAATAATAATAATAATAATAATAATAATAATAATAATAATAATAATAATAATAATAATAATAATAATAATAATAATAATAATAATAATAATAATAATAATAATCATCATCATCATCATCATGATAATGTTAATATATATTCGTTCTCTCTCTTTTCTCATATGCGGAATGTTTTTCAAACGGCTACTAAGAGTAGAAAAAACAGCGCTATCCCACTTGGTATATAAAGTCATATAGAAGACAAATTTATAGAAGATATCGGATCACAACAACTGCTATCATCTACAGTACTAGTGGTTATAAGCGACAGGAACAAGACGGGGATAGAAACCGAATTTTACATAACACAAACTTCTTATGTGAACAAGTGTACGGATTTTGTTCTATTTTTCTTTCAACATAGTCTCCTTGTAACTCTACGCACTTCTCCCAGCGATGCTCCCATCTCTGTAACCCGTCCAAATAGTACTCGGCGTTTTTCAACATAGTCTCCTTGTAACTCTACACACTTCTCCCAGTGATGCTCCCATCTCTGTAACCCGTCCAAATAGTACTCGACGTTTTTCGACATAGTCTCCTTGTAACTTTACACACTTCTCCCAGCGATGCTCTCATCTCTGTAACCCGTCCAAATAGTACTCAACGTTTTTCAACATAGTCTCCTTGTAACTCTACACACTTCTCCCAGCGATGTTCCCATCTCTGTAACCCGTCCTACTCAACGTTTTTCAACATAGTCTCCTTGTAACTCTACACACTTCTCCCAGCGATGCTCCCATCTCTGTAACCCGTCCAAATAGTACACGGCGTTTTTCAACATAGTCTCCTTGTAACTCTACACACTTCTCCCAGCGATGCTCCCATCTCTGTAACCCGTCCAAATAATATACAGCGTTTATTTCTGTGAATTAATTGTTCACGAAGGTGATTGTCTCTTTATTTGACGAAAATCTCTGTCCTCCGACCACAATTATCATATCAGGAAACAAAAAAAAGTTGCTAGGGGCTAGATCTGGTGAGTAAGGTGGATGGTCAAGCAGTTCAAACAGTAATTCATGGATTTTCGCCATTGCACCCGCTAGGGTGTGAGACTGTGCGTTGTCTTGATGAAACGGGATTTTATTTTCCAGCAAATGTAGCCGTTTTTCCACAAGTTATGCCTTCTGCTTGTCAATATGCGTAGTATGTTCCTTGACTAGCCGGTTCCCCCTTTGCAGTACAGTGTTTGGACCGTATTTTTGTTTCGGGCGTATAATGGTGTATCACAGTTTCATCGGCAGTAATTAATTGGCTCCAAAACTCGGAATTATTCCGCCTAAACTGCACCAACGGGTATTGGAGATGTTCATTCGAACACGTTTTTGGTCTAACATGTGCAAACGTGGCATCCAAAGCGCGGACAGCTTTCTCATGTCTAAATGTTGATTTAATATGTGACAAACTCGTTCTTTTGACATTTTCGTAGCTTCTGCTATCTCTCTCACTTTAATTCGGTGGTCGTCTAGCTCCATTCGTAAACTTTGGCCATGTTTTCGTCGGTAGTTGCAGTTTTTGGTTGTCCCGAACATTCATCGCCTCCCAAGCTCTTACGGCCACGTTTAAATTCAGCTGCCCAAAATTTCACTGTGGTAAATGATCATGCAGAGTTCCCGCACACAGAATCCAACTCATCTTTGATTTACGTAGGCGTATTGCCTTTCAAAAACAAATATTTAATAACAGTTCGATTTTGTCCATCTTTATAAAAACACTCACCTCAGCTCACTCAAACGACTGTTGCATAACATCTGAGTGTCCAAAATAGTCTTAAAACTTTGGTGAGTAACTTGTCAACAGATGAACAACGAAATTCACTAGCTTTTATTTAAGAGTGCTGCCATCTTCATGTTGAAGTCGGAAACTTTTCAGACCACCATCGTATTACATCATAACTCTGAGAATAAAAGAAAATCAATAACAAGCTACAGCGAACATTCGATACAGAAATTATGGGTCAAATAATTAAATTAAACCCTCTAATAGAATTTAATATTAGTGTTTTGTGAAGTTGGGTTAAATATTAAGGGATTGTAGGATTGGCAATAGATTATGAGTACATTTTGACTTGGGGTAAGATGACATTTACGTGCTATAACACTACCCAACATGAAATTTGCCTCCGTGATGATAATACATACTTTTAGTCCGTTTTCACACGCAAATTCTGAAAATTATGCTTGAAATGACACATCACGTCACAATTTATATTTTAGATATACATAAACGAAAACGAGTTCATGTACCAGCCAGTAATACGCGTGTCATAGGTTGCCAAACTTTTTTGTGTGTAATTTACGTCCTCCAGCGTTAGGTCATAGTGAAATGATGCTCAAATGAGCCCAGGATCCATAGATCTTACAGTTACCCGACATTCGTCTTTCAGGGTAAGGGAAAACCCCGGAGAAAACCTTATCCAGGTAACTCACCCTGACCAAGATTGGAACTCGGGACCTCTTGAACATAAGGCAGACACGCTACCACCACGCTACGGAGGCGGGAATTACCAACCTTTGTCCTACACGATTAATTACGCAGGTACTTACAAAATATAAATATTAAAATATGATGTACAATTTAACTCCAAAAAATCCTGACTTTCATCCAGAAAATGCTGGAAATTAGATATTTTGTACAAAAAGTAGACTTAAATGATTTGGCACGCTACTTAAATTTGTCAAAAAAAAATCTGAACTCCTAGGCTCCAGGCTGCAACAATGGAAATTACTTGCACCTGGCACACAAAGTACATAGTTTTGAAATAAACATCAGAAATTTGGAAAATATTTTTCAATCGAAGAGAATATATGTTTCTTTATAAATATCAATTATTCAATGAGTGAGGTAGGAGTTGAGCATAATCCAGATGACTGGCAATTGTTTGTAGATTCTTCAAAGTTCACTTTAAGGGTTTTATTACTTCATAACTGCATCTGCTATTAAGCGTAATACACACATCATACAAAAAAATGTCCTTTTGATCCTTGTATCATAAATAACTATCAAACAAATAATTTCCCAGGTGTTCATTGTTAGTGGTTTGAGTTTTTTCTTAAAATGCAAAGAGAAAAATTCCAAGGTCAACATACTGGCCCATTTGTATCTACCAGAAATGTAGAAAGAGACGATTTCTATCTGAAGTAGATAGAACAATGAACGTTCTTAGAAACAGTTATAGAAGACTGTGAAGAGAAATTTCTGTGAATGTAACACATCTTTTTGTCTGTTCAAGAGGGCTTCAGACGTATTTACAGTGAAACTCCTGTATCAAATGCACTGTAGAGAAATTAAATGAGGTTTCGTAGGATAAGTTGTGACCTACTATAAAAATAAAGGGTAGTGGATAGAGAAATGTGTGTGACTGTTACACGTCAGGAGAAGGAAAGTGAAAGTGATAAGCACCTGTACGCAATTGCAAAGAAATGCATCAGGCTTGTGCGAGGCGGTGTAAATCAATAGGAGAAGTTCGTGGCGGATCAATAGATCGACGCGTGCGTCGCGACGGCACCCGCCCTCAAACCCGACATCTTGGACCACCAACGGAGAGCTTGCACTTGCTTCAGCTGTACACAACAAGGTAATCACTTTCTTCTACTCTTCATTTGTTTTTATTGTAGTAGTGCAAGGTCATCGACGTCATGGACGCTTACGAGGTAAGCTTCATTATTTATTTCATTACTGCTAACTCCATTTGTTCTCGACTGATTGGCATGTTTCTGTAACAAGTTCTACAGTTGTGACCTTTAAACCTGTAAAAAGAGGGCTCTTTTTCCGCTATTTTCTATACAATAATTATAAACATTGCATTTCCAGCATGTGTGTCTATGAGTGTGGCTTTGTGTTCCGTTATTTACATTATATATTTACTTCAATATATCCAAATATTTAATTCTAAACATATTTTTTAACTTCCAAGTAATAACATTTACATATATAGCAATTAGGTATATATATATTAACTCTACATACAAGAGGTACATTAATTTCGAATTCACATCAGATTCATTGAATGTACAAAAATATATTTCTGTGTGTGCATGTGATTGTGAACAACTTGATTCTAAAAGGCAAAATAGTATTTTATGTTAGCATTTTGTCAAGAAAATCTTCCCAACTATACTATCATTTTGCATGCAGAAACTTATAGCATAGATGATTGTGATAAAAAGGTTTGTGCTCAAAATATTTACATGGCTAATAAAAAGTACATCTTGTATTTTCTGCATTTTGAATAATGTGTTAGATACCATAAGAGAAAAACAAACATTAATAAAAAAAATATTCCTATCTTGTTAAAGTGTACATGAGATGTTGGGATAATCCATTTTACAGGTTATTAATTGCAGTTAATTTAAATTTTCTAATATTCTTTATCATAGTAAGTTCTCATTTCAAAATTATATTTTATTTTATTGCCTTTACTCTCGTTTTGGCCTCCCGAGTCTCCTTTTCATCCACATTTAAGTGTGTAATGAAGTCATTCTGCATATGTTCGTCTGAATTAACCTCAAATGGATAGAAAAATAAGAGTTATAAGCTATAAAATAAACGAAATTGGATAGAGAAATTCATATGGATTAAGTGCATAGTAATTGTTAATGACTCTACTGCAATGTGTTTACTTTAACACCCCATTTAGTTTGAAGTTATTAATATTACACACTTAAATCTTTATTTTATAGTACTTATTTACATAATTGCTTAAGTAATTGAAGGGTAAGATTAAGGTGTCTATGACCGAACCTTAGGCTAGTTCAGAATTTTGATATTATTAAAGCTATTCCACTTTCTTAAGACATTTTGTTGCAACCATATCAAGATTACATTACAAATAACTACTGGGCTGAATTCTGAAAACCTATCTTTCAATATGCTGTAATACAGACATCTGAATATCGTAATTCATCCCTATTTTTTTCTGGTTTATAAGTCTTACAGAGTTAGGTTAGGTACGTTTAATGCAGATTTCTGTCGTGTTTCTTTGTACAGAATTTTTAAGAATTAAAATATATGTGTTGGTGCATTAATTTGTGCCGTTACGTTCTGAAATACTATCCTAATTTAATGCAAAATTTTGCAACTTAAACTTTTAGGTTAGCACGAAATGTCGAGAATAATTTCTACTTTAAATATCGTAATTATTTACTTTAGCACCCGGCGACCATAAGGGTGTAAATTCTGTGATAAATAATACCCTAAAGGCATTATGGGATGACTTTTAGGGCAAAAGCTTTGTTTGCCTAGAGTAAATATTTGAAAACAGCAATGCTTCAATGCGCATGTGTCACGGCGAACCCATACACGGGAAGACAAAACACGATTGCGAGGCAATGGTTTCAAACACAGAATGACAATGTTATATCAGGTTCACTGGGATCTCAGACGTGTCATTTTTTGTTCTAGTCACACTTCACTCCCTTTCTTCTTTGGGTTTTTCTTCACCGTAAGATTTAATAAACGTTCTCTGCTTACAATTATACAAGTAACCTACCTGTTCTTTCATACTGCTTTAGAAAAAGATTTAACTTTATACCTTGTTTAGGTTAAATATCCTCAATGGAATGCATTCCATATTTAATTTCACTTTAAATGCATGAAATGAACGATATTACTGTCAATATTATATTTTTAAAATGTTTATGCTCTTTGCTTTATTTTGTATAGTATTATATGAGTTCAAACTAACATTTTCTCACGAAAAAGCATATAATATGATATTTAGCTTACTTATATTGTTTCCTTAGAAAAACTGTGCACTTTAAAAGCGTAAAGAGTTATTGAAATACTTAAGAATTGGGCTGGCATTAAAATTGCATAATATTTTCACACATTTTTTACAAATAACTGCAATTATACCCTCAATTTATGGTATTTTAGTCAAAAATGTTAGAGCCCCTTTGGGAAAAATGTTTGGGATATGGCAGATACTTGAGAATTTTCATGAAGATCCTGAACTTAATTACCAGGTTTGGTATTAAACTTTTCGTTTTTAGTTATGGCAAACACGCACACACCCTCTGGAATATATTCGTAGCTATGATGCCATTACTGCCAAATTTTTTGTTGGCCGGAGGTTCAAGAAAGGATTGTGAAGGTCAAGTGCTTGTGGATGTCATGGCCAATTGTTTTGTTAGACCATGTAAGAAAGGAAGGTGGGGCGGGTCAGGTTTTGTGGGCGGACATTCTGAATGTCATGTTATTGATGATTTTAGGGCTGAGGTTTGAGGGAGGTCTCTGAGAGATTTGTCCAAGTATTTTATAGGGCTAAGGTTTATGAAAACATTGTGATGGTCAGGTTGATGGATCATATTTACTGATGACATCACTGTCTCACCAAGGCAGTGAAAGATTGGAGATTGTAACAAGGAGACAGAAGGGGGAATCAAAATATCTTTGTGTCAGATGACAAAACGAGCGGCTGAAATAGTAATTACTTTTGTATACATAATAATTAATTGGCTAAACTTTCAGACAGACAGTTCCAAATGCTCTATTTGTATTTCGTCACTTACTATACGGCAGGTTACTAATATTTCGCTCTTCTAGTAAACAAGATAACAAATGAATGTAGCGCTTATCAATGAAGGTAATTAATTACGCCTCAAGGCTTTGACTTGCCGGTATGTGCGATAGGCTCCCGTAAAAATTTCGTAGTTTCACATATTTTCTGATACGCTTCCACGCTTCGTAATATAGTAAACAAAGACCTGTGGTTGAAGTGATAGTACCCCTTGCGATTCCGAGCTAGATGTCACCTTATTATCTGATGACTCCGATTATCACGTATCTTCTGATGATAAAATACGAGATAAGTCATAACATTTCTTTTTTCAGTTTTTTTTCTTCAGATTTTCAATTTTTTTGAAATTTACGTCTTCCAACGTTAAGTCATATCGGACGATGAATGGAATGGATGAAATGATGCTCAAATGAGTCCGGGGTCCATGGAGCTTAGAGTTACCCGACATTCGTCTTACAGCATAAGGGAAAACCCCGGAAAAATCTTATCCAGGTAACTCACCCTGACCGAGATTCGAACTCGGGACCTCCTGAACGTGAGGAAGACATGCTACTTCAATTAGTACTTTAGTTTAACACGAATTTGAGTGTGTGTTCTTTAATACTCGACGAAATGTAGCTCGTAGTTAAGATAACACCGTAAGATAAACTAGTAATTTCTTCATATCGCAAAAATAAACAACTGAGTAGCAGATTCCCCATGTGTGCACAAAACGCCAACCGCGGAGTGATACATTGTTTAAGCTCCATTCTCGAACAAGATGGAAGCTGCAGTTGCTTATGCCAAAAATCTGAAAGCTACAAAATATTGAATTACTTGAATATATGAAATAATTTCTTTAACGTATAAAAGTATGCAACTGACCCAGAAAACCTGAGTAAAAATGACCCTGTTTCTACCCCTTAAAGCATTTTATGTATAATACTTCATAATAAAGTAATTATACAAAAGGTTGTTATTCTATTCATGTTAACTTAAACTAAAAATAATCACAAAGGCATGATGCAATGCGTGATAACAAAAACAAAACACAAGTGGTTGTAAATCAATTGTTTTGTTACATGAGCACGAATTGTTCTTACTAATTTCAGCTTTGTTACATTGATATGAGTTTCTCCTAACAGTTATTTGTACAAAATCATCTCTTTTCTATCCACTTCTTGTTTATCGAGATGCATTTTCATTACACGTTTACACATTCCGTTGTGGCAGGACTACAAAATAAGAGTATAGCGGCTTACCCCTTAAAAAGAAAATGACCATCAACAACAAAGAATATGTCAGAAATTGTTAAGCCATAAAAACTTTTATGTGTGTGCTTTCACGATTTCCTTTTTAATAGATAGTGTTCATTGCCATGAACTTAAGAGTATAACAACTCATAAATTAAAACTTACCAAGGTACATTATAAAACTCATATACAGAATACAATGGGTTGGCTACCAATGTTATATAGTCCTTTTGAAACTTAAGATTGGGAACTTTCTCTCTTTGTGGTAAACAATTATACAATTTAATCGAAATGACTGTAAACATATCCTAAATTTTAGTGTTTACATTTTTTTATATAGAATATAAATTCCAACAGTTACGTTTTGTGAAATTATGAATGTGTGACAAAAGTGTAAAGCTAATAAAATTTTCCTTAACATATAAAAGACAATTCAGCACATAAATGATACCTAAATGAATAAAAAGTGGTTTACAATATTAATTTGAATAAACTCCACAAATTAATCTAACAGCCTTTCTTGGTGATAAAAAGATCTTAGTTGCTGAAGAGTGATTCCCCTAAAGTACACCATAACTAGCATGCGAATGTACATGAGCGTAATATACCTTCATCAGGACATCCTTGTTAACACTGTGACTTAAAATTCTCAACATGAAAATTACTGTTGTGATGTTTATGAGATACAATTGATATGTGTTGACCAACCAGAACCACCAGTGTTAAATTTATACAGAATATCATGGTTTTTTCCAGTGTTTATACTCAGATTGTTGGCATTACACCAATCATTAACAACTGAAATTGCGATATATAATTTAGTTGTAATATGTTTTCAGCTTTATCATAAAACTTAATAACTAAATCATTTGCATAAAGAGATGGAGTCAAGCCTTTATCACAAATTGAAACAGGAAGAACAACAATGTGTTTACATAATAATGATTTAAATATCTTACCTATTATTGCAATTATACTAATAGATATCATAACAAGTTTATTTCCTTCGTTAAACACTGGAATTATTTTAGAAAATTTAAAATCATCTGGGAAATAGCCAGCGTTAAGATAGTTGTTAAAACATGAGATAATGGTTCACATATATACGTGACAGCTAGCTTTAATATTTGAGAATTAATTTCATAAACATCCATGCATATACTATTATTAAGATTCATGATAGCAGAGTAAATATCTTCAACATTGAGTTGTAAAAGTCAAAATTGCGTTTGTGCATGCTACACTTTAAAAAGGACTTTGATTCGTTATTAATGGGTATACTGTTTACAGTATCATTGATCTTGTCAATAAAAACAGAATTACATTCTTCACAATTTATGTTAATTGGAGATATATCAGACTTTGAATTAGAATTTAAAAGTTCAGATATAACTAACCAGGAAGATTTTGATGTATTATGAGAGTTCTTAATAAATGTTGAGTAATGGTCCAATAATTTTTGTTCTCGGAAGATGTTGGACTTAAATATCAACTGTAGTGTTTCGCTTTTGAGTAATAATATGGAATTTTATTTCGAAAATAATTGCTGCTTTGGATTGAAGGGGTACCAAAATATATATTTCCAGTGATATTTTGCTATCAAATATGTTGTTGAAGTGCAATACTGACCATTGGTAAGTAGCAAAGAAAACAAAAGTAACAATCGCGGAAGTTACTTTGTTGTTTTTGTTTGTGGAAGGCCTGACCCACTGATGTCGCGAAGATTGCCAACAAACTATGGTAGTTGTCGCTAGATTTCACGCTGATTTCAGCCTATAAGATAGTTGTTTACTTGTGACAATCCTGTAGATGAACTAGTATTAATATTTTCTACAAAACAGATACAATAAAGATACAATATTTTGCTTATAAGGGTTTAACACCAAAGGGAAACATAAAAGGAGTAGATTTGACATCAAAGGATTCTTCCCCCTCGTTCTCGAGGTTAAAACGTAGGTCACTGAATTTAAGTGTGGGCGTACATCCATTCAAAATGATGGCTTGGGGTGTACCAAACCCACTGATACGTATGGACGAGAACAGCTACCATTGTGCACAGCTAGAACGCTGGGTCAATTACATTTTATACCAAGTTTGGCATATGAAAACGTTTTTCGCTAAACCTATGCCTACTTGTTAAGAATTGTCCAAAAAAGAATTCGACTGAGCATTTCAATAGTGTTTACACGTAATTCCATTGAGTTTTGTCAACATTTCATAACAGCATACTAAAGATGCGTTCGTCAACATGTGCCAGAAAAAAAGCGGCAGTCCAAATAGTGATTGGCAACAGGTGAAAGGCCACAAACAAGAATTAGTGTCTATAATTTTCCAGAGTTATCTCTCTATCTTTCATGTCCTCCAATGTTTAGTCATATAGGACGATCGTAGAGTTACCTGGCATTCACCTTTCATGACAAGGGAAAAAACCCGGAAAGAAACCTTATCCAGACAACCTACCCTTACTGAGATTCGAACTCGGGACTTAATAAACGTGAGGCAAACTCTCTACCACCTGCGCTATGAATTCCCGTTGTCCATGCACCTAGGAATATTAATGGACCAACTGAAGGTTTTTTTTTCTTCTAGTTATCTGTAATACTCGCCGGATTTGTGCCCTAGCGACTACTTTTAACCCCCCTCCCCAAAAAATAAAAACCCTGAAAAAATACCTGGGCAGACGAAGATTCACATCAAATGATTAGGACGAAACTGAGACAATTGCTAATTTGTCAGAGTTGGACAAACTATATACATATACAGAATCCAACTCATCTTTGATTCGCGTAGGCGTATTGTCTTTCAAGAAACAAATATTTAAAGACAGCTCGATACTGGATTTTACCATTTTCATAAAAGCATTCACATCAACTAATTCAAAGGACTGTTACATAACAACTGAGCGTCTAAAATAGCTGAAACTTTGGTGAGTAACTGTCAACAGATAATGAACGAAATTCACTAGCTTTAATTTACGAGTGCTGCCATCTTCATGTTGAGGTCGGAAACTTTTCAGGCCAAACTCGTACTTTAGAGTCAGATAATAATACAACATTTTCAAATTTATTTATATGATATAGAAAATTTTGTAAGCTTTGAAGGATTGCCAAATTTCTCCATCAACATTTGTAAAACTTAAACTAAACCTTTTTATAGAAAGAGAAAAGTGTACATATTGCACCACCATTATTTGGGAAGCTGGGACTGTCAGTATAAACGTTTGACAATTGATGGTAGATTTATTACTTCCAGTGTCATTTGTTTCAGGGCTCATGCAGAGGTTTCAGATTTTGTTACTTTCGTTATCAAGTGTAGAAGTGTTTAATATCAAACAGTTATAAAGGATTGATACTTGAGGGGCCTAGTATCACAGACGGACATTTGTCATTTTTTTATCGAAACTGAGTTAAGAATCGATCTACGAGGGCTAACCAGAAAGTAGATTACGTTTTGGAATAAAAAGTAAACAAAGTATAGCAAACAAATTTTATTATATACAGATGAAAGCCACACTCAAATACTACTTTTCGACATAGTCACCATTCAAATTAAGGCATTTATCGTAGCGATGTACGAGCTTGGAAATTCCTTCGTCGAAAAATTCGGCCGCCTGCGCCTTCAACCACTTCGTTACCTCTTCTTGCAGCTGTGCGTCGTCATCAAAACGCTGCATAGCCAGCCACTTCTTCATTGCTGGGAATAGGTGGAAGTCGCTCGGTGCCAGGTCGGGACTGTACGGCGGATGAGGAAACAACTCCCACTTAAAAGATTCAAGAACTTCACGAGTGACATTTGCCGTGTGGGGCCGGGCGTTGTCGTGAATCAACAAGATCTTAGAGCTCAACATTCCTCTGCGCTTGTTTTGAATGGCTCTTCTGAGTTTTTGGAGAGTTTGGCAATACCTTTGAGAGTTTATTGTAGTGCCTCTTTCCAGGAAGTCCACCAAAATCACACCTTTTCTGTCCCAAAAAACAGTCGCCATCATCTTCCTTGCCGACATTGTTTGCATGCATTTCTTGGGTTTTTGGGGAGAACTTATGTGCCCCCACTGCATTGATTGCAATTTCGTTTCACAGCTCACGTGTTTCACCCATGTTTCGTCACCAGTAACGATGCGATCGAGTAAAGAGTCACCATCCTTATGGTAAACGTCCAAAAAGTTCAACGCTGCAGCCATTCGCTGATTTTTGTGGTCCTCTGTCAAGATTTTTGGAATCCATCTTGCACAAAACTTGTGGTAACCAAGCTTTTCGCTGATGATTTCGTGCAACAAACTTCGCGAAATTTGTGGAAAACTCAAAGAAAGTTCCGTTATTGTGAACCTTCGATTTTCACGGACTTTAGCATCGACTTTTTCGACAAGTTCGGCAGTCACTATGCTGGGTCTCCCACTTCGATCTTCGTCGTGAACATTGGTTCGGCCATTTTTAAATCTGATGACCCACTGACGCACTCCACCTTCAGTGATAATGTTGTCCCCATACACTTGACAAAGCTGCCGATAGATTTCTATCGGTTTACAGTTTTTTGCAGTCAGAAACCTTATTACTGCACGCACCTCGCAGCTCGCGGGATTTTCAATTAACGCAGACATTTCAAACCGTCACAGTATCTGAACGGAGCACAGCACGAACCTCTCACTAGCACGGCTAGATGCCGACTGAGCTGCGCAACGCTCTGACCCCAAGATGGCCGCGCTAGCT